>CM022774.1:16139798-16739798 GCA_012411365.1 Ameiurus melas
ACACACACACACACACACACGTATTCACTCTGAATCCCAATCATTCTCCATCCTGAAGCGTCATTTAGTCCAAGGCCAATACAAGGACAGCACACAGATACAGTTATTTAGCATGAAAGGAATGACACTCTGATGCTCTGATCTGCTACCCGACTAGATCAAGGTTATTTCAGTAGTTCTCACTAACCTCGCTCTAGAAAAAGGGGATTTAGATCCGGTCGCTATGAGCTGCCTTGCAAACCATCACTAATGATTGGACTAAGCCTTTATTTTATCACAGTGGGTCTTGTTAAACAAGGCTGTGGTATGCTTCCAGACACTTTCTTTTGTCAGCACAACCACAAAAACTGTAATAAATTTTGTGGAAATTATTTGGTTGTTTGTAATTTGCTCTTGTGCCAGATTTGTGGGAACTCCTTTAGCACAAAATTTTAAATATACACAGTAGGGATGTCACGAGAACCGATACTTCGGTACCAAGTCAGTACCAACAGTTTTAAAACGTGACGGTACTTGTTTTTATGCATTCCCGTTGGTACCGCTGGTAACGAAGTACTGAGGTTGCGATTCTTCCGGACCTGAAGGGGGCAGCAAATACACGCAAGTGTTTTAGTCGATCCACAAGTGGTGAAGAAGAAGAGGAACGCCTACAAGCACACGGGGAAAACTACAGAAGATTAGCTTAGCTTAACAAGTTTAGCTCCGCCCCGACTCGATGAGAGGAAAGCTAGTATCGGTTTCCGGTGTGTAACCGATGCTATCGTTCATTTCAGACAAAGCGAGGAAACACCTGGAATTTGGTGAAGCACCTGAAAGACGGTCCTATATTATGTTCGTGTGATGCAGCTGGTATTGTTGCCGTGAATCCAGCTAACGTTATGCTCCATGTAATGTTTGCAATAAACAGTGATTTGTTTACACATTGCAATGTTATAAACTACCTCCTAATGGACCACGATGCATCGTCATTCAGCCCGTGTCCTGTCAGCTAAATGTAGTAATGTCACTAATAATTATTCACAGTCATGCTTTTTATATCTTTTTGGCCTGCCACCAAATCAGTGAATTTAAACTAATGCTAGTATTCAGAGTATAAGGGGTGTGTTTGGGTGCACGTCCACTCAGTATCAGACAGTGTTTGATGATAAAATACCCCCTCTCTCTATCTCTTTGGCTGTATCAGCTTGAGAAGGATGTCCTCCAGGAGTTTTTTAAATAATTTTTTATTTATTTTATACCACACCATGGTATTGACTTTAGTATCGTGTACTTTTGGTGGTATCTGTACCGACTACTCGATTTTTGGTGTCATGACATCCCTAATACACAGTAGTAAGCACAGGCTCATTTTGTCACGATTTGACAAACCATGATCAACATTTTCATCGTCCAGAACTGATCAAATTCGGGAGATGGAACTCAGCACAACACAAGAAAACAAAAAAAAGTGTACAGAAGGTACGCACGTGATGCCACGGTCACGCCCACTGAGCGGCAGCATTAGTGCACAGCATGAATTCCGCGAAAACACAGAAAAAAAACGCATCTAATATGGGAAAAATCTGTTGTGAGATCGACTGTGCTAACAGATTCAACAAGAATTCAGAGCTATCTTTTTACAGAGTGTGAAAAAACCGTTCAGTCCTTCTTTATTATGTCGAGCCTTGTAAGTGTAAGTTCTTTTGGCACGTGGTATTCGTGTCATACAATGATGAATAATTTGCTACATATTTCTTTTTAAACGCTGCCTGTTTCCACTGATGAATAACGGGGGCTCATTCATTCTCTGAGACAAATATATAACGGTAGATCGTGGAAGAGCGGTGTTCGCTACACACAAACTAGGACTAGCTAGCTTACGGTTTACCAGATATAATTATATAATAAAATAAAAACATTTGTACATACCTGTCCACATATAACCAGGATGTTTGTGTTCTTATCACTCCAGCAAATCCCAGCTTGAAGTAGGACCAAGTGTCAAGGCTTTTTTATGCCTTCGGGCTTTGCTTAGTGCATTTCCCCGGCTTCGAAATCAGGTACATATAAATGTCGGGAAATCCCATTTCTGGACTCATGCCAATGTCCATGGACCACAGGTTCTTGGGCAAGCTGTAAGGATCACTGTCGAGTCCAACTGCCTTTAATTTAACCTGAAAATCGTTGGTTTATGCGTTTTCTCAGCTTCCCCTATTAAAACCAGCCATTTTGTAGGATGTTTTTCCACTCAGTCCGGCCGAATGCGTGTGTTTCAGTGGGAAAGTGACATCAGCGCATACCCTCTATACCCTCACTTTCGAATCATCATCCCCATTAACATAATTTGTAGTGTTAGATTACGTGTTAAATTTGACACTGTTTCTAGGTCAAAACCTTTAGCCTTGTTTCTCTTTCGAAACTGAAAGAGACAATTTTGACCATTTTTTTTAATGGCATCCCTAATAAAAATAGTAAACTGATGCTAAATATACACTTGTCTAACGTTGCTTAGACTTGTTTAAGGATAAAAAGTAGGAAATTTGAGGATTTTTTTTGAGGATGATTTTATATAATGCATTGAAATTTTGACTAATCATATCATAATCCAATAATGAACTGTACATGTTCGTACAACAGAAATCACTGAAGGGGAAACTTGCGTTGCTTTCTGAAGCAGAGACGACATCAATCAGCGGCAATGGTTCGTATGGGTTTCTATCACGATGTGCGCTCATATATATATATATATATATATAAAAGAAGTACAGGTATTTTGTATATCTTGTGTAGTGCTTTATAACGTGCAGGTAGGTTTCCTCCCACCTCCTAAAAACAAGCCTGAGCATGCACTGGCTACGCTATATTGCTCTGAGTGGAGGCAGGGACGTAGTCGAATGGTGGTTTGTGAATGGAGGGTGGAGGCCGAAACAGCGAGTTGTAAGGCTCTACACCTGTGTGGGATTTTTCTAACCAGTGTTGTGTGTTTCAGTGAACAGAAGCAAGGATAAAGAGGGAAGTGTGTGGTTGTGTTCAAAATCGCGTACTGTGACAGTACCTACTGCGTTCGATTCAGTACCTACTACTCGACCGTTGATAAAGTACGTACTGATCAGTACAAGTGTGTAGCATCTACACAATTCGGACATAGTACATCTGCCATGTTGGCACGGTCATGTGACTTAACTTAAAAAGAATTGACGCGCTGTCTTCCACCATTTTTGACAGCTCTTCCATGCCAGACACCCCTGTCTTATGGGACAGCACAGTATCCACTGGTTCCCTACTGCAGAATCTCGGCAGTAGCAGAAGGTCAGCAGGGTATTTCTAGCCTACTGTTTTATGAACACTGAGAATTCGGACATACTGCTCCTTTAGCGTACTGCTTTTCGCCTACAGTATAGTAGGGTAGGAGGGATATTCGGACTCAGCCTGGGTGTATATGGGCATATGTGCAAAGTGAAATAAAAATCACTGAAAAGTGAAGGTATGGGCAAATAAAATAAAGAGACTCTTTGAGTTGTCCCAAGCTTGCCTACAGTGTCCTCATTTCTGTCCCCCACCCATAAAAGTGTCACAATCTTACATTTATGGCATTTTGGCAGATAGCCTTATCCAGAGCGACTTACATTTATCTCTATACAACTGAGCAACTGAGGGTTAAGAGCCTTTCCCAAGGACCCAACAGTGGCACCCTGGCAGAGCTAGACTTAAACTCCTGGCCTTCTGATCAGTAACCCAGAGCCTTTAACCACTGAGCCACCACTGCCATACGTCTTAGGTGTGAATGATGCCCCGTTGCATCTTATCATGCCCAGTAACTATCACCAATCAAGGATACACATTGAATTCTTGTATAGTGAGGTAGTCCTGATAAACACATCCAGGGAATCCAGGATGGATCTGAGAAAGCTTTTTGCTGCTCTGCTAGAAATCCAATCGCAGACTAAGTTTTGTGCAGAACTATATTGAATTTACAACATACAACACAGTTTATTTTTTCCATACAACAGTTTCCCAACAGACATTTACATCGTCCAACTTGTAAGCATCGCAATAGATGAAATCTATCGTCCCAATACCATCAGCACTCACCCCACATCTACCTGGTGTTCCTGGGACGATCTACTGGCACCATGAACAAGATAAAGAGCTTACTGAACAAACTGAAGATAACATGTGAAGATGAAGTGTGCCCTAAATTATATGCATTCTTTTCACACCTTTTTTCCCTACAAGAAGCAAGGAGGATTATTTGGCCAAAGGGTATAAGAGCATGTTGTGAAATACTGCGATTAAAAAGGTGATTAATAGTGCAACACGCGATCTTAAACAGGTTCTCTCGAGTGTTTGCTGTTGAATGTGTAAACACGATAAAAATTCGAGCTGTATTTGAATAGTTCAACTGACACCGCAAGCCCTGGTCTACAGTAAACACAGAAGCATGGTAGTGAGAAGAAGAGGGACAGTGCCGCTGGAGTGACCAGGCTCTAAATGGCTACAGACAGGTGGGCGACAGTAAAGAGCTGTGATCGATGAAGGTGTCGCTTCCACGCATCACGCTGCTGACACTGACAAAAAGCCTGTTGCCATCAACATGCCATCGCTCTCTGATAAACTACCCACAGTCTCTGGGGGGACTCTCTCAGCCTGTCCTCCTTTAACTTCAGTATCATTCAGTGCTGCCTCAAAATAAATGACCTCATCCACTTGTCCTGCACCCACTGACTTCAGAGATGATCTAGAGATCTCGGCGCTCTCAAAACAAAACAAAACCGTAAAACGAACCATGATGCGTTTGTACACGGATAAGTAGAACGACAAACTTATTCAGTTTTCAAAACCAGCTGGTGCACAAATACAAAAGTGCATTAAAAAATAAATAAATACATTTTTTTTAAACTATATACACAATGCTTCACAGAAGTTTTTCATAAACTGCTAATGTGTGTGATACTTCCAGCCAGTTCCCTGAGTTCAGGCCCCCTAATAACAGGGTTGGGAAAAGTAGGAGCACACGCGTTACTCTCTTACACACACACACAGAGAGAGAGAGAGAGAGAGAGAGAGAGAGAGAGAGAGAGAGAGAGGAAGCGAGCACAGAAGAGAGAAGCAGAATTATAACTAGTATTATTATTGCTGCACAAACCCCTGCGTGCTGCTGTTTACACAGAGCGCTGTTTCAGCTAAAAGTAACAAACTCTACTGAGCTACTTCCACATGTGCAAAAGAAGCCACCTCACGAGCAGACAAATACACAATACGGATCATTTATCCACTGATGGACGGATCCGAGTGCGGCTCAGCAATCTCATGATTATAGGCCAAAGTTAACGGTTTTGCAGAGCTTAATAGAAGAGAGTGAAAATAGCTCAGCAAATTCTGGGTCATGAAAAAATGTGTCGATGACTTGCATAATTACTAGTGTGACAGTGGAAAAAAAAAAAAAACTGGATCACTCACATTTCAAGCCTGGACCTGAGACAACCCTCTGATACTCAAACCAGATCATCTTCATTCCTTTTAAGCTGTGAGGACTAAAGAGTTGTGTTGATGATTCTGTATGACTGTCTGTATCCTCACATAATTCTAGCAGTTTCATTTTCCCCCCAAAAATACCGCAGCAGGACAGGAGGTGGTGCGTCTGTTTATCATCACCAGGCTGAATTTTTATATGAGCAGCTGTGGCTCTTCTGTATGAAGTAGAAGATCTCTACTAAACCATCAGACCCCTCAACCATCCTCAAACAGAGCCCTTATTCTACCTGCATACTGGTCCTGTGCAAGCCTGTCTATACAACCACCTTTAACTCCACCCTTCCTCCGTCCTCATATTACACCACCTCTTCTTTCTTCTCGCTTTCCCCCCCCAGTCTTTTTGGCAAAAAATCAGCAGCAGAATCAGGATTACAAACAAGTCCCCAAAGACCAGAATAAGTCTGCAAACACCATCATATGATCACTCACTCCAAAATTACACAATCTACATAGAGGCAGATGGCAAATTAAAGGGAAATAAATAAAATATTTATATATTTATAAATATATAAATTTATATGAGGTTTTATAATGAGTTTTAAACCGTTTCTTACGCGATCTTGCATCCTTGTCATCATCTACCACCCGAGTTCAACTCCAATACTCAAAAACGCAAGTATCGAGGACGTGTGAAAACCCCGGATGTGGTCTTGATATCGAGGATGCATCTGCGCACAGAACTCATAACTGAGTTTTAACTTCTTTTTAATGTATAATCTAAATATGCTTTCAAAAAGAACTATTTTGATACAGGATTCAGACTGAGATATATAGTATCTCACAAGTGAGTACACCCCTCACATTTTTGTAAATATTTGATGATATCTTTTAATGTGACAACACTGAGGAAATGACACTTTTCTACAATGTAAAGTAGTGAGTGTACAGCTTGTGTAACAGTGTAAATTTGCTGTCCCCTCAAAATAACTCAACACACAGACATTAATGTATAACCCGCTGGCGACAAAAGTGAGTACACCCCTAAGTGAAAATGTCCAGATTGGGCCCCAAGTGTCAATATTTTTTGTGGCCACCATTATTTTCCAGCACTGCCTTAACAATCTTGGGCATGGAGTTCACCAGAGCTTCACAGGTTGCCACTGGAGTCCTCTTCCACTCCTCCATGATGACAGGGGGGGGGAGGGGGGGGGGCTTTCCCTCCCCCCCCCCCCCTTTTTTGGGGGGCCCCCCACAAATTCCGATGGGGTTTAGGTTTTTTTTTTTTTTTTTTTTTTTTTTTTTTTTTTTTTTTTTTTTTTTTTTTTTTTTTTTTTTTTTTTTTTTTTTTTTTTTTTTTTTGGATAAAGACATTGTGGGTGTTGTTGTTTGTGTTTGTCGCCCCCCTTTTTTTTTTGTGTGGTAGAAGAGAAAAAATAATAGGGGGGGGTTTTGGTGGGGAGACAGCTTAGCCAGTCCATCACCTTCACCCTCAGCGTCTTTAGCAAGGCAGTGGACATCTTGGAGATGTGTTTGGGGTCGTTATCATGCTGAGATCATGCTCTGCTTCAGAATGTCACAGTACATGTTGGCATTCATGTTTCCCCTCAATGAATAGACGTAGGAGTGCTGCCAGCACTGCAGCAGAGGTTGAAGGGTTGGGGCGGTCAGCCTGTCAGTGCTCAGACCATACGCCACACACTGTATCAAATTGGTCTGCACGGCTGTCATCCAAGAAGGAAGCCTCTTCTAAAGATGATGCACAAGAAAGCCCGCAAACATTTTGCTGAAGACAAGCAGACTAAGGACATTGATTACTGAAACCATGTCCTGTGGTCTGATGAGACCAAGATAAACTTATTTGGTTCAGATGGTGTCAAGCATGTGTGGCGGCAACCAGGTGAGGAGTACAAACACAAGTGTGTCTTGCCTACAGTCAAGCTCTGTAACGCGTCGAAATTTCTTCTCATGAAGCTTGCGTTTCTGGTCTCAATCATTCGCGTGTGCATGAATGGAGGTTTATGGAAATTTCACGTGCTGAAAGTCTAATGTGACCTCCCCTTTAATGGCTTGGCACGGACTCTACTCTGGAAGTCTCTGAAACTGTACTGGAGGATGAACACCGTTCTTCCAAAATATATTCCCTCAGTTGGTGTTTTGTTGATGGTGATGATGAAGAGTAGGGGTGGGTAATGATCTCAATTCTTGAATTGCTACTGCTACGATACATGATGTGTGATATATAGGTTTGTAAGCCATTTCAAAGCAATTTAATAGTGTATTGGTTGCCGTTTCATTTAAGGTCAGCCAAATTTAGTGTATGTTTTTATATATTTAAAAAAAAAAAAAAGATATATTCAACCGAAAAAAAGAATGGAAAGCTTATTTTTAAAAAGTGTCAGATTAATCACAATACGTTAACATCACCTGATTCCAGTCAATTTGTAATTATGTAATTTTAACAGCACTCTCTAACAGGTCACACCAAAATCTCTCACAGGTCTTCAATAGGGTTGAGATTTGGTGATTATGAAGGACGTAACATATGTACATCATTGGGCGGAGTCATCCTGGACGAGACCACGCCCATAAGGAGAGCATTGGATAATGGACTGATTTGCAGTGACTATTCCCTCGAAGTGGACAAGTGGAACCAAAATACGCCAGTAAAATTCCCCAGGTGGCTGTGGCTCAGGTGGTAGAGCAGGTTGTCCACTAATCGTAGGGTTTTTAACGCCTTGCATAGCAGCTCTGCTACAATTGGTGGGTGGGTGGTTGTGTGTGTGTGAGAATGAGACAGTGAAACGAGCTTTGGAACCACTAAGGTCAAAAAAGCGCTATATAAGTGCAGACCATTTACCATGCAACATCAAAACCATTTTTCCTTTAATGTCACCCATCTGCAGTTCTTGGACAGAAAAGCAGCACCAGCTCTGGCAGGTTAGTTCCTGTACTGGATCATCTTCACAAAAAGTTTGTGAATGTCAGTAGAAGGGAACTGTGTGTGCACTCTAGCACCAGAGAGCTGGAAATCATTTCTTCTCGAAGATCTTCCCCTGGTTTCCCTCACTGGAAAAGCCTGAGGCCCACAGAAGGAAGCAGGGAGGCTGCAGTAAGTTTTAAATGTAGCGTGGACATCCAGTAAGCAAGAACTCCTCCCACCCAAAAAAAATAAAAACATTTGAAACCAAACCAGCCCACAGAGATCCAGGCACACATGAATGGAGTGTTTTCCGTTACTCACATTCCTGAGCTTCGGTTAAGCTGAGCTCACGGAAACGGTTGAGTGTGACAGTTATTTTCTAAAAGGGGAAGCTGAGAACAGGCTCCTATGCGGCCTGCAACAGAAAACTTAATCCAGTGCTAAAGGTGGAGGAATCCCTGAAAGCTGGAACGCATCAGGAAAGAGTCGAACCTTGTGTGCCTCATCATTGTAAGATTTAATAGTTACTAACAGTTAAATCACAAAGAACTTGATGCAGAAATATAACGCTGTAGGAACGTTAACAGTAATTCAAAGCACACACTCCGGCTGTAGTTACACTCTGACGAAGGCTTCTGTCGTCTGTTTCAACCGTTATCTCCTGTGACTTTACGATATCAGTAAGTCCTCTGTGTGTGGTGTACTATTTTTGGTAGTGTGAGGTCAAAGAGTCTTTGATTGGATGGTTGTGTAAGTGTATAGCACAACTGTAGGACCTCTGTGTGTGTGGTGGTGGTGGTGGGGGGGGCGCGACAAAGCTTCAGATCTGGGGCACCATCTTTTTAAAAGTTGATCGATACTCTGAACCTTGAGCAGAGGGCAGTGAGTCGAATCCCAGATTTCCCAACTGCAGCTGTGCGCTAAACCCTAATAAACACATTTCTCCCTGTTAGCTCAAGAGTGGAAATGATCTGGCAGGAGGTGGTGAGATATTGTGCGCTTCAGCAGCTGAGCCCTTCCTCACTGACCAATGGCAAGACATTTCAGAGATGCTTACATCAGGCGGCAATAATCAGAGCAGGAGATTCGTCAGCCAATTATCACTCCAGCAAATGAAGAGCCATGCAATCAAGTGTCCAGAAGGGTGCCTCTGCATCAGCCGTTATTATATGAGGAACGGATGTGCAGTTCCTCACCTGAGCTCTACGGAAACAATTTCTTATAGGAGCACTTGTGTTACAAATTACAAAAATTTAGGAGCACGGTTGGACTTTTGGGGTTTTTTGTTTTGTTTTTTTTAGAGATGGTAATGTTAATGTGCCACAATATAATGCACAAGTAGGCATGAGAAAACTTGAGCTTGACAATTATGACAGAATTTAGGAACACTGTGTGAGCCATGACACATTAATTTACCTCCTGATAAAATAAATTTGAGGTTTTCAGTTAATTTTACAGACTCTGTGCTAAAAAACAACAACCGTTAACCTGTTCCACCTTGTACACATTCGGTGTATATTGTGTATATATCTGAAAAATCTCATACAGGATGAGATTGGGCGAGTTCATTTATCCGTCAGACGCAAAGCGCTTTAATTTAACGGTGTTCATTAGGGATTCACCGATCACGATTTTTACAGCCGATACGGAGTTCTTGTCATCTTGATCAACTGAAACCGATCCAGATACCAAATGTCTTTTTTTTGTTTGTTTGAGCTTTAACCAGGAGGTCTGTCAAACAGTTAAATGTAAGCTCTCTGTTCATGGTCACTGTTAACTGAATTCAAATAAAAGCAATAAGAAATACTGAAATACTTAATTTAAAGGATATTTGGACATGTACCAATGGATATTCTTAAGATTTAAAAGTTCATTCATGGCTCTTTGAAAGGATGTAAGTGCATTATTATGCTATTATATTAACATTATATCAGTGGCATAAACTGGTTTTAAAATGACTATCATTTATCCCGGTTATTTCTGGGACAATATATCGGCCAACAAAAGTAGTTATCCTGACAGGCCTAGCAGTCGCACTCGGGTACAGACCCAAACAACCGTCTTAGCATGATATGCTCGCAGAAAGAAAGCGACTTGGTCCTGAATCAACTGAACTGCAAGAATTTGTACTTTGAGTGGCAGCATTTGGTTTTTGTATAATATGAGGTGCTAAACAGTTACTTATATAACTGGCTAATACTTCAGATTTTGGTAAAGGTTTGTTTGCCCTCTTTCGTCAGGTATTTCTGACCAATTAATGAACATGCACGTTTTCAGCCCTTCACGTCCCACAGCCAGATTTCCTTTGGCTTTTAGGTTCCTTTAATTATGTGCAGTGAGAAAACAAGACAAACCAAAGATCAAATTAATTTAAAAAATTGGCTACGATTCGGTAACCAGGCTAATAGGTATGAAAGCGCCTTCAGAAAGCATAACCGAGGTTACAGCTTGAATCAAAAACATTTCCACATCGTGAAATTATATTTCTTTTCTTGAAGTAGAGATATCAAATATGTCAGAGGCAGAAAAAAATATATTTTGGTCAAATCCAGGTTTCTGTGATCTTCAATCCCATACATACACTTCACAAATCATAAGGAAATAAATATATGAGGAACAAACCTCTTAAATCTCTTGCATTTTTGAGGCATGTACATTCACTCGCCCTGTTACAGCAGGGTAAAGCATGTTTGCTGCTGTAGGACACTGATACGTGGGGTAAAGGGGTGTGTTACGGGGGTCAGCCGGCTGCTCAGGCTGTATGAACCGAATGCACATAGCTGAAGAGGCTCTCATTGGAAGCGTGGGTGAGGCAGCGGCTTATTTTAACCCCACAAATGTGGACAGCAGTGTGTAAGATCGCTGCAGAATGTGAGAACATGTCCTCTGAGACACCGTGGATGGGTGTGAAACCACACTCAACCATACAAACACATGCTCCTTTCACACAGTGAATCCACAAGACTGACACGATCGTACTCCAGACAATCAGGAAAGTGTTTTCCTCCTAAGTCAAGCTGCAGACGAAGGAGAAGAAATAAAGACTGGTTTCAACACCTCCCTTAGGCCGTCTCTCTCATTTTAGCGACACAGAAGAAATATCTGGATGATAATGGGAAATAAACAGCGAGACTGTTATTATCGATCGGAACATTGGCAAAGTAAATATTCAAGCACGAACAGAACTTCATCCATAACCTGTCTACAACTAACTCTCTGAAAAATGATGTGTTCTCTCTCTCTCTCTCGGAGGCGAGTGTACAGTCTGACAGCAGACAGCACAGTATTGCGGGGGGGACGACAAAAACTAAAATCGATAGCTCACTCAACAAACAAAGAAAAGGTCACAGCACTGTAAAAGTTGTTAAGTTAAAGGTCCAAGTGCTGCAACAAACTCTCTTCAAAAATAGATCATGTTTAATGGCAAAGCTGTTAATCCAGTTTTTGGTCTAACACACGTGTGTGTGTGTATGTATATACACACAATATATATATTTTTTATATTGTATAAAATTTTAACATTTTACAAAAGGTAAGATTCAGATGGATGAAAGCTTTATTACATTTCCTTCCAGAGTTTGTAAAAATCATTAAAAAATAACATCACATGTCATCGTACACATCATCGTCAACTAATTATTAGGTTCCTTCTGAAGGCATCTGATTGCGACAGAACTAATTTAGGAGTTTCACAGCAACAGGGGTGAATATTTATGCAATCACAACTTGCATATTTATTTGTAAAGACTCTTGATTTAGATTTTTCCTCCCATTTCAATATTATGGGCTATTTTATGCACATTCATCACATATAACCAATTATGTCCATTTCAGCTTGACACGCTACCTAATGTGGAAAGGGTCATGGGGGGTAAATACTTATGCAAGGCAGTAATAAGTACTGGCTCTATTAGAGCTGTTTGGAATGAACACACTGAAGAAAAGGTTTTATTTTATTTATTTTACTCGTCCAGATCTAGGCGGTTTGATTTGTGGTATAATCTTGAAGATTTTTCACCTCTCATATCCATGACGAAAGATTTCGGATCGGCGATGCAACTCAGCTCAGATTTTCCCAGCTTCCTTTGCCTTACTGCTAGAGCACGGCTCATCGATAGCACTTCCTCTGTTCTTGTTAAAAACGTCACGTTCACAGCAGACGTGTTCGCAGCCCCAAAAACAATCCAGAGAGGAATCATCCTGACTTTAACGGCATTAATAAGCTTCGGCTGAGAAGCTTAACTGTGTGAGGCGTTCACACGATCGGCGAGCTGAGAAGCGTATTAAAGAAATTTCCAACTTATCCTTTAGCTTTAGATGCAACTGTTAAAAATCACTGACACTGGAGACTCCTTCTTTACAGAAAAACCTATCGATGATCAGATGTTTTTCTTCAAATAAATAACGACACTTTCCATACAAGTTCCTCTGAATTCTCGGTTACTATGGAAATGGACACGTAACACGAGCACGAGAGCAATAATACACACACACACTGATTTACCCTACACCGCACCAACCCTACTGTCAGAGACGTGCTGTTTAATAATCCTCCTGACCAATTGAATTACAGAATCCATGAGCATTGTGATATAAACGCAATTACCAAAACATGTACTATGTGTCCCACTTGTGCCGAGAAAAAACAACAACAAAAAAACAGAAAACACATGAAAGAAGTTTGCGTGTAGTTTCTACTCACTGCCCCAACAGCTGCCCCCTTATGATTCGATTACAAAGGAGTTTGGAATAGACAGGCTTTCTGTTCTTCCCTCACTACAGGAAACACTGAAAGACTTTCCCATAGAAACTGTTTATATTCTACAGATGTGGTAGGTTAGATTATTAATGGTGGAGTGTTCGATTATTAAGAAAGTACATAGTGCTAAACTTGGACTCCTTACCTTTTATCTGACTGGGTACATCACTCTTGGGTTCACATTTGGGAAGCGAGCCATCTACAAGAGAACAGAAAGGAAGGAAAAAAAGTTCAAATCACAAATAAAATGGAATTATTGTGTAGAAATCAACATGCTAATTCAAGCCTCTAAAACCATAAACATAGCGACTTTGTCTTTCACTACACAGAGTATGTGCTTCATGTCTCTTAAGCTCTTTGTGCGTCTCCGGGACTATATACTGAGCTCTTCTTCTCTCCGTCCCGTTCACCGTAAAGCGTGCTGGTGGTAGCACAGACGTCGAATTCAGCTTGAACATGAACAAGTCGCAGCACTGATCCCTAAGAGCTAATGATCTGTAATCACACACTAAATTCTCCAAAGCCAAACAACGTGCTAAGTGTAGCTTTTCGAGGGTGAGGTGGGGGGGGCTCCCTGGATGAACTGATGATTATAAGCAAAATGGAGAGCATGTGAGGGCAGAATGAAAGAGGTGTGTGTGAGTGAGAGAGAGAGAGAGAGAGTGTCTCTGCATGGCTGGATTGAACTGCAGGGAAAGTTTAATCTTCTTCCTTGCCAAGTTAAACACACTGCCTGCTCGTTCCAGCAACCCTCAAATTGCACGGGGTAGAAAGCCTCCGATGATCACAGGTCGAATGCTGCACCCTGCGGCTTCTCTCTCCTTTTTTTTTGGAAATGTACCGTTGTTATTCACTTTTCTTTAACACACTGTTGCAGCACAGGGTGAACGCGCTGGATAAACAAGTGACTGCAGCAAAAACAACATACGACAGAAGAAAAGTACACAGGCTGTGTTAAAACACTGGCCTTAATGATGACAGATTAAACCATACACCATTGTTCCATCCACAGCCTGGAGCCTGTCCCAGGGAACTTGAGGCACAAGGGTGCGGGACACCCTGGACGGGGTGCCAATCCATCACGGGGCAACATCATACACACACACACACACACACAACGGACAATTTGGAAATGCCAATCAGTCTACAACGCATGTCTTCAGACTGGGGGAGGAAACCGGCGTTCTCAAAGGAAACCGGTGAAGCATGGGGAGAACACGCAAACTCCACACACACAGGGTGGGATTCAAACCCCCAACCACACAGGTGCGAGGCAAACATGCTAACCATGCAGTAACGTGCCCCCCATGCAGTAACCCATCTTTATAAGCATTATTTCGGCTGCCAGATGATTGCTAGTAGGGGTAGGTGATATCGTTTGCGATAAACTGGTGGAAATTCTCCCCACAATTTGAATGAGTCTTCCTGCGATAATAATATTTTAAAAGCCTAGTTTATGACGCATTTCTATGTGCAACGGTCTGCGACACCTTCGCAGCTCACGGAGTGAAGAGGAGTTTATCGCTAAACGAGGACCTCCAGTTTTATTTTTAGACCAATGTTTGTGTTTCTGAGGCACGCAAGATCACAGCTAATCACTAGTAGCTAAAAACAGTGGTGCATGGTAATATAATCACTGATATCATTATCGCAATAAATACAAGAAACCTATATCATGATATAGTTTTAAGTCCATATCGCCCATCCCTAATTGCTACTAACTAAAACAGGCATCAGTCGGGATTAGTGATCAACCGGGGCATCAGTCGGGATTAATGACCAACCGGGCCGTCCGTCGGGATGAGTGACCCACCGGGGAATCGGTCGGGATTACTGACCCACCTGGGCAGCCAAAATCATTTCAACTATTCAAACACTATTTAAATACTCGTGGTTGCACATTTACAATGTTTAAGATACTGTTATTCTTTTAGACAGCTAATACATGTTTACCAAGATGCATTAAGCCAGGTGTGTACCTTGTGTGCTATAGTAAAAAAGTGCTCTAAATGAATGGAGGACATTTATAATAGTGGGGATGGGCAGTTAAAGAAAAATAATCAATGACGGGGTGGTGTGACGCAGCCTGATGTGAATCCCCGTTACTGTTACCACCCCAAAGTTGATTGTTTTCCAATAACAGCGTGTTCCAACATGATTAATTCCCCTTATGCCACTTCATTGTGCCAACATTAAAAAGAAATTCTTGATCATACTTTTCAGTTTATAGCTACACCTAACGTGGGGAACGTCATGGCTTCTCCGTGTTACTGATTACTGGAGTCCCTAAGTAAGCTGTTACAGTGCAGTCCATACGGACATTGGCAGCATTTTCGTGATTATTGCGGTCAAACATGCTTGATTTCAAAATCGGTGATGCAACCTAGAGTTTTTTGAGCTTTTCTTCAGAAAACTGCTTGAATTGGCGAAATCACAACTGCACAAAATAGTTTTGCTCTTTCATGGTGATGTTTGTTGGTGAACATGAGTACAGCTAAAAGGTCTCATTTGACACACGTGCTTTGATTTGCTAAGCAGACAGAGTTTCCGTCGTGGCTGCTGTTCAGAAGACTGTTGTGCAATAGTATGAAGGAAATAATCTAAAATGCAATAAACATGCAAAGGAAACCACGTCACAGCTTTCAAATGACATTTTATATTCCGATGGCGTGAATTTGAATAGTGAAAGTCCCCGTGACCGCCCGCTGCTGGAGATACAGCAACCTGGACCTTTATGTAAAAAAATATCCTGGCCAGGAGTGTCATGTGTGCGTGCTTATTATGTGTACATGTGGAAGGCCACATCTGGGCTAAAAGCGTGGCAATGATGAGCTCAGAGGATCCCTGAAGTCAATGGTGGGGGAGGAGGCAGGAGGCAGGAGCACTGATAGATAACGACATCTCTCTCTCGCTCTCATCATACAGAGGATCTGGGGCTCAGAGTCCCTCAACCTCTCCACTGAGATGTCATTACCCTACAAGATGACCGACAACCCTCTCACTTTCTCTCTCTCACTCACACACTCAGTGATATCTACCCCAGTGATATGAACCAGTACCTCTCCAGTGGGGTGTGTACTGGTGAAAGGAAACCAGCCAAGGAAGGAAAGAGATGTAGAGATAAAGAGAGAGAGAGAGAGAGAACAAAAGAATGCCTGGAATTCCAGAGTAGAAGTGCTGCTTCTTCACATTCCACAAATGGAAATTTCTCTCCTAATGTTCCATGGCAATCAGAGATTCCAGACATCTCAAGAGCAAGGAACTGGAGACCAAATACAAACACTGGACATGGTTGTGATGGCATGCCAAACACATTCCTCGCTCCTAGTACAGTATTGGATGTGCGCTGTGCTTAGAGAAGAGCGTCCAAACAACACTTCACATTTAACTTCAGTGGAGCCAGCGGACTAACACACTGCAGTGCTGGAAAGTTCCTATTAGATCACACGGGTCGAACACAAATCTTACGTCTGGGCGTCAGGGACAAGCAGAAAGTGCGTCTGGGCGGTCTGATGATATAGTGGTCGCCAACAACCAAGAATAAAAACTGTGGAACATTCATGCTCACACTGGTTTATATATATTTGCTTTTGGATAAAAGCATCTGCTAAGTGAACAAATGTAAATATATTTCTGTCCTTAAGTCATTCCTGATTCCTGTTGCCTACTGTAACATCAACCGGAGATTTTGGCTCGAACTATTTCTTGTTCGTCTGCTAAATGAAACTGGCACCGGTCTGTAACAGTGTACGCCACTGTGGCGACGTTCACATTAATCCGGATTTTTATTTTATTTTTTTTTTAAGCAAAAACGCATCTTTTTCTTTTCGGTTTGGCTTTCCATCCACACCGAGACGGCGTTTTCATCCAGTGATGAAATGGAGCTTTTCGAAAACACTCTCCAAAGTGATTACTTCTGAAAACGCAGAGTTAAAAAAAAAAAAAAAACAGATATACAATGACATATTTTCAGTCAAGTGACCCGTTCAATTCAAAACAAACAAGATGGTGGACGATGTTGTACTGCGGCTGTTGTGCCTGTTCAAGCCCCAGCACTACCATGCTGCCACTGCAGGGCCCTTGAGCAAGGCGAACCCTCAATTGCTCAGATGTATAAATGAGATAAATGTAAGTCGCTCTGGATAAGGGCGTCTGCCAAATGCCGTAAAATGTCAAGGTAAAATGTAAAAATCTATCCGAATTAATGTGGACGTCGGCCATGTATCGAACTCTCATCGCACAGTTCTTTAGGATCTGTTACACTAACTATGATTTCTTAGCATACTTTACGTTGATAATCAGCTAACAAACCATTTTAATTTATTTTCCTTGCTAGCTTATAAAATCTTTGTTTGAAATAAGGCTCGTGTGTCTTGTCTGACTTTTTTTTGTAAGACAGGAACTAAACCGGCCAAATATGCATTTACCAAGTATCATAAGTCAAGTAAATTTACTGTCGCGTCTTCTGCATGCGAGATCCATCTGACGTTTCCAGGAAACTGGACGAACACATTGGCGCATTTACAATTTTGTCCAGCCCTGTGGTGTCACATAAATAAAGCTTTATCAAATACACGGTCCGACAGAAATAAACGTCTGGAAGTCTGTTAAGTCTAACAGTGCTATTACAGGACAAATAAGGAAATGTAAATGTACAGGACATTTTGGCGTTCGAAAGAGAAATAGGAATACACGTTCAATACAATCAGATACTGATACAGGTCAGCGTTGAACCCTGGATCAATAACTCTATAGGCAGAGCCGAAGAAGTATCTACAAACCCGTTTAAACATGTTCAAGTGCTTTGAATTTGGATTTAATATCAGGGATATCCGAGTCCCCTCAGGGATGCACACATCAGGACAGATTAATAACATTTTTCTTTTCAACAAACACATGACCAAGCAGGATATGAGTGTCTCACACACTCACTCTGTACAAGAGCCCATGTAAAAGTGTGCGTCGTCTCCAAAAGCCCCTGTGCTGTGAGCCAGAGAAGAAAAAACCCCAACAATGCCACTAAACACAGTGAGTCAACAGCGCGTGTTCCTGACGGGACCCATGTGTGTTTCCCCCGTAATAAACAACAATCCCTCCCATTCTGTCAACGAGCACATTAAAACAAGCGCATGCTTTATGAGAAGACCCCGGTAATACGTGCCCTGTGATGAGCACTGCGGTGGGCTGCTCATTCACAGATGAATCACAGTGAGGAAAGAGGGGCCCCTCTTCATTACTACATGCTTCCAGTCTGCCTCATCCACAGCCACTCATTCAATTCAGGAAGAGAGGAAAAATAATGACCTGCTTTAGCAGAGCCGAAATGAATCTCCTGCTTCTCCTTGAAATTTTTATGGAAGCAAAGTGGAAACCAGAAATTGCAATAGAACACCATTTTTGGATCTGGGTCGAGCACGGGACTAGAAGTTTTCCACGGCTTTGATTAGAATTAAACAGGGATTCGTGCACCTCTGTCCATCAGACAATCACCTGAGAACAAGTTCCGGTAGATAAAGTACCCATGAGGGAAAATAGCCGATGTGTGTCATCTATGTGACCCTTATTTATGGGGTGAACCAATCATAAACGTATGAACTAGTTTACCAAGCGTGTAAAAGCTTGCGTGCTCGTCCAGTCACTTTTATATTATATACTAATGTATGGAGAGAGAGTGTGAAGCGCATTATTATAGATTAACTGATACAAAACATGAACATAGTATGTTCAAAAGTTTGTGGACACCTGACCATCACATCCATATGCAGGTCTTCCCCAAACTGTCACCACATTGTAAGAAGCACCGACGTCTCTACAGTGTATTTGTATGCTATACCATAAACATTTCCCTGCACTGGCACTCAGAGGCCCAAACCGGCTCCAGCATGATGATGCCCCTGTACAAAAAGTGAAGCTCAATGAAAACATGGTTTGGAGTGGAAGAACTCGAGTGTCCTGCACAGAGCGTCTTGACCTCAACCTCACTGAACACCATTGGGATGAACAGGAACTCTGACTGCACCCCAGATTCCTCGCTCGACATCGGTGTCTGATCTCGCTAATGCTCTTGTAGCTGAATGAGCACAAATCCCCATATCAACGCTATAAAATCAAGTGGAAAGCCTTCCTAGAAGAGTGGAGGTTATTGTAACAGCAAAGGGAGTAAATCTTGAATGAGATGTTCAACAATGATTTATGGGGTTGATGGTCAGGAGTCCACACATTTATTGTGCAAGTAGTCTATATGATAAATATACAGTTGTCTTCGGATAGTGTCAAATCAAAACCATGGTGTGTTTGTATAAATGTGAAACAAAAGCAGCTCAAAATGTATATTACACATTGTGCTGCTGCCACATGATTGGCTGATTAGATAACTAACGGGTTCAGGTGGTTGAGCGGGTTGTCCACTAATCGTAGGTTTGGTGGTTTGATTCCCAGTCCACGTGACTCCACATGCCGAAATGTACTTGGGCAACACACTGAACCCCAAGTTGTTCCCGATGGCAAGTTAGCACCGTGCATGGCAGCTCTGCTACTATTGGTGTGTGAGTGTGTGTGTGAGAATGAGAAACTTTGTAAAGCTTTGGAACCGCTAAGGTTAAAAAAGCTCTATATAAGTGCAGATCATTTACCACACCCGCATGGTCATGCAGTTGCACAGGTGTTCCTATTAAAGTGCATGGTGAGTGTATATTCTACACCTTAATGAGCTGCTATGGTCATAACAATAAGAAACATCCTGTAGTCACCGCCCAGTGTCTCTTAAGTGCTCTCTATTCTGATCCACTAATGGACTGAACATAAACACTGAACTTCCCAAGAATAAAGTTCATCACTGCGCTATTTTTAAAAACATCTGTGCCCGACACCACCCAAAAGCCGGAGGAGCTCAGGTACAATGCATCATACACCCTCTACTAGCTATGCAGCTTGGCAGCATGGTTTACCATGACACTGATGTAGGTTAAGAGTAGCTGAAGAAAAGAAAGCACAACAGTCTGAGAAAGACAGAATCTGAGACTGACAGAAAGGTCAGAACAGTTAAAGTTTAATGTGTCTCAGAGGAATTAGTCCAGCAGGAAGTTTGATGGCTCTATATTTTACAAGATGTCCTACTTTACTTTCGGAACCAATTTAAAGGAAGAAAAAAAAACAGCACCTTTTATCTGTGGAGATAATAATTATCTCTAGCCTCTGTAAAAGATGAGTCACCATATTATTCGAGCACAGCATAGACATGACGAAAGGGCAGGGCTCTGTTCTTGGCTGCTTCTCTGATCCTGAAGAATTAAATACATAAGAAGATCAGAAACTCAACAAAATACACACAAAAAAAAACTTCTAGGATGCTTAGAGATAGAACACATTAGCAGAACTGAGAGCAGTCGGCCAATAAGACATGAGTGTTTCCACATATTTTCCTGTAAACCCTGTCTGATTGGCCTTGCCTCGTTCACGGTAGATACAAAATGACAACACCGCCGTCGTCTTTTACTGACGTTCAGTGCCAAACCGCTCCAGGTGGAGAATTAGTCGTGGCTAAAGAAACAAAAAAAAATCTGCATGTTATAGCCCCAAATACCCAGGCCAGGTTACGACCCTGGATTCCAAGGTCCAGGAATGGGGTAGAGTAAATCCTGCCCCAACGGGCCACTAGTGTATTAGTGCTTGTTGCAGTTTCCTGGCATACTACTTGCATTCAAGACAAAAGGCAACTGGACCTCGGGAAACCGCTATGAGTCAGGACACAGAAATGTGATGCACTGGAACTATGAGATGAATGTGAAGTAGACAGAATGTGTAACTACTGAACCACGCTCAGTATTGTGTTTGGGTGGGTGTTTAAATACGATCTAAGAATGCACATGCATTCACAAGAGAGATATTAAAAACTAGAGGAAAGGGAGGGGGACGACTGGTGCTATATTTCTCTCACACGGAGTCAAACAAAACCAGGTCACACAGAGGAGAGAGAGAGAGAGAGAGAGAGAGAGAGAGAGAGAGAGAGAGAAGAGCACGAGGAGTCATAAACGAGTCTCCCCATCCCCCTGCTCCATTTCTGTGATCTATTTCCACTCCCTTCATTTCTTACCCACATTTCTTTTTTACCTGTCAGTCCGTTCACTCCATCCGACTTCACTTCGACGAGGATGAGAAAAAGAAAACACACTCCAGCAGAGTTCTTTGAGAACGTGTGATCCTCCGTGCAATAAGCATTACATTAAGGACAGAATTAATGAAGTTGGTACGCAACACCGCAACGACACAATAGTTCAATAACGAGCGTAAACACTGATCCGTGTTTACCGGGCCAGCGGGATTGACACTTGCTTCAACACGTAAGTTAATCATCGGCCGCACGCACGAGAGCCATTCCTGTATTTCAATTGTCTTAGATGGAGACGTGCACGAAAGGACTCGATCTTTTTAACACTTTTTAACAGCGAGCCGTAAAACTCGCTCTGAGCAGTGGGAACAAAAACAAAACTAAACAAGACAAAGCCGGTTTATTTATGCAAATTAAGACCTCATAAAACAGCACTTAAGAGAAGGTTAACAGCAGTCCACACACACACAACTGTCGCTTTCATTAGGGACTATGAATAAGTAGATGCGAACTCACAATCTGCTGAGAAGTAGTCATGAGTCAGTCTCGGGGGGGGGAAACGGTCATTTACACTAATCCTTCAAACTGCAACCTGAATGATCCGGAATAAGCACATGTGAAACAGCATCCAATCATCCAGTCATGTTCTTGAGCAAATCACCAATGGACAACAGGATCATCTGGGCAGGGGTACAGGATTTATCCAGTGTGTTTGGGGCCATGGTGGTGCAATGGGTAGCAATCCTGCCTCATGACTCCAGGGACCCCTGGTTCCATCCTGAGCTCGGGTTACTGTCGTGTTCCCCCAAGTCCTCTGGTTTCGTCAGACTTCCCACATCAGATACGTGACATCACACCCTAGGTGTGAACACACGTGTGCACATGGTGCCCCTGTGATGGACTGGCATCCCATCCAGGGTAGGCTTGTGCAATATAATGATATTATTACATGGTGTCTGCATACTCGATTCTGATTGGCGGGAAGGTGTGCGTTCAAACCGTTGAAATCAAGTCAGTTTAATCACGGTTGTAAATTAATGCGCTGCCTATAAACAACTGTAACCATCATAACATACAGTAAACACACAGCTTCATTATTAGTAATGATGCGGCACAAACGCAGGTAATTCACACACACGCAATCTCTCTCTCTCTCTCTAAAATAACTATTTATTATAATTCATTCAAATAAATGTCATCTTATCAGACTACTTTATCTCTGTATATGATTTAGAGCAGGTGGCATTCTAGATCTAATGACCCATAAATAAAAATAACTAAAGATAACTAACCGTTACTTTTATCCTTTCCGTCTGCACTGAAAACATCGATGACAGATTTAACTCGTCAGTGCAGGCAAGTGAGCGTGGTATAAATGGGATAATCCATGGCTAGACGTGCAGTACATGGTTCTTAGTGCACACCGTGGAGGCATCCTAGGTTCTGTGTTGCCTCGGGTGGTTCCTTCCCTTCACGGTGTGCGTTAAAATCGTGTAACGCACGACTAGCCGTGGATTATCCCTTACTTACGTAATAGCGATGGCACCGAAAAATCTAGACCAAAAATGCTCAAAATGTCTCTTTCGCAATGAACGCAAAATCAAGCAAACTCTGCAATATGTGGAGGAGCTGGCAAGTTTTCAAAATAATGGCAGATTTAAGCTGAGACACGTCGTGTGATATCACAACATGCATTCAGCCAAAGCCCTCTTCGATTCACATGCGTCGAACATGAATACAGCTAAAATGTCTCGTTTACCAACAAACATCACTGCAAAAGACTAAGCAGACCAATTCAGGGCAATTGCAGCTTCAACAATTCAAGTAACTGGGGCGACTGTGGTTCAGTTTGTAGAGCGGGTTGTCCACTAATCGTAGGGTTGGTGGTTTGATTCCCGGCCCACGTGACTCCACATGCCGAAGTGTCCTTGGGCAAGACACTGAACCCCAAGTTGCTCCCTATGGCAAGTTAGAGCCTTGCATAGCAGCTCTGCTACCATTGGTGTGTGAGTGAGTGAATGAGACACAGTATAAAGCGCTTTGAAGATCCGCTACGGTTGAAAAAAAAAAAAAAACGTGCAATATAACTTCAGACCATTTACCGTTTAATTTTCAGAAAAAAAATCATTAAAAAAAAAAGGCACAAAAAACTTCAAGTTGCATCGCAATATCCTAGTATTACAGTTAGTGATTATCCCGGAGCGTTACACCTCCCCTGCTCTCTTTAGACCTGAAAGGGTGGAAGTGCTTGTTTTCCTGTTCGGTTCCAGACGATTAACTTGTTTATCATGAAACTTCTGATTGAAAAACAGTCATGGGGGGGGTCCATAATCACTGCAACCCTGAGCAGTAAAAACCTGAATAAAATATAGTGAGTACTTAAACTTGGCATCTCTCTATATAATAAATGGTTTTATTCTGATAAGACAAATCTTTTAAAAATCTCCTGTTTTAAATGGTCTAGTTTTCAGGGATACATGCACAGTTTAAATGAGCTCCTTCATGTCCCACTAATAAATAAAAAAAGAAAGAAAGAATAAATAAAACACACTACTTGAACTGCTGACATTTTGTTTGTCATTACACTCAAAACGACTGTATTATGTCTTATCTAAAATAAGCAGCTTTTTTCTTGAGGCCGCGGGCAGATGAAGCAATCTGGTAGGTTTTCAGGTACAGGTAGATTACTGATCAGGTACGGAGCTGAATAACACACACAGTGTGCTGATTGTGACATGAACACAGCGCTTTCACTACCCTAATGATGTGGCGTAGTCACTTTCACTTCAGCTGTCAAGTTATTGTTCCAACTTTGTGGTTTCTAAAGCTGGATTGGGGCTTTTCCACCCCCGCAGCCTGCTCACGTTACTGGAGCAATCTGTTTAGTGTACAGTACAGTACACGCTCACAGCCTTCATCACGTGCGGCACATTTCGACGAGCGTAAGATTCAGGGGTGGGGCAGAATATTTTAATTACAGAGAAACAGATGGGTCACAGCAAACTGCGTTGGTAAAAAAAAAATAAATAAATAAATAAATAAATAAATAATCATTCAAAAGCATGATTTTGTTTTATGGAGGCATTGTGATGAATTCCTGCTCATACAGATATGACTGCTCTAGAAATACACTGATCATGATGTACACAGCAACCATGGACTGGTTAAAGTCCCCGTGAAGTGTCTGGAAATGTACAGCGTTAATCGATGTGTTGGTCATTTCCACTGAAACAGTAAGTCAGGCCGGGCTCCTCCCCCTCTTTAAATTGCCAATAGCGTTTAGCTTATCTCACAGCCCGGGCTAAGCCGCGATCTGGCACAAGTACCTCCTTCATCAAAGCGAAAGAATTCAAGTCGTTTCCTTCTTAACCAACGTACAGCTGGAAAACTGAATAAAACGTGTGTTCAAACAGACAGACACAGGTCGTTCTTGCTGAGATGATTTTACTCGATCAACAACGGCGACTTCAGCAAGGTGATGTTTATTGTGTTGTCGACGGAACACTTCAGATTCTAGGCAGCGTTTGATTGGACGGAAAAACTATATGAGAAGCTGAAGTGCAGAATGAGGTCATCAAAATTGTTGATCTGTATCAGTGGTAGAGAGAGACTGTCTATTAATGCATGCATCCTCTAAATGGGAATTTAGTCACTGTTTCTGCACACACTAGCTTATAGATAAACTTCAAGCTAAGATCTTCATATTAAAGCCATGGGGACTTTAAAAACTGAAGAAAGGCTTAGTAAGGAGAGATCGGAGGTAGATTTGCAATGTAAATGTAGAGATTGATTTAGTGAAGATTGGCCATCTTACAGCGCTTACAAAGCATCTAAACGCATATTATAGTAATATATGTTTTGGTTGAAGTGTGCGATTATACCTCTGTGCTCTCTCGGAAACATGATACGTGAACTACACCGATGTAAAACATTAGAAACTGTATAACACTCTGGTGAAGCTTTCTGTAAGAAGACTTTAAACATCTGTGAAAGAGGACTTCAGCGTTACACTCTGCACCGGGGAAAAGCGGAGTTCGTGCACTGAAGTTTCTCAGTTACGTGACGAGATACAATTTTATTTTGCTTACTATTAGCTTTGAGAGAGAGAGAAAAAAAGAAATTGTGGTGCTCATAGCTGTTATAATGAATCTGATTCTGGGAACTAACTTGCTTTGGACATTCCACAAGATTAAATATAGCTATAAATGGATAAAAAGTACTGTTTGTGCTTAATAAATAAAAACTGTAAGAGGAGGTACGCTTTTATAGAAAAATCATCATCTGGCAACACACCCAAGTGTGTTTTATTCCTTACATACTGAACAAATTTAATAAAAAGATACTAAAGCTTTCCGTAAGGACACTAAAGGCACTAAAGCTTTGCTTAAGGATGCTGAAGGTACTAAAGATTTCCATAAGGATACTAAAAAGTACTAAAGCTTTACATAAAGGTATTAAATATTTCCATAAGGATACTAAAAGGTACTAAAGCTTTACATAAAGGTATTAAATATTTCCATAAGGATACTAAAATGTACTAAAGCTTTACACAAGGTACTAAAGATTTCCATAAGCATACTAAAAAGTACTAAAGGCACTAAAGCTTTCGATAAGGATACTAAAGCTTTCCATAAGGATACTAAAGGTACTAAAGCTTCCCATAAGGATACTAAAGTTACTAAAGCTTTACACAAGGTACTAAAGATTTCCATAAGGATACTAAAGGCACTAAAGCTTTCCATAAGGATACTAAAGGTACTAAAGCTTCACACAAGGTACTAAAGATTTCCATAAGGATACTAAAGGCACTAAAGCTTTCCATAAGGATACTAAAGGTACTACAGCTTCCCGTAAGGATACTAAAAGGTACTAAACCTTTACACAAGGTACTAAAGATTTCCATAAAGAACAAAGGGCTATAAGTATATGAGTTAATATCATACCTAAAGCTATAAACTTCTATTGTTCTTTATCAGTGTTTCTCTCACACACACACACACACACACACACTCATAGACTGCCCCTTACTGATAACGATCATTTAACAATCAACTCTCCATTTGTCCTAGAAGCTGGAAGTATGGCAGCACATCTCGTTGAAAGACACGTGGAGGAGGCATGCTTGTTTGACAACAAGCATGCCAACACTTTGACTGACATGCCACGATACATGCAATCCATCACAGCCCATCACACAGCACACAGGTTCAGACCGGAGGAGAAATTGGCTTTGCTGTATTGTCGGAGTGTTTTATTATTAGAGGTGCGCACTACATCCTGCACTAGCCGTGCTTAATCATGTGCACACAGACGGGTTTTGTATGAGAATGATCTATTGATTCAGAAGGTGAGAAGCAGCACCACACCATATTTCCACTCAAACTCAACCGACAAATGCAGATTTCGCTTTGTTCCCTAAGCAGTGCACACTACAGGATGTCTATACTCCATAACCCTGTGGCTAGTGTGGATTTATCCTGGTGCGGATGCTCCATCTGGTAATTTGACACTTTTGGTCAAGGACACGGTTCATGAAACACGTTTAGGTGTTAATCATTTACAGAGAGCAGGTTAGTCCACATTTCTTGTTGAGACGGTCTCATTTCTCAAACACAATGGAAGAGACCAATACTAACCAAAACCAAAGCAGAATAGAATAAGTAACCTGTGCATATCCAATTCCACGACCTCCAACACACCCTGAAGGACAGCAGGGTACAAGCAGAAGTGAATGAAAAGAAAAGCGTGGCAGAATAAGCATAGAACATAGCGTGATCGAAGCTTCTGACCCTGAGCAGTGGGATAAACCCACAAGGTTTTGTGCTGGACCGAGGGCTGGCTGAAGAACTGGGCCAGGGTGACATCAGTTGTGGAGTCTTTAGATATTCTCGTGTTAATTTGTTGGTTGGTGCAGTATTTTCGTTATTCCTGTGAGAAAACAGCAGTTGTCCGCCATAGTGACATCACAGCAGAACATTGCTAGTGCAGCTGTAATGGCAGTTAGCAAACAGGAGAAGAAATCTTGAATATAAGGTATATTATAGTCAGGAATCACTGGTAGCTCCGAAAAACAAACCATTTTCAGCTACACAATGTCGTATTAATGAGAAATCCAACATAAAAGTGGAGACGGGCAACGTCGGACTCGAAGATCCAGAATGCAATGCAGCTATACAACACAGCTGTGCTGAGTTACAGAGACCCGGCTCGGCTAGGTAAGTGATCTACGGGATGAAGAGCGCGATGCTGATCGAGGACGGTGGTATTATCATAAAAGCTGACGCTTTGGAAGCTGATCGATTTGAGCAGAGCGTATAGAGGAGGGCATGAGAGAGCTGGACAGAGTAAAGGACTAAAGCTCTGCTGCATCAGTCTCTTTAATCCGGGTCCACACTAACATTTTGGCCACAATTTGGTCGTCTGAGACAAATTTTGAGAAAGCTAAAAGATTCCTATGATCCTAGGACAAAATCCACAGTCTTCGAACGCTAGGTTGACAGGTTCCGGCAGATGATTAACGGCTGTCGCGATAAAAAGTTCTCTACTCCGTACCAGTCTTTTTGCGTGTGTCCATGTTTCGCGTCTCGACTGTCGTACAGTCCAACATTAATGACAGCTGAGCTCCTTGGTGTAACGTGACTCAAAGCAGGGATCGTGTTCATACAGTCTAGAGAAGCAACAGTCGCAAATGACTGTTAAAAATCGCACCGTGTGCTTTACACAGAGATGAAGCAAGAGCTAAATCCTTGTGTTTAGGAACAGGATTGTGGGTACAATGTAAAACATGAAAGCCCCTTGAAGTAACGCAAACCCATTTCTTCTTTTTAACTCCAACTGTCATGACACATTTTTGATACTCAACTCAAGTGTACAAGTAGAGAAAATTGAAAATAATCCATTGTCTTGACTTGGAAAACTAAACTGTGAGTTGAAAAAGTTTCTAAGTTTTGTGCAGTTTTGCACTCGGGTCTCCATTGAACAGTGGACTAGCTCAACAAAAACCATCATGAACTTTGATTTGCTTGTATACTATCTGTTGTTACCCAGATGAGTCTGGTTCCTCTCAAGGTTTCTTCCTCATATCATCTTAGGGAGTTTTTCCTCACCACCGGCTCGCACATTAAGGATTTAATCCACACACTTAAGATCTGTATGTTATGTTTATATGTTTCTGTAAAGCTGCTTTGAGACAATGACCGATGTAAAAAGTGCTATACAAATAAAATTGAATTAAGTTGAAAAACCTGAAATGTTTTACATTGTAGGAAACCGTTCAAGTGAAAATAGATTGACTAGACTGTTCATACTATAAAATGTAATTAACAACAATTGAAGACCACGTGTAGAAGAAGAATACACAAATCAATTGTTCAGGGCAGATTTTTCCTTTAAGCATTTTAGCAGCTCCACAAAAATCAATAAAAAAAAAATCCACCGCTCATGTGTACAAATCCAGAGTCTCGCTGGAGCAGACAGGAGTGGAAAACCCAATACCGAGGAACCAGATGATACGATTCCTCCCGTTCTCCAAGCTCCATTAGTTCTCACGTAGCACATCTGATCCGTCATCTCAAACTCATCCACACTGCAAGCAGACACCAAACTCTAGACCTGCAGATTCAATCAGCTAACAGGCAAAACAGTTCATCTCACATGTCCTCTAAATGTTAGGAGAAGATGCCACTCTTTCAATCAAAACGAGCTGAACTGTTCGGGATGTTTCCACTCCGTACCCAAAAGATACCTCGAACTCTTTCACCTGACAGATTCCGGAGAGTTCTGCACCAAAAAAAAAACAGCGCAAACTGCTGGAACAACAGCGTCTACTGAATTCAAAACAGGAATTAGCACATCACGCGTAATGTCAATATTTTCAGTTCTCCCGCTGAAAAACCGCTGCCCGTGATCGATAAAAAAAGTCACGCTGCAATAAATGTCCCGTTTCATTTGCACCAATCTACACAGATCTTGATCATGCCATCAAATACACACTTTGAATTTCAGGCGTGGACAAATTATAAATTCACCAGCTAAAGTAAACCTTTCGCCAACATTTTATTTATCAGATGTGGTGTCTTGTTCTCGGCTCATATATACTCTAAGGCCAAAAGTATCTGGACACCTGACCATCACACCCATATGTAGTTCTTCCCCAAACTGTTGCCAAGTTAGAAACACACAATTGTGTCTTTGTATGCCGTAGCTTTACAATTTCCCTTCACTGGATCCAAGACGACTAAACTTGTTCCAGCACGATGAAGAATCTGTGCACAAAGCGAGCCTCATGAAGACATGGTTTGCCAAAATCAGTGTGGAAGAACCCCACTGAACACCTTTGGGATGAACTGGAACACAGACTGCACCCCAGACTCCTATATAACGTAATTTCCGGACTATAAGCCGCTATTTTCATGCCGCCAAAACAATTTAGCCTCGTCACATCGGACCAATGAAATTACCCAAAAGGTCACAGTGGACCAATGAAACTGTTCGAATTAAATCTAACGAGCTCACACTACATTCTTCAGATCAGTCATTTTGCTTCGTGCACACCCCCTCATCAGGGAAAACACACGAAGAAATGCATATTGGTTAACGTCATGTCTCCGCCCCGTCTTGTCATGTGTTGTCGAGTCACGTGTTTTGGTATTGCCTGCAGCTGTTAGCAGTTTGGCTGGTGTGTATATATACCGGGAGCCATGACACACACAATGTGGGTAATTAGATATAGAGTTAGAATTAGATAGTGAATATAGTTAGAGTCTTTGTTCATGCCATGTGTCTTAGTTCTTGTTCATGTTTCCTCCATAGTCCATGTCTGAGTTCATGTCAAGGCTAGTTAGCTTATAGCATAGCTTATAGCTTAGCCTGTAGCCTAGTAGCTTATAGCATAGCTTATAGCCTAGAAGCGGATAGTATAGCTTAGAGTTGTATAGACTTGGTTTAGAATATAGATGTAGAAGTGGTTTATAGAGTATAGATATATAGTCTTTGTGTCATGTCATAGTTAATGTTTAGGTTAGTTGGTTTAGTTAGCTTAGTTCATTGAGTTGGTCATGTTTTGTGGTTCTTGTATCTCTTGAGTCTGCTCTCCTCTGTTTCAATAAAAGCTCTCGTCCTAACTGCACTTACATCCGTCCTGCTTCGTTTATGTCACGGATCGTGACAGTTACAACGTGGACACCTGCGGCTTATAGACAAGTGCGGCCTATATATGTACAAAATTGTTTTTCTTTTTAAAATTAGCGGGTGCTGCTTATTTTCAGGTGCGCTCAATAGTCCGAGAATTACGGTAATGTATAATGACAGCGGACCTTTCTCAGGCGCTTCTGAAACGGACAAACCTGGGAAACACTATCGGTGTGGATTTTTGCTGATAATCGATCGAGCACGTGACCTCTAGCTGACGGCCCCGAAACTAAATCTGCTCGTCTACAATTCGGATCTGGTAGTCTGTTCACGTAATCTGTAAACCTACCGGTTTCGCTACCATTGGTGTATGTGTGTGTGTGTGAATGGGTGAATGAGACACAGTGTAAAGCACTTTGGATAAAAGCACTATATCAGTGCGCCATTTACCATCTTCATATCTAGGAAAATGAAACTATTAACCTGCACATGAAGTCTACTTGTCCCGGCTGCTCAAGTTACTGATTTGTCCAACCCTGTATTGTTTGTGCTGTTAGAAACAAAGACTCTGAAAGGTGTTGGTGTGTGTGGGTGCGCGTGTGTGTGTGCTCAATGGAAGATTATAGTGGTTCGTACATATACAGTGAGGGTGCAGAAGCAGCAAATCCAGCTTGTAATCGGATTTCAGGCCAGCTGTAATCTAATAAAGACTCCTTCATCAGTTTCCCCAAAAACAACACTAATGTGTTTAGGTGAATCCCCAAACCAAAGCATAGCATTTAGCTCAGCTGTAAACATTCCTATAGACTGAGCCATGTTAGTCTCTTCCAAATTTCTTTGAATTGCCTCTGAACAATTCCACTGTATAATACTTTTAAACCCAACCGTTAAGCCTCTATGATACAAAAACCTGTGCACTTCCCTTTCGAAAGCGACCTTAACATATCTGTCTTTCAGTTCCTGTCTTTCTGCCTGCACGAGAATAATGAGGATCCACATTCTGCGTGCCAGAAGACGTTGTGCGAGGGGGCACAGAGTACACTGTCGCAGGCCTAAACTAGGTCAGCATGACCTTTCCCTGCCACACAGACAGGCTGAAGGAGTGTCTGAAAGAGGGAGACAGACCGACAAGAGAGAGAAAACCACAGCGGTTAGAGAGCAACGATAGACTGTGAGACAGCGAGATAAAGCAGAGACGGGGAGCGAAAGAAAGAAAGAGAGAAAGAGAAAAGAGAGAGACAGACAGAGAAAGAGATAGAGAGAGTGAGAGAGAGAGAGATAGAGAGAGAGAGAGAGAGAGAGAAAATGCAAAGTGGAAAAGGTTGGACAATAAACGTTGTCTCTTCAGGTGGTCAACAGCAGAGGTAAAAACCTCTGAACACTTCAGTCCAATATGAACACACATGCAAAGACAAAACAGGTTTTTTATAACGGTAATATTCAAATAAATCAGCAGCACAGATATTCAAATGATTTTTATTAAAAAATAGAGGATGTCATTTCTCTTAACCCTCTCACACAGTTCACTGCCGTTCTGCTCCGTTCGCCAAATGGAAATCGACTTCTCTGACATTTACAATCAGTATAAACAAATGAACCGTTAGCTCACCGCACGTCTGATAGGAGTCAGCACACCGTTGGGTTCCTGTGTGAAGAGCATCATGACTCGGTGTTTATCTGCTGGTGAGCAGCGTGAGGGGAAACCGTGAGTCAGCGGTAGCCGAGTGGTTCAGACGGTAGATTACTGATCGGAAGGTCGTGAGTTCAAATCCCAGCACTGCCAAGCTGCCAACGATCTGTCTCTCCAGAACTTTGCAATCGCAGAAATTAACACAAAATCAAGCAAACCGCGCGACATTCGGAGGGCTTGCAAGTTTTTACCGCAGATTAGGGCCGAGGCGCACCATGTGACATCACGATGCGCATTCAGCCAAACCCCTCTTCAATTCACGTGCCTCGATCACGAGAACAGCTAAAAGGTCTCGTTCACCAACAAACATGAATGCGAAAGAACGATTTTGTGTAAGTGCAATTTCGCCAATTAAAGTAGTTTAAAAGTTGCATCTCTAAATGCTTAAAAAGACGCAGCAAAATCAAGCGTTTTTGGCCGCAACAATCACTAAAAATACAGTACGGACAGAGATAAAACAGACGACACGACTAAAGCTGTTTTGATAGTAAAACACTGTATACAACTGCCACAATAACATTAACATTTAAACCTAGTAGGCAAGATAAAACAAAAAAATTAATACTTCTGAAAATCTGCAAATCCTTAAAGCCGAGTCATTAACCTCTACTGTGGAGTGACTTCACAAACAAATTCAATACTGAACACAGTACCAACATAAACAGGTGCAAATTCCATGATTTGGCTTTTAGTAAAAAGAGTAAAGGCATAAATAAGTACACCCCATGGAAATTGTTCTTTGGGGGGGGGGTTTACATTTTGGGACAAGCAAACATTGATCCTCCTTGAAACAGTGCCCGTTAATAATTGACACATAAAATCGACATTTTGTAGTAATTCACACAATTTACAGATCACATGGAAAAAGTAAGTACACCCCCACATTTCTCACACCTTTAAATCCATAAAACTACAATCAGGTGTTCAAGATTGTGAGCCAGTGATTAGAACCTGTTTATGGAGTGCAGGTGGAACCTGCCTTATTTATACCCCACTCATATCTAGTGTCTGGTGTTTGTTATTGAGGTGAGTGGTGTCATCTCATGCCAAGTTCTAAAGAAAGGCTATGGATACCTATTAGTCTGGAAAGGAATTTAGAAAGATACATCAATACTTCATTCCACTGTAAGGAAAATCATCGACAAGTGGTGCAGATTTAAAATGACTGCTAATTTATCCTGGACTGGCCGTACCAGCAAATTCAGCGTAAGAACAGACGGTCTGATGCAAAAAGAAGTCTCCAAGAACACAATAATCTTATCACGGGATCTGTTAGTAAGTCTTGCAACTGTTGGTGTCTAAGTCCATGCTTCTACAATCAGAAAGAGATACATTTGACCTGCATGGGCAGAGTGCCAGGAAAAAGCCTTTTTGTAAGACTACAGTTTGTCATTGAGCATATAAGTAAAGACCAGGCTTTCTGGAATAATGAGCTCTGGACAGATGAATCAAAGAGAGAGTTATTTGTCCACAGTAACAGTAGACATGTTTGGCACTGACCAAAAACAGCTTTTTGGGAGAAGCACCTCATACCAACTGTGAAGAATGGTGGTGGAAATGTTACCGTTTGGGGTTGCTTCGCTGACTCAGGGACTGGACAGCTTACAGTCATTGATTCAGCTATGAATTCTGCATCATATCACAGAGTGTTTGAAGATAACGAGAGGCTATCTGTCTGAAAGTTGAAGTTGACCTGAAAGTGGACCTTTCAGCAGGATAATGATCCTAAGCACACTTGCAAATCCACCAAGGAATGGCTCAAAAAGAAGAAATGGAGGACATAGAATGGCCTAGTCAAAGCCCGGATTTGAATTCCATTGTAATGTTGTGGGGGAATTTGAAATGAGCAGTACATGCAAGAAAACCCTCAAACATCTTGCACCTGAAAGAATATTACGTGGAGGAGTGGTCAAAATTTCCAGCAAGCCTAGTGGACAATTATGCAGAACGCCTACAATAAGAAGCTTCTGCTAAAGGGTGCAATATTAGCTTCTATTGACATTTCTGTTGAATAAATGATTGAAAAAGCTAATTTACCTTGTGGTTTTGTTAAAGTATAACAACTTTATCAAGACACTGTTTCAAACATGAGCAAAATGTTTTCTTGTCCAAATATGTCAAAAAAAAGGCAACAATTTCCATGGGGTATACTTATTTTTTAACGACTCTATTGTTGTATAGAACTTAAAGTAAAGTATACAATTTCATCCTGAGATTCTTATACGAATGACAGACTACTCATCTTACACTATGCAGGCCTTATCTGCTAATCTACCACACCATGATTTCCCAGTGTGAACAACTCAACCAAGAGCAAATACCCTGATCTTAACTGGGTGTTTTCAACAACCTGACAAATCCATCATTCCTGTTTATACAAGTTTAAATGAATCTGGAGGGGATCTAGACGCCTATAGAAAACAGAACTAGGAAACACAACGCGGATTTAACATTATGAAACGGTACAGTACATCTGTGGCCAGGAGCAGAGGGTCCTCACGGTTCTCTTTACTCTCGCCTGTCAATCACAGTGATCCTAGCCAATCTGTGAGCTCATGTATGTGGAAGAGGGCGGACAGCACTTTCCTCTGAGCACGTTACGTGGTCCCCTGATCTGTCCGTTCACACCAGAGATCGACAAAGCAACACGCGACTGTTCATTTTATATGTAGGAGCTCAACACACAGCCACGATTTCAGCCTCAGCAGCAATCTGTGCTTTGTTCTGAAACAGGACTTAAATTGTCACAGTATTGTATTTTCTCCTTGGCTCGGTTGGCTTTCACAAGGCAACATTTCAAAGCCGACCAGAACGTGTTTATGCGAGTCACATGTGAGTAAACGGTCCTCTCGACGGTCAGAGCGCGCCTGTTTATGTTCTGGGGTTACGCTCATAGCGGTCACACATCCAGATGGATAGACAGCAGCTCTGCAAGATTATCGTGGCTTCGTTTTAGCTGTAGTTATTATAATTCATCTAATTTATATGTTCCACAGAGCGATTAAAGCCCATCTCATTAAGACGCTCACTAAACACCTTGCAAATCTGTTAAATGTTTCTATGAGGTTTTGAAAGTTTGAAATTTCACTGAGGCGTTTTACCTCGTCTTCCAAATTAAACTGCGATTCACGTAGCGAGCCGTTAACAAAACAAACACGCGTTTTATGTAAAGCAGTTCCCAACATGCATTGCTATACAGGTTGGTTTGTTGGCCCATTGGGTCGGACTGCTTTCTCACCACAACCGAACCACTCCAGAGTTTACTTGTAGCGACGTGGTCTCGGCCCGGCTGTTTCGGTGTGGATCCAAGCGCGATCGCGGTGTTCGTTTATGTCTAAACAAAGTGAACCGAAGGGAGTAAACACACCAGGTTCCGAAAACTAACAACGGCCTTAAACTCACTGAAAGAATGAACATTTCAGCAGCTGCACCAAACACTGGACTGTAGAGTTCACGGTAAAACAAAATACCTTCACATGTTGCATGTATACACACCAGAGCACCCAGCTTCACACTTTAATTTCTGTTATTGTATAATTTTCTGCACCATCAGGAAACAAAAAGGTCAACCTGCACACAACTGATATGAAGTATATTGCTAAGGACTATGGATCCTTTGCTTACAAGACATTTTCCAAACAGAATAGACGGCATTTCCACTGAATCGGTCTTGCTCCTCGGACACAAAACAGTGTTACAATCTCCAGAATACACACACATCCCAAAACAGGTGCCCTTCAATATCATGAAAGCAGTCGTGATCCACTTACTAGTGACATCTCAGCTCGTTCTTTTTATTTCCAATGCAAATCTACCTGCAAAAGTTTGCATCCCCTATGGGTTCTGGGCAACAACAAAAAATACTAAACTAAAATGTTCTACAATTTATCTACTTAAACAAAATCATGATGCAAAATGAGACCTAGTTTAAAGAAGACTGCGTTTTAAGCAGAGTAATAAGAGATATGTAAAGGAAATGGAACAAACAAACAAAAAAAAACATGCCAAGCAATCCCGCAGAGCTGAACAGATCTGAAACATCAGCTGAGCGATTATTACAACTAAAGACATACCCATGAATAAAAGGTTGCAGCAGATGCAGAGATATTTCTACAGCGTCCAGAAAGAGAGATGCAAACTTTTGAACTCAAATGCACTTCAAAGGTTCGAAACTTTACACAAGTCTTCCTGTGTGGAAACAGTTGAGGGCACAGCACTTCCTGGTGTGGTTGCATTCACCACCGCAGTAAAAACAATCTGTGTTTGTGATTGTCTGTGTGGATTTGGTCTACTCAGGGCATGTCGCATTTCTTCAGTGTCTGAGGGCACAAATATAGGTTCAAATGTTCATCACAGGCAGAAAAGAACCGCACAGAAGAATATGCACATCAGTTTAAAGCATTTTATACAACTTTTCAAATCTGATTGGTATGAAGGTGTTGATGAATAATCTATAACCGTATTGAGGCTGTAATCCAAATGACAAGTTTATATTAACGCACTTGTTCGAAATGCCACACAGGCTAATAATATACAGATTTTTTTTAATAACGAATTATTTATATATAATCAAAGAGAAATCACTATGGTGAAACTGTCTTTATGAAGACAACGAGCGTTTTGGTTTTTGGCTGTTTATAGCTGCTATAACGCAAGAGACAACAAGAACTAAACTGCCTCACAGATGTTCCACAAGATTAAACGTGTCTAGAAATCACCGAGTCGTTCATCTCTCCAGTTTCCGTACTAATGAATACTGCACAAGGCCGTGGGGGAATCCCAGGGAACTTGGGGCACAAAGTGGGGGGACACGCTGGACAGTGCGACAACATGGCACCATCACACACCTATACAGACAATACGAACAATCTGGAAATGCCAATCATCCTGCAACGCATGTCTTTGGACCGGGACAGGAAACTGCAGGAGTAGCCGGAGGAAACCTCCGCAGCACGTGGCAAACACACACACAGGGCACAGGCGGGACTCGAACCCCCAACCCCGGATACACCAGTGCTTGCCTAATTGCTTCGGTAGAAGTATAAGCGGAATAAAACGGCACACCCTGAAGCTTGTCAAGTCCTCACTTACTCGTTAGATTAGATATGACTTAGACACGACTACAAGTAATAGTACAAGTGAGCACACACAAGTAGCGGCCTGTACAGTGTGTGTGTGTGGAGTCCGAATGGTAGACAGATACACACAGGATGAACATTATTATCCACAGTGTGGGAAAGAAGACTGGGATCACACACTACTCTCACTCCGCAGTGCTGAACCGTACTATATTAACCACAACTATGAACTATTAGATCTGAAAAACCTAAATAGGACAGCTAGCTGGAAAACGATACCGCCCATACACACACACACACACACTTAGATCAGAGATCATCTCATCTTCCTAAATCTGAGCTAAGATCACATTACTTGTACAGTTCACCGCCACATCCTCCAGGTACATTATTAAAGTCATGACCATAAACTGTGCACACTGTGCTAACTGTTAGCGCTTAGCATCCCAAGGCGAGTCTGATGCCACGCCAGGTCATTGTTTACACTGCTAGCGAAGATCCAAATCCATGCCTGCCAGTCTGGAATATTGGGGGTTTATTTTTCAATCTCTTATCTACCTTTCCGTGTACCTGAGTCAGAGCCAGTGAAATGTTGTGTGTGTGTGTGTGTGTGTGATTACACCAGTGTGATGGAAGAACACACACCAGCAGGGTTTCTCCATCAGACTAGCGGTGGGTGGGTGGTTCGGACAGCTGCAGGACAACAAGCCGGGGATCAGAGGTGGGTTTATCACCAGGGGCGGTTTCTGGAATATTAGGAATAAAATGTAGAAGTGGTGCAGGCCGGGTGAAAGGTGGCCCACACACACACACACACACACACACACAACAGTAATGGGCTAATGGGACAAGTGCTAGTCGTCCTGTTCGCCACAGCTAGCTAAAGGTAGCGCAGCTAGCTATGGCTAGATGTTATCGCCTAATTACAAACCGAAGGGTTCGCACCTACAGCCCGCAGTCACGGGGATAGTCTACTCTGATCCACGGGTTGAACTCGCGACTGGAGAAACCTCCGCGGAGTTCCCAGTCCAGCTCTCAGGCTCGGACCTGGCTAATCACGGGCTCGCCTCCACCTCCGCATCCACAAAACACCCCGGGAACTTATTTCCGGTTCGTTCGTGCACTTTTCAGTAATACCGAGTCCACAAAGCGCGGGTTCCCGCCCGCACTGCGTCAACACAGCAGCACGGAGCCCGGGAGCTCACTTCAGTCTCGGTCACTTATTCAGCCGCTCACCGGATTTGAAGAAGGCTGCTAGATCGGCTGCGTCCTTCGCCGCCTCCTCGGCTCCGTCCCCCGAGCTCATGGCTGTGGAAATAAAGCGCGGAGCTATATATCCAAACGGCAAAAAAAAAACCCAACAACCTCGCCTCTTCCAGCTCGGAAGGGTCGCAGGGAATCAGTCCGGCCGCGCGCTGTAGGAAAGCAGTGACACGGACGATGGAGAAGAGTGCGCTTCTGCTAGGATAGAGACCACGAGCAGTCCTCCATCTTGGATAATACACATTTACTATCGCCGGCCGGCAGCGGATCCGACTGGAGGCCGCACGCGCAGGAGGGACAGCGGGGGAGGGGCAGTGAGGGGAGAGGGGGCGGGGCTACAATCAACCCCGGGGATGAGTCTCATCCTCACACACACAGCGCTTCCTACTGGAATACACACACAATACACGTACTACACACTACACAAACAACACACTAAACACACAGTCAGAATACACACACAATACACGTACTACACACTACACAAACACACTACATACACACAGCCAGAATACACACACAATACACACTACACACACAGTCAGAATACACACACAATACACGTACTACACACTACACAAACAACACACTACACACACAGTCAGAATACACACACAATACACGTACTACACACTACACAAACACACTACATACACACAGTCAGAATACACACACAATACACGTACTACACAAACAACACACTACATACACACTACACAAACAACACACTACATACACACAGTCAGAATACACACACAATACACTTACTACACACTACACAAACACACTACATACACACAGTCAGAATACACACACAATACACTTACTACACACTACACAAACACACTACATACACACAGTCAGAATACACACACTACACAAACAACACACTACATACACACAGCCAGAATACACACACAATACACACTACACACACACAGTCAGAATACACACACAATACACGTACTACACAAACACACAATACACGTACTACACAAACAACACACTACACACACACTACACAAACAACACACTACACACACACTACACAAACAACACACTACATACACACAGTCAGAATACACACACAATACACGTACTACACAAACACACAATACACGTACTACACAAACAACACACTACACACACACTACACAAACAACACACTACACACACACTACACAAACAACACACTACATACACACAGCCAGAATACACACACAATACACGTACTACACAAACACACAATACACGTACTACACAAACAACACACTACACACACACTACACAAACAACACACTACACACACACTACACAAACAACACACTACATACACACAGCCAGAATACACACACAATACACACTACACACACACAGTCAGAATACACACACAATACACGTACTACACAAACAACACACACAATACACACTACACACACACAGTCAGAATACACACACAATACACGTACTAAACAAACAACACACTACATACACAGTTAGAATACACACACAATACACTTACTACACACTACACAAACACACTACATACACACAGTCAGAATACACACACTACACAAACAACACACTACATACACACTACACAAACAACACACTACATACACAGTCAGAATACACACACAATACACTTACTACACACTACACAAACACACTACATACACACAGCCAGAATACACACACAATACACGTACTACACAAACAACACACTACATACACACAGTCAGAATACACACACAATACACGTACTACACAAACAACACACTACATACACACTACACAAACAACACACTACATACACACAGTCAGAATGCACGCACAATACACAAAGAATACACACACATTACACACACAATCACGATTCTATGACTTGATAAATTAACACACAAACTTGACATATCTTAATGGAACCAGGCAAACCTGTGGTCTATGTATTCTGTGGTATATTAGAAAATATTTTATATATAATTAGACTGACTTGCATAAATATTCTGCATCCTTGACACCTTTCCACTTTTTTGTAGTGTTAAACCTGATTTACTCACCTGAAACTGGGGTGTAAATCCAGAGTCTGTTCCTGGAACAGTGGGTGTGAGGTGGGAATACACTCTGAATGGTAAATGGCGCACTTATATAGCGCTTTTATCCAAAAAGCTTTACACTGTGTCTCATTCACACACACCAATAGTAGCAGAGCTGCCATGCAAGGCACTAACTTGCCATTGGGAGCAACTTGGGGGTCAGTGTCTTGCCCAAGGACACTTCGGCATGTGGAGCCAGGAATCGCACCGCCAACCCTATGATTAGTGGACGATCCGCTCTACCACCTGCGCCACAGCCGCCCCTGGTGACTGGTTCACCAGTCTACTACATGGCACCATACACACATTCACACATAGGAGCCATTTAGCATTCAGCAGACCATCCTCCTGGCATGTCTCTGCGAGATGGGAGGAAAGCAGAGAACCCAGAAAAACTCACATGGACATGGGGAGAAGCTGTGAATCTGCACACAGACAGTATCAGTTCTTGAACCGGGGGACTCTGGAGCTGTGAGGTGGCAGCACTACCCTCTGCACCATCATGCTACCCAAAATCAACGCAAAATTATTTACCAAAAAAATGCAACACAAAGTTAATTTCAGTTCCAGGTTGTAACAGTAAAAAATGTGGAACAGGGGAGTGAATATTTATGCAAGGCAGTGTATTTGAGAAATACAAAATGTTTTAAACAAAAAGCACATAAATAAGAGATTTTCTGCTTTTTGCAGTTAGCGGCACTTTTCTGTGAATGACTGCAGCACACGTTAATTTTATGAATAGAACGCAGCTATTAAAATATTAAGCGCATTAAGTGTTTCATGTATCATATATTTATTAAACACATTCGAGTTTCCCTGCACTTCCCCCATACAGAACCCAAAACTTGTTGAAATGAGAGATATTGAGTTTTACATTAGAAGACCACTGTGTGGTTGCAGTAATTTTAGAAGAAGCACAGTGACGTTCTTTTCTTTGCATATTCCAGTTTGTTAGGAAGTTAGGGGCAGCCATGATACAGCGCCCCTGGAGCAGAGAGGGTTAGGGGCCTTGTTCAAGGGCCCAACAGAAGCAGCTTAGCAGTGCTGGTATTCTTGAACCCCCGACCTTCTGTTGTTCAATCCTGACCAGGATAAAGCGGTTACTGAACGTGAAAGAAGAAGATTAAATCTATATAAGTGTTAACTATTCAAGTGATTAGTCAGTTAGGCTTATACTCCATCCATCCATCCATCCATCTTCTTAAATCTTTTCAGGGTCACAGGGAACCTGGAGCCTATCCTATGGAGCATCGGGCACAAGGCGGGGTACACCCTGGACAGGGTGCCAGTCCAGCGCAGGGCACAATCACATACACACTCACACACCCATTCATACACTACGGACACTTTAGACACACCAATCAACCTACCATGCATGTCTTTGGACTGGGGGAGGAAACCGGAGTACCCGGAGGAAACCCCCGCAGCAGAGGAGAACATGCAAACTCCGCACACACATGGCCCCGGCGGGAATCGAACCCCTGACCCTGGAGGTGTGAGGCGAACGTGCTAACCACTAAGGCTTATACTCATAATCACTAAATAATCTCTACAAGAATGATATCAGTAGTTTTTTTTAATGCATCCCCCTGGCTGTATGTGACACATCGCTGGGAATCCCTTGACCACTCTGAGAACCGTGCATCTAAACAAAACTAAAATCTATCTAAAACCTGTTTTAAAAAATATATTTTAAAACACTCACAATAAAAATGTGTTTCTGTGTAGGTTCAATTAAAGGTACAGTTCAGCCAAAAATGTATTTATATTAAATAATATTTTCTGCCTAATACTAGCCTAAATAAGTAACTACACTCAAGAGACTATAGTTTATTATATTTACTATTAATTCTCCACTTTGACTATATTTTTGCATGAATCTACCAACTAATCAGTTAGGACAATGTGGAGTCATTTTTATAGTTGTGCAGTTAGAAATGGAGATGAAAATTAAAAAGAAAAGAAAAGAAATAATGTCCCTTCTCCCTCTTGGAAAACGAGATAGCCTAGTTCTAGTTGATGGCTACAGTTTATCAATGAGTTTGGTTTTAGTTGTACTGACCCCTGGTGGTTGATTGTTTTATTTTCCCATTACACTTTATCCATCCGTCCATTTATGTTCTCCTCTGCTGCGGGGGTTTCCTCCGGGTACTCCGGTTTCCTCCCCCAGTCCAAAGACATGCATGGTAGGTTGTTTGGCGTGTCTCAAGTGTCCGTAGTGTATGAATGGGTGTGTGAGTGTGTATGTGATTGTGCCCTGTGATGGATTGGCACCCTGTCCAGGGTGTATCCCGCCTTGTGCCCCATGCTCCCTGGGATTAGCTCCAGGTTACCCATATGAAGTAATTCTGATTAAAAGTTATTTTTTTTATCCAGTTAAACTCAGTGGGTGGAAAGACAACATGGCAAAGTAACTAACAAAAGAATAGCATAAGTAACACCACAGGTACATAAATAAATCATAGGGTCTCAAATCAGTGCAGATTGCAGGTCTCAAGGCAATAAAGACTTTGACTAGGGCATATGGGTAATAATGGAGGTGCAGGGGCCTTTTATGATTAGGTTTTATGATTTAGGTTTACTGCTTTTGGGCCCTTTCTCAAAACTAATTTGAAGGCCACCATGCAGAAAACTGGCCCTAGAGCACTAGTCTGACATAATCAGATGGTTCGTTGGTTAGTCCCGTCACCTATTCTAGAGCATAGGCCGCTGACAATGGTCCTCCAGTATAGTATACAATATATCCTGGTGGAGTAAATATTCCCTAATGGCAATGGCTTCTTTCAGCAGGATAATGTGTCCTGACACACTGCAAAAATGATTCAGGAATGGTTTGAAACATGACAAAGAGTTCAAGGTGTTGAATTGGCAACCAAATTCCTCAGATCACTGGCACTCTGTCCAGGGTGTACCCCGTCTTGTGCCCGATGCTCCTTGGGATAGGCTCCAGGTTCCCCGTGACCCTGAAAAGGAGTAAGCGGTAGAAGATGGATGGATGGATGGATGGATTCCTCAGATCTCAATCCGATCATCTATGGGATGTGCTGACAAACAGATCCGATCCGTGGAAGCTCCACCTCACAGCTTACAGTAGGTCTTAAAGGGTCTGCTGCTAACGTCTGGGTCCAGATACCACAGCACACCTTCAGAGGTCTTGTGGAGTCCATGCCTCGACAGGTCAGAACTGTTTTAGTGGCACTAAGTAGACCTACACGTGATTAGGCAGGTGGTTTTAATGTTATGGCTGATCATATCATACATTCATGCCATTTGAACCCAGTCTCGGGTTGGATCGAAATGGCCTCCTGTTCCCTATATCACTGTGTAGGATCGACCATTTTTCTACTGGACACTACTCTCATCGGAAACCAATCACTTGGCATTGTGGGTATTTTTTTGCAGCGTTGCTGCAGTCATAACTGTGTAACCCGCTAACTTCCGGTCTGTACACGGCTTTTATTCTGTACTCAAACCTAACAATGTTGGGGAAATAACAGAAAAAAATGTTAATTGAAGAGAAAGGCAATTTTGGAAGATATGGAGTTCAGTTTGTAGGTTTTCGCAGTTCCAGTAAATTTATAAGCGCAGCACCAGGTCTGTTTGAATTTGCATATTCTTCCGGAAGTTAGCGAAGTAGCGTCGTCGAGCTCGCGAGCTGGATCACAGCTAGTTCCTTCCGAATCCCCGTGGCGAGATCTTTTTCATCTTAACCGCTGGGCAAAGTAAGTGAATGGATCACGTAACGCACACTAATAGCGTGAGTGGCGTGCAGGCTGTAATATCGAGTGATTCGCGTTGTGTTAGCTCTGTCACTGCAGGAGTTGTTTAGCTCGCTGACCCAGGGCCAGTGGATGAGCGATGGCCGACCTGCTGACGGTTTACGACGACGGAGAATCCAACACGTTTATAGACTGCACGGTAACTTCAGCTGATTTCATCACGTGTACACATTAACCAGCTAGCTAAAACAACCGGAGCTGTCTTTAATAAAGACTTGGGATTTATTATTATTATTATTATTATTATTATTATTATTATTATTATTATTATTATTATTATTATAGCAGATAGAGGTAAATACACAGGTTGACTGGTGTAGTTATTTAACCCGGATGATCTCTGTGTGTTTCTTATGGTGAAAAAACAAAAACATTGCTATGGTGACCCTAATACATAGAAATGTCTCAATTTGTTTCATTTATTGATTTTTAATATATATGTATATATATGTGTATATTTATATTTACAGATTTGTGACAAAAGAATACGAGGGGAAACTAACTATAAGATCCATTTGACCACTTTGCAGCATCTGAAGGTATGTACTGTAAACTGCCCAGTGCAAAACACTCCATACTGACTATCACATCATCTACAGCATCATCAACTGCAAATCCATCCCAGCACCAGGTGGAAGGAGAACGCTAGACAGAGAGGGAGGGAGGGATGGATGGGTGGATCGAGCGGTAGATGTATATGTAGACGGATAAAATGGTGGAGATTGATGGATAGACAGATAGATGGGAAGAAGTGGATAGAGAGGGAGAGCGCTAGATCGAGAGGTTGATCTAGAGAGATGAGTGGATCGAGCTGTAGATGGATAGAAGGATATATGGATGGAAAGAAGTGGATTGAGAGAGAGAGAGCTAGATCTAGAGGTTGATCTAGAGAGAGATGATGGATCGAGCAGTATATGTAGATGGATAGAAGGATATATGGATAACAAGGTGGAGATGGATTGAAAGACAGATAGATGGGAGGAAGTGGATAGAGAGAGAGATAGATAGAGGTCGATCTAGAGAGATGGATGGGATCAAGCAGTATATGGATAAAAATGTAGAGCTAGATGGATGGATGGAGAGATAGATGGAAAGAGGTGGATAGAGAGAGAGCTAGATAGAGAGGTTGCTCTAGAGAGAGATGGATGGATCACGTGGTAGACAAATGTATGTGGAGGTATAAAGAAATAGAGCAGGATAGAGAGACAGAAATGGATAGATATGTGGGAATAGAGAGAGATTGATATAGTAAGATAGATGGACGGATAGAGTTATGGGGAGAAAGAGTGAGAGAGAACAATGTAGAAGAAGGTTCACCTCATTGTGTATGATAAATTGTGCCGTTGTATCATTATGTGCAAAATTTTGATACATCATTGTGTGTTATTTATACTAACTTTATACTAATGTGTTAGTACTTTAATTATAACATGCTTCTTCTCTCAGTGATCTAGTCATCTGGCCTTTAAAAATTCTGTCCATTTCCTTACAATATCACACCATCTTGTCTTTGTCAAGAACACATCAGTTATCTTGCTCAGTCTTTGGATTTCTCCAAAACTAACACAGTTTTGAAATAATCACGTGTAGACGGCTGGATCCTCCACGACGCTGTTATGTTTAAAGGCTACAGACATGTGTCTGCGTCACAGGGTTGTGGTGATCAGTGCCACTGGACGCTTCAGTCGAGCTCCACATTATCGACTTGATTCTCTTCATGCATCAACATCGACATGTCGCCGATTCTTTGTCTGGAACACTTACCGTATTGTCGGCTCAAGTTTTGTCGCTGCAGTTCGTCTTGCTCGGCCCGCTTCACGCTACAGGAAATGCTGCACACTTGTCAATCACTGTCGATTTTAAATTGACATGCGTGTGCAATTTTGCTGGAGCCACACCCTGGTCTGGGGTCTGGAGAGCCTCCGTTAAAGAGGGGGGGGGAGGAGGAGGGTGCAGATAAATCCATTCGACGAACCGATCGTGATAAAGACCACAGCAGTAATGAGCATATACAAAGACCCTGTCTGTTGAAGATGTACATAAGAGAGGTTTCATTCAGCACCAATTTATAGCTTTAACGTTTCTTTTTCTGCTGAATTGTTATGGTCTACTTGTGAAATCATTTTCCCTCCACGTTCTAATTTCTGTACAGTCTTGTATGCCAGATTTCTAGCTTTTGCTCGAGATTCTGGTACTGTTGTCATTAGACTTGGCCAAGAACCATCTACTTTCAGTGGAAGGGGCTGTTTGGCTGACACTGCAAACAACCGAATGTGATTTCTCACCACTACCTGCTTCAAACTAAACTCTCTAACTTTTATTATATTTCGTCAAAGAGGACTTGATGTGTGTTGTTGTTTTAATCCCGTGACTAGATCTTGCTCTAGAAATCTCATTGTGTCACTGTTCAACAGTTTATTTCCCATTGGAAACCTACATGGCCGTAATGGAAATTTAATCTGAATACTTCAAGGTTCTGAACCTTGTGATCAGCTAAGTGTATAAAATATACGACGCGCTCCGTGAGCCACGTGTGGAGCGTCTGAGGCAGAGACTAATTTCTATTTCACTGCTGGTCGGTGTGCTGTAACGTATACTTCTGATCAGAGCACATGGTACTAGTTATATAGCTCAAAACATCTTCCCTTTCTGCCCAATCCGGTCACATCCACTCTAGTTTACTCCTGGAACGAGAGAAAATGGATGTGACATTACGATTGTTGTTGTGGTTAACGCTCAGCGAGTTCTGCTCGTTTTGCTGTCTTCCTGCATCCTCACTACACAGGACGAAGTACAAATGTTCATTTGTACTTCGTCACAAAAACGCATGGTGAGTATTACACATGATTTCTGGGTGGATTTTGCTGGTCAAAAGGGTAAAGAATTGAAGCTGACTTTGCTTCTTTTCACCGGCAATAACACATTGCCACGATGTAAGTGTTGCAATTAACATGTTTCCTTTTGTTTTTGAGAGAAACTGCTGGCAAGTCTCTGCTATGAAATGCTTTACTCACCTGTACCTGTTTTTCATGCACTTTTGGCCTTAACTCTACAAAGAGGGAGAGAGCCCTAGCTGATAAGGGTAAGTCCACATAATGCGTCAAGATTAATAATTCGTCAAGTTTGATCATTTATACCATTAGTAGTCTATTGAATAGCAGTTACCAGGCAATCCCATTCTGCGCCACAAAACGATCCTGAATAAACATAGATGTGTATTCATGTGTAATGGTGAATCTAGGGAGTAATAAGGAAGCTTTTGTAGATTGTTTTTAAGATGTCCTGTAAATTTCACGAAGGGTCTCAAATTTGTTTTGTATGCATTTTAACCTATATTTCTCCCACTGTTCGTTTCCTCTTCACACATGACCACTACCAATCTGGTAAACTGATCCTTTTCCTCCAAGGCACCTTCTTCTTCTAAAGACTGTCTATGGGCATCACCGCAGAGTGAATAATCAAACTCTCTTGAAAGGGTCCCCAGATGGTGGATGCCCTTCTCGACTAAAAAGTCTGCCTTTTCTGGACAGGGGAAGGCGACCCAGAGAGACTGCATTTCCACCATTACAAAGTGAGCTGACGTTCACTTGGTGTCAGACAATGTTAAGGAGAGTGAAACAGTAATCATTTCCACCCGACGAGAGCATGGCTGACTGTGCTATCGTGGACTCCTAACCACACATGTGGTATGACCGCATTACAACCTTGAGCCATTGAGACATTCGGGACGCTTTACATCTTTGAGTCAAATGAATTGAGTAGACCTTGATACCAGACTGTGAGAAGTTATGTTTGAAGTTCAGCGAATGTATTTTCCCAGAAATGCGATATTCAGAGCGGACGAAAATGCTCCTCATCTACCAAAGGAAGCGAAAGGGCGTCACCCTGTTTGGTGTTGGCTTTTAATATGGTCCAAGATGAACTGTTACTTGTCCAGCATCGGTCTGATCTGTTCCAGCCTTGAAGCTCAGGTGATACAATATCATCTGGATACACAGTGCCACTCCAGTGGAACCAGCACTCCTTCTTGAAGGGCATTGATGTTTGTTTTTTAAGGGCTGAGCCAAAAAAACCAACAAGGTGGAGATTCTGATACAGCTGCATTCGCTGTTCAGTGGTTATGACCTAACCACAGCAAAAGGTATATATGTCAAGTACTCCTCCATGCCAAGCAAATCTACACAAAAGCAGTGAACCTCTTGTGTCAGTTGAATTAATCTGACATTCCTGAGAGAGAGAACGTACTGAAGTCCGAAGATCAGATGTTTTTGCTTCCTTGTGAAAACCGAGGCTTGTTTGTAGGATGGACTAACTGTGCAGCCATGAAATTTTAGAGATGGCTGATGGACATGCAGTGTAAACTATATCTGGTAGCCAGATGCGTTTGTGGATCTCAAGCCATCTGGTACCAAGACTAGGTCAGCTCTTATACAAGAACTTGGACATGGATCAGATAGTGCTGCCAGTGGATCTTTTCTTCCTGGCAGCTCGTTCAATCCCACTGAAATAAGCACTTGCTCTCGATTGAAGAGTTGCTGTGGGTATGCCCTGGCATGCAATTGCTAGGGCTTTCAGATTCAGTTGGTTCATGCACACAGCTATTTCCATTGCAGCCTGTTGCAAACCTTGCAACATTGTGGCCTTGTTCCTGTGCTGTGAGTGGATCTCTCCAAATGAAAAAAATAACCCCAGAAAAGCCCACTTTTGAAGATTTAAAACAATGTATTATGGAAGGCCTCGGTAAAATTTTTTCCTTCTACAGTTTTGTTCACAAAGCTGTCCGATACAGGTTGTCGGAGTTTACAACTGGAAGACCTTTGTTGATCACATGACTGAAACTGATCGTTTCAACCATTAAACCTGCCTTGACTATTTAAATGGTGCAAGTACATAAGGACCTACTTAAATTATGGATTTTGCAGCTACCATTTGTATTCCAAGCCCGTGTAAACGAATCAATTCAATCAAGTTCATTAAAAGTCCTCAGCATTGTGTTCCCCAGAGCTTTTACTGATTAATTTGTTTCCCGTAATATTCTGCTTGACTAATTTATGATGATTTTATAGGCATTATCCCCAAACCAGCCCCATTGCCACAATGGACCAGTATCAAAGAGTACTTGACATACCTGAACCTTAATGAACCCATAATTGGTAAGATAGAGCTGTGATGTGTGCTTAAGTTTATTAGAAAACATGTATATTTTGAATGTTCAAAATGTGAATGCTTTATTTAATGGCTGGTGAATCCAATTGTGTCTGTATATTTTGATATTTTCTGGAAGACGACCACACTATTGTATAGAGTAACTGTAATAACTTGCGCTATCTACGTTTTAGGACTTGGTGACTTGGTTCAGGAGGAGGATTTTTTCTCAAATGATGGCAGCAGCCTGTTGCGGTACAGGTGCAGACTGTGTCATGTACTGATGTGTTATCGGTGCATGGGCGGCACCGTAGAACTTGGTGACCTGGGAAAAGACTTCAGAGAAGCAAGCAGGTGTTGTTGCGAGGGCTAAAGCTGCAATAGTAGAAAAGCAAGAGGGATGGGGAAATCCAGTGGTATGTATTCATATGTTTATCTTTTCTAACTGCCACATGGTTTGCGAATTACTTTCAAGAATGGATGGTAATACATTTTGAGCACATCACACGCAGTCAACCTTCTGTCCAGCCCACATCGCTTGTGTTCTGCAAGTGCTATTATCATAACAGCATGCAATTTTATATCAGGAGAACTAATGCACATCTGTCTCCCTGTGTTAATGTATCGTTATTATAATAAGGGCACTGATGGCTCAGTGGTTAAGGCTCTGGTTACTGATCAGAAGTTCGGGGGTTCATGCCCCAGCACTGCCAAGCCGCCACTGCTGCTCTTCCCAACAAGCTGCAATATGTGTGGGTGGGGGGGGGAAAGAACTTCATTGTGCTGAAATGTGACCTATTATAGTTTTGAAACGTGCCTAATTTTGTTTTAAATGTCTCCGACAATACATTTACATGCATCCGAGGTCAAAAACACAAACTGCAGCATTACCTTATTTTCCACAATGCCAAAAACGACTCGTTCTAAAGCAGTGGTGTCAAACTCATTTTAGTTCAGGGGCCACATACAGCCTAATTAGATGTGGGCCGGGCCAGTAAAATCATAGTATAATCACCTATAAATAACAAGAAGTCCATGTTTTTACCTTTGTTTTCATGCAAAGACATTTATATTTAATTAAATATCCTTTTATAAAATATATCATGAGCAATGTCAGATTTCTTAAGACAAACATCTGCAATTTGCTTCTGATTATCATTCACATATATGTGCATTACAACTGCTCACAGCTCACAGTACAAATGCAAAAAAAAAAAAAACTTCACAGGTATTTGGAACTGAAAAATATACTATTTCCCTTTAAAATGTATGGCATTGCATGAACAATAGGATTCCACCAAACCAAACTCTTTTGTACTGAAGCTGTTGACTAACATTGCACATTTAAAAATAAACCTATTACCCATTCATCTCTGTGAATAAACACTCTGTATCCACTTTTCTGCTTTTTAACAGACATTTTGGCTAATTAGGGTGTGGGGACGAGTAGAAAATAGAGTCGATTACTCCGTGATAACAAACAGCAGACTTCGCATTGCTGCCATCTGCTGTTCAGTCCCAGAGATGTGCCGCGTCTTTTACCCCCTAGCGGATCATTTAGGAATAGCATTTTATTAAAAATGACAAGTTCGTGTCTTTTATGCATATTTTTTTTTTTCACTTTCAAAATTCGTCCTGCAGGCCGGATTGAACCCTCTAGTGGGCCGGTTTTGGACCCACATACGTTTGACACCCATGTTCTAAAGGATTCATTCTAAACTCCTCCTTTCAGACAGCATGAGCTGCTCTGATTGGTCAGATGTCCCAGTCTGTTGTGATTGGTCTACTGCTGTCAGCATGTTTCAAAAAGAAAACGCCCACTACCATAATGAGTTTCAGCTCTGTTGATTTGCGAGTCGCCGATGAAGATCAGAGGCGGGGCTTTTTGTTACCAAATTACGTTGTTAGTACAGGAAATACGTCTGGAATTACTAACGACTTGTTTCAGCTGTTCAGAATCGCTTCCTTCAATTTGGGAGTCAATAACTCCGTTTGTCGTGTGCTCTGTTTTTTTTTAACTTTGCAGACTTTTTTGCATTCACAAACAGCTCTATAACACACTATAAGGTCACATATTTGAAAAACCATAATAGGTGCACTTTTAAGGTTTTTTCTTCTATTGCACAAACATTTTATTATTTTTTTTACAAGTTTACAACATGTAGACGGTTCATGTAGAAGGTGTAAAAGCGCAGCAGCACAAACAAGGGTGCAGGTGTGAACAAATCGTGCACTGCGATGCTTCCGATCACCCACATTGACCAAAACGAGATTTGCTGTCAGTAGAACAGCTTTTAGTAGCCAGATGAAGTAGTGTTCATGGATCGCAGACAATCTTTTTAGAATCAGGAACACACAAGAATGTGAAAATGCTGGTGAAACCGAGCAAAATAAAGTACAATGCAAAACAGTCGCATAACTCTTCTGATTGCTCCATGCAGTCTCCTCACAGTTAAACAATACTGAGAGGAAATAAAAATGCTAACAGGAGTCAGATAATATCGATGCGAGGAGAGTATACTTCATCTCATAGCCAGAAACGTTGACCAAAGAGTTCTGGATGTTTTGTCAGAGTGAGCAATGACGAGGGAGCACATTTTCCCATTTTCCCATTGTCTGTATTAATACACTCAGCAAGATTTTCATAACTTATTACCTTGTGTTAGCTACCACATTTTAGCCTACGTCTAGAGACTTCCAATCCATGGGACTGGGCAGCACATTGGAGTTTTTACTTGCCCAGTGGCTACCTGATCAATTTGATTTGTTCACTCTTGGCCTGGGTTTGTATATTAAAAAAAAAACCCTCCTGAAATGGATTGAGATTGAAACTGGGGTTAGAATCATATCCTGCCTTCCAGAGAAACACTTCAGAAACATTTCAGTGTGAAATGTCCTTAGCAGTGAAGGTGGGTAACTGTACAGCAGAGCAGCACCTGTGAAATGCCCTTGTGAGGGGATATAAGAGGACAAGAGACATGACCTTGTGTAGTAATGGCTAAAAGAGTTGTAACCAGACATTTGTTTATTGTCACACAAAGAGGTTTCTTCAGGTTTCTTGTTGAATATATGAATTTAAATATTTACTTTCACCATAAAGCATGTGTGAATTTTGTTAAAATTTTCCCTTTCAGCCACTCATGAGATCAGATAAAGGAAGATCGATGAGAAATCGAGGTGAGTGGTGTACTTGAGTCTACTCTGCTACGGTCTTTCATGTTAGTATAGTGTATGCACGTATGTGTGTGTGTATGTATGTATGTATGTATGTATGTATGTATGTATGTATGTGTGTGTATATATATATATAAATAAAATGTGTATAATATGTATACACACACACATAAAGGTGTTTTATATATTTTATTTTTTTATGGCATATGAAGAAGCAGCACAAGACCGCCCGTCTTATCTTCAAGGAAGAGCTTCTTCTGGGCAAGACAGGAGAGAGCAAGACTTCTACAAACAATCATATATGGAGCATGATTCTTACGGGAGGCCATCTCATTATCGTGAGGATAACCAATATGACCAGTCATATAGAGATGACGTCTCTCAACACCCGTCCAGTTCAGGGGACAACCGATATGACGCACCATATTCTCAAGATGACAGGCAGAGAACGTCCTTTGGAGAGAGGGATTCCATGGAAAGGCCTTATTGGGAAGATGAAATGAACGTAAGGTCTTTTCCAGGTGATGGAACTCAAGATGGACGATATAGGGACAAAGGGGTTCCGAAGTCTTTTAACAATGAATGGTACCCAGAAACAAATCCCGGCAGAGGACCATACAAGAGTAGAGAAGACGATGACTATTATCATGGTAACATTTCAGAAAACCGGTTCAGTAAGTCAGGAACGGACTATCCAGAGGGTGGGAGGATGCAAGAGCCGATGTACACGTCACACCATGGAGCAGGACCTAGCATGGATGAAAGGCAGCGGCAGAGCAGAAACTTGCCATATACAGAGAAAGGAAGAGAATGTTTCCAGGATGTTGATGAAACTGGAAGACATGGGTCTTTTGAGATGCAAGACTATAACAAAAGACAAAGGTACTTCTCATCTGAAGACACCATGCCTGCGAAAAAGAAAAGGAAGAGCAGATTCTCTGATGCCTCACCACTGGAGATGGCACTTGCACAGAAGAGGTGAGGACGGACTTGCTCGGATTGTGTATTGTGGGAGGTGGGATTGTATTGTGTGTATTGTGCTCTAGATGGGAGGCATGGCTTTACTTCCTCTCCCCCTGTCAATCACTAGCCAACTGTGGAAGTCTGTGAGCTCACATATGGCAATTGTCGCTTTCTTCCGAGTGTGTTAAGCTTCTCTTTGCACGTAGCATGAGTAGCAGCTGGAAAAGATGCAGTGGCTGGTCACAGTCCTCACCCTACCATGCTGATAGCTCTTGTGTGATAGGGGAGAACAAAAGTATGTGGACCCCTGACCGTAACAGCCATGTTATGGTCCCCAAACTATTGCCACAAAGTTGGAAATGCACAATTAATTTTTTTTGTATGTTGTAACATTAATATTTCCTTTCACTGGAATTAAGGAAGTCAAACTTGTTCCAGCATGACAATGCCTCTCAGAACAAAGCGCGGTCAGTAAAGACACTGTTTACCAAGTTTGGTGTTGATGAACTCGAGAGCCCTGACCTTTGGGATGAATTAGAAAACCAACTTCATGTCAGGTCTTCTTGCCAGACATCAGTGCCCAACCTCTTATGCTCTTGAGGCTGAATAGGCAAATCACCACAGCCACGTTCCATGATCTAGTAGAAAGCCTTCCCAAATAAGTTGAGACTTTTATAGCAGCAAAGGGAGGACCAACTCTTTATTAATTACTCTTTATTAATGATTTTCAATAATCGGGTGTCCACGTATGTCTGTCCATGTAGTATAACTAGTGTGTGGGAATTGACAAATGACCAAACTCTGAGAAAAATAAACAAGCAAAGCTACTAGTTCAAAATAATAATAATAATAATAATTTTTTTTGTCATTTTACTAATTGCTTTTTTTTTTTCTTTAGCCAAATTGATGACATGATCTCAAACTACAAACAGAAAGGAAGAGCAATTCCTACAAAGAATCAGGTAAGTTTAGAGTTGTACAAGCTCCATCTATTTTGTGTTTTCCCTTAAAATTTTTCAGGTGTGGTTTAAATTTCAGATCTTTTCTAAATAAACCTGTGTGTATAATAGGCCTCTGGAAGCAACACGGATTCAGCTGTAACTCCACGTATGGAAAATGTTTTGGATGTTCTGGTAAGTCTGGACTATAACCTCTGCTGATCTCGTCAAACTAGTAGATTATTTTTCCTTTACGCAAATTGCACAAACATTACTTGAATTTTTTGCTTAAAAAAATATTTTTGTTTACTTGTAGAATGACATCCAAATTGAGAACGTGCAAGAAGCTAATTTCTTGAAGGATAAGTTATGCACTCTTCTTAAAGAGTTCCAATCCAATAAAGTTCAGCGCAATCCGGTAGGAACCGAATTCATGTCTTTTCATTTGGGTTCTCTGCAGTAAGATTTGACTTGTTCAGTCTAAATTCTTCTTTTCATTTCCCCTGAATAAGGGCCAGGTTTCACACACTTCCATAGATTATACAAACAGCTATCATGGTGGTAACAAAATGGAGCATCGTAGAGAGATGCAGGAGATGAGACGTTTAGATGACCAAGGCTTTCAGGAGCCTGCAAGATACGATCGTGACTTGCAGGGCCCCAGGGATTATTTTCACACGAGGCATGTCGAAGAAGATCCAAAAAGCATGAGGCATAACAGAGGTCCTGAAGAACCTAAATATCAGTGGGATCCTTATAGAGAGGGCCCAGCTGGCCGATCTGAAGAACGTATGGCTCGCCATTCAGATGACCGAAGAGGTTACAGAGGTAAGCAGATCTTTTTATTGATGTCGTTTATTGTTCATATAGCAGAAATGTTGCGGTTTGGTTCCTGGGTGCTATTACACCTATTAGTTTACATACAGAGTCAAATTGATACTTTTGGCTTGTTTGCTGTTTGGATTGGTCTGACACTGCCTGTAATTAAATTATTGGATAATTATTTGTATAGTTTCACATCCAGCTTTTATTGTGTCTTTTGTTTGTCGGATCAAATCTCCAGAACACACAGCATTTCTGTCGCACAAGAGCTCTGTGCTTCGGTTCAGTTTGTGCCTCGCAGCTCAGTTTAGCAGCAAATGTTTTTAAAAATATATATAATGCCCAAAATGCACCGCATGTTTAGTTAACTTCCTGCAGTTTGGTCGATTCTGGCTTGAAGCACTTACTGCAGTGGAATCGTGCTTGAGTTCACTTGGAACCAGAACAAGACCACCTCGACTCAGACCTTCATTTTGGTCCCGAGTGAGATGCACAAATGAACACTAGCAAAGAAGCAAACGCTTCAATCCAAATTGACCTAAAGGTTTCACTTGTAAAAGCAACCTAAAAATAAAAATGTTTACATTTTAGCTTTTTCTTTTTCTCAGAGGGTGCTTGGAATTCCAGAACTCTAAGAGAGGAAGAAAGGCTCTATGCTGAGGAACGACATTATCAGCATGACTATCGTTCTGGTGGAGATCTCTACGACCCGTTTGAGCCTTCATCATCTCCACCTTTGGAAACGGGCTCCTCCACTCTTGACAAGCTTGCCTCTACACTTCTGGAACTGGTGGCACGCAAAACAAATTAAATGCACCCTTTGAATCAATGTGCTCAGAATGAATGTGTATTAATTATTTGGTCATTCAATGTTGTTTGTATTTGTTAGTTTATCCCTTGAAAAACTTTTTAAGATAAGATGACCCCATTTGTGTGCATTTGTTTTAGATGGTTTATGTAGTATTGATGGGTGTAAAAAAAAAATTGTGGTAATAAACAATTTTTTGTTCTTCACTTCAGAGTTCCTTTTTATTCAGTTATATTTTGGGCTACAATACATGGGGAAGTTTGCTTGTCTTTTAACACACCTTTTTAAACACTGAAATTGTTAGTAGAAACATTTTCCCCTGCTAAATTGTTTCAAAATTGTCACTCTTAGAGTTGGTAACAATACTAAACTTTTCCCTGTAAAGTCTTTTGTGTATGTGGACTCTCCAATTTAATTCAGATAATAGATTTTCAATAGGAATGAAAGGCAAGAACTAGTTACTAAACCTGCAAAAAAAAGGTGTTCCATAGCTGTTTCTATGTTCTTTTTTTAATTTATATTTGGGTGGTGTGTCTTGTTGAAATGTCCATATGCTGCCAAGTCCACCTTCTGGTACAGGCAACCAAGGACTTGTCCCAGAAAACAGGATTTATTGGTTAGCTTGCTAACTTTAAAGAAATAGTTTGGCTAAAAACGAAATCCCCCCCCACACACACACATACCTCAAATGTAGCTGTTTAGCTAAGACATGGGGTGACCAAAGTTTCTTTCTTAAACTTTGCACTAATACTGTTGCTAAAATAAAGTTATCATCCTTAAAGCTCTTATAACTTGGCAGCAGAAAAGGGTAGTGAAATTACATTATGAAAGCTTGTATGAATTCAAAGTACATTATGAAAGAGTACACTTATTGTACACTGCTTTCTTTTATACCTTCCTTTGTTTAGGACCTCCATAAGTGTGCTGGTTCCAGCATGATCACAGACTTTCGATCAAATGCAGCTGAGAACTAGACTCAACTATGTGTGTTTTGAACACAGTTGTAACACAAAAACTCATCTAGTCATAGACGCTTTTGGATACTGACTGCTTCATTCAAGAGCAAACACCATCCTGGACATCCCACCATGATAGGCTACTTGTTATTAGAGAACCCCTGTGCTAATAGACAATTCTGGTGTTTTAAGTCATATTTCTTGGTTTTGTTGCAAATCAGACCAGCTCCAGATTGGTTTACTGCATGCATTCAATAAAAATATGAAAGAACATTAAACACATAAGAGCTACTTAATGATCACATGACATTGTGGTTCGGATGTTATTTGCTGCAAATGAAAAAACAGTCTTAATCTAGAAACCATGTTTGGTTTTTGCTTTAGGGGCAACACCAGCTTCTTGACATCTCCAGTGGTTATACAAAGTCTATACACACCTGCTAAAATGGCAGGTTTTTGTGATGCAAAAGTTTTTTTTTTTTTTTTTTACAAAGTTTATATATATATATATATATATATATATATATATATATATATATATATATATATATATATATATACACACACATCTCACAAAAGTGAGTACACCCCTCACATTTCTGTAAATATTTGATGATATCTTTTCATGTGACAACACTGAAGAAATGACACTTTGCTACAATGTAAAGGAGTGTGTGTACAGCTTGTCTAACAGTAAATTTGCTGTCCCCTCAAAATAACTCAATACACAGCCATTAATGTCTAAACCGCTGGCAACGAAAGTGAGTACACCCCTAAGTGAAAATGTCCAAATTGGGCCCAAAGTGTCAAAATATCAAGTGACAAACACCCAGAAATGTTTTTGAGGGGAGGGGGAATTAAAACAAAAAACTTCTAATACCCAGCTTGCACAAATGTATACATCTTTTTTATAATTGGGAATTTGGCAGTGTTCGAATCAAACAATCACATTCAAACACGTTAAATACTAATTAGATTACGCTTGCCATCAATTAAAGTGATTGACTACCTATGATGTTCCTATAGGATTTTCCTGACATAATCTTGGTATCATCCAACTGGATGCATATCAAAAGCCATGGACTGGAAAGAGCTTACAAAACAGGTATTTATTTCACTGTTGAAAAATATCAATCAGGAGAGGGTTACAAAAACATTTCCAAGGCATTGGCTGTACCATGGAACACTGTGAATACAATAATCAACAAGTGGAGAAAATATGGCATCACAGCAACATTAAAATAGTGTGTGTGTGTGTGTGTGTATGTGTATATATATATATATATATATATATATATATATATATATATATATATATATATATATATATATATATATATATATATATATATATATATATATATATATATATATATATATATATATATATATATATATATATAAATCTATGGTAAATATATATTGTGTCAATAATGTGTTCTATGTGGGATAATGTGGTCTGATGAGACCAATGTTGAACTTTTTAATTTGAAGCATGGTGATGGCAGCATCATACTTTGGGACTGGTTTTCTTCAGCTATAACTGGGGCTTTAATCAGGCTGGAAGGAATAATCAATGACTCCAAATACAAGTCAGTTTTGGTGCAAAACCTTAAGGCGTCTGCCTAAACACTTAAGATGAAGAGGAATTTCATCACCGGCTAACAAAGCAAACCTTGAGATAATCAAAGGAATGGCATCACCAAAACAAATTCAAGGTTTTAGAATGCCCCAGCTAAAGTCCAGACCTAAATCCAATCAAAGATCTGTGGGGTGACCTGAAAAGAGCTGTGCACAGGAAATTCTAGTTAGCTAATTCTAGCCCATCCTACCTAGTTATAAAAATGTGGAACAAAAGGAGAATAAAATGAGCTTAGCTAGAAAAGGCTAGAGAGGGTGTCCATGCCAGTGTCTAGCAAGAGAAGTTCAGCAGTTAATGTTATCTGATATACTGTATATACTCAAACTACTTTCTGCACAAAAATTGACTGGGGTGGTGAAGCTATAGGGCAGTTAACACAGTTCCATTTTATAGCTAAATGGCTATAATTTTACCTACTTATAATCCTCTTCGCAGTAAATATGTAATGAGGGAGTGTCAGGTGTAAAGGAAATGTTATGCCCTTCTGTAGGGCTGTTCATAAGAGCAATTTACCTCTATCTGAATATTTCAGCATTAACTAGTAAATTAAGCATGTGTCTTTTGTACTGTTTGTTTAACGTCTTAATCAGTAGAGATGTAAATGAAATGCTCTCTGCTCTAATTTGTCATTTATAGGCTCTTATTTATAGGCCATAATCTTTAAGGAAAAATCCGCCCTATAAAACAGGCATATTAATCTTTATAAATAACATGTGATCTTCAGGGCCATCTGAAATTCATTCTGTAATGAACTTTTAGTTGAATTGTTAGTGTCAACTTCTTCCATTTACTAGCTCCTAATAGAGGTGCCAATAGAATTTAGCTCTTGCTTCATCTCTACCCCATGAGAATGATGCAGCAGCGCGTTAGTCCTTTAGTTTGTCTAACTCTCTCACCTCCTCATGTGTACACTCTACTCAAGCAGATAAGATTTACAAACCTTTACATTTTAATTAACACCGCTGTCAGTGCCATTGTGCTTGTCTTCTAATAGATCACTACCGAGCTGAGGTGAGTCTTTTCTTTAAATTAGGATAACTGCGTCATATTCTGCATTACATTCTGGATCTTTGAGTGCAATGTTACACTAGATTTCTAATGAATATGAAACTGAATGTCACTGGTGAATGGTAAGCGAGAAAATAATCGATTGCTCTTTCTTTTTTCTCCTAGTACACACCACTGTAACGAAGGCAAAGTATACGTTAATCTGGATAAATATGAAAACGTATCTTTTATTTTCTAGGTTTGGCTTTCTGTCCAGTGAAAACTGAGCTTTTCACAAACGCTCTCCCAAGTGGATGAATTTGAAAAGCGCGTTTTCACATTTGTAGTGTGGCTTGAGAAAGCGATATATTCAAAAACAGTGCCGTATTGACAGTCATGTGGCCCATTCAACTCAAAACAAACAAGATGGCGTACAATGTTGTCCGGTTTGTGCTATCCAGTTTGATAGTGTTGTTAAAGGTTAATGTTAATGTTTGCACATCCTTCAGATTCACGTTTAAATAAACGCTTGACAGAAATGACGTGAAATTGGCCAAAGCTTCTCGTGTTTCCGTGCATGTGCAGTATGTGGATGTACACGTTTTCAGACGTTTCATTGTGGACGAGGAACTTTTGTAACCGCCGGTGTAGATGGAGAGCATTTTAAAAACGGAAACGTTTTAAAGATGTTTTCAGATGTGTATCTGGATTCATGTGGACGTAGCCTGAGCTAGCATCGTCCCCCTGTGACGTCAGAGCGGCATGCGACTGCTACCTTCTCACAGGAATAATAAAAATACAGCACTGGCTAACAAATAAGCACCAGGATAGCCATGCTCATCGCAAATATTTCAATATAAACACATTTAATATGTTTCTGGGTGGGCTTTTCCTTTAAATCAAAACCTAAATACTTTATGCCTTGCTTTTACAACAGCTAAAGTATCAACTGAGTATAGAAATAAAGGCTGTCCATATATTTAGGGATGTCAGTAGTTTTGTTGTGCTTCGAATGAAGTGATACAGAGTGGAATATATGTATAAGGGCTTCATAATTTATAAGTGTGAACAGTCAAATTAAAAGTAAACAATACTGCTGAAGCAAGGTTCCTCGACTTAACCGTTAACTCGCACTAGCATCACAGGTTTCAAAGTCGTACTCGACGTCACGGGGCACGTAACACTACTTCCGGTTTCGGAACCAGTTGTCAAAGCGGCGGCCATCTTGGCTCCTGTTAGCGCACCGAATTAATAAAAAAAAATAATAACGCCGAACCGGACTACTCTACGAATTCGTCACGGAAAGTAAGTACAGAATTGAAGTCCGTTGACATGCTCGCATTCCCTTAGTGCCGTGTATAGACTTTAGATTAAGGTCATGCGGGAGTCCTCGGCCAATGAACGTTCTCATCCAATGGACGATTGTTTTGGAGGATGAACATAGGCGCCATTTCCCTCCTCGCTCTCTGAGGCGCTTATTGGTGGCTAGCGGAAAGGAGTGGAAGTGCCTAGAAACTGTCCAACACGATCCGCCATTTTGGCTCTGCCTAACCATGGCGTACTGTTCACACGACGCTTCGTATTGAGCCGAAATGGCGTTAGTTTCTCAACTACCGGAGCCCTTAGAAACCTTGATTGGTGGAATCTAGTCCGAGGTTTGATTGGTCTGAAGGACAGATCCAAACGTAGTCTTTATTGGTTAGTACGCGTTTCAGCACTTTACAAACATTTCGGAAACTTGTGCATGGGACTAGCTGCCTAAGCGTGGCCGTGTCGCTCCGAGCTTCATGAAGACGATATGCAGTGTGTCTGCGGCCTGCTCTTAACCCCGAGCATTGTCTCCAAAGTTTCAACCTTGCGCCACTTCGCGCCAGTTGCCCCGTTCCCCAGACTGACACGTCCAAAGTTTACTCTCTCGTTTTCGGTATTCTAGTTACAAATAACTCGGAAGCCCCCCGTGGTCTAATTGTGTTTACCGGGTGTGCACGCGGGGTGGTTTCGCTGGTTTCGAGTAAACAAGCTTCATTTCATGGAGAAAGTGCAGTCTTGGCAGGACGTTTTTACTACTAACTGTAAAAGAAGCTCCTTCTCTTGGTCTCAGCCCCAAACTACTGAACAACACGAACCAAGGCGTGTTAAATGAGAATAAAGGCCAGCTGGAAGGTTCAGATCCGGTCACTGTAGTGCACCTGACCGTTAGAGTTTGGCTTGTAGCCGGCTAACGTTCAGCAAGGACTGGACCCCATCTATTATTATTATTATTATTATTATTATTATTATTATTATTACAAGTATTTATTTTAATGACAAAAGTCTTTGTGTTGAGTGAATTTAGTTTCTAAGGCTCAAACAGTACTATTGTACATTTTGTGAAGAGATCATTATTGATGGAGTGACTCTGTAATGAGTGCTTGAGGGATTTTATTTACTGTTGACCCCTGTGTGTCTTTTTGTCTCTTTCATTTTTATTTATTTATAGAAAAAAATCATTTTTGTCTGTGTTGATGCACACAGTGTGAATTTAGCAAAAGGTGTGTGGGGTTTTTATTGGAATTATTATATTTTACTCTCATTTGCTTTCATAAATGTGTTTTTAACTAGCTCGATATAATCGATTTACACTGAGGACCTTAAGGACGAAAATGTCCCCGTTGAAACGGCAAGATTTAATCCCTGTGATGTTTAAGCGTAACGTCTTGTGTTCTGTGTTAATGGGCTTTTATTTTGATGACAAGGTTTCAAAATATTGAATTTAAAAAAACTGTTTTGAAATGTGTACTATTTTCTGAGGCCTGTATGGAAAGTACATGCTTTTTATGTTTTCTGATTCTGCTGTATTATTATTATTATTATTATTATTATTATTATTATTATTATTATACTGGAGCGCTGCGGACTGAATAAATGATGCAGCTGTGATCGTGTGGGTGTGTTTGTATGCGTGTCAGAGTTGTGGTTTTTGTGTGTGAACAGTTTGAAAGAAAGAGATGATATTGTACTGAAAATCACAAATCCCACTCCATGTGTACCCGTCGAGGAAGGTTACTGAGCTTTGGCGATTTTTGCATGATGTAAAGAACTGATGCTGGTAAAAAAAAAAAAAAAAAATCAACGTCAGCGAAAGTGGGGAAAAATATTAATATATAATATTTCTGTGGCAGTTTTTGGACATGGGCATTTTTGTCCTCTATGGACCTAATGTGTAGCTTTTTATTTTGTTTGTATTAACGTTAACGAGGGCTAAAGTGGACCCTGACTACAAAACATTTGGGAGCTAGTTAATACATGTGACTCATTATGGTGTAGTTGTAACCTAGTCAATTCTTCAAGTCTTTCTGAAGTCTTATTTAAAGCATGAGGCTGTAAACAGCACCCACATTTAAAAGAAGGGATCACAAGACCTAAAATGGAATATCATTATAATTTTTTTTTTTTAAAGCTAGAGCATCGTATACAAGAGTTCATTGTTTAAGGATACCAAATACTAACAGTAAACAAAAAAATATTCAGAAATGGAAGAAACTGAGATTTTCAAAAAAGTCTGTTGGATAAAAATGCACATTTAATGTAACTTTCAGAAGTATTTTGACTGTCACTCTTAATCTGTGTGAACACTTCCTGTAGTTTGTGATGATAAAGCATTGTGTAACACCGAGATCATATTAATTGTCTTTGTGTCATTTTGAATTAAGGATGAGCAACAGACATTAGAACGCCTGTATCATGAAATAACAGAAATGGAAATAATCATTTATATTATAATAAGCTTTTCCAAAGCCTTTGCAATTGACTAGTATTAGGCAACACCCAGTGTGATTTTCTTTATATAAAATGTGTAATTTGTTACTGTTAAATGAGATGTTATGGAAGTTTTCTTTCTTACTGTAAAATGCTGAGTTGAAGTGAAACCTCACATTACAGCTCTTTAGCTGCAGTCTCTGAAAACAGTAGGTGTTGCTGTAACACAGGAAGTCACATTTCTCAATGTGTTCGTTGGCCGAGCTTAATGTCGTTTTATTTTAACGTAACTTGTAAGACCGTTGGTTCATATTTGACGTGGAAAATTATGTTGTCTGATTTTGTTTTCCTCGCAGTTTAGGCTCAGTTGTGCATTGTAGCGCTCGTCATGGAGAGAAGCTCGTGTTGGGGTTAAACACGTGCAGGTACAAGAGTAACTGTAATGAGTCCACATAGTTTATGACCTATTAAAGATTCTTGCTCTTATTTTATAGATTAACACGTTTCCCTGCTCTTTTATATCGCTATAGTATAGTTTTAGTATAGCTAGAATAAAACAATGGTGTTATCAGAAAAGAATTAACTACGAAGGGTGATGTGATCAGCGTCAGGCTGTTATCATCCCAAAGTCATTTATTTTCCAATAACAGCCACTGCTTTATTCCTCTTATTCAACGGCAGTTTGCCAACCATTTAAATTTTTTATTATTTAAAGGATAGCACATCTAATATTTGATTCATTAATATTTATGTTTCCTGTTTAACGCCCACAAAGCAAGTTGGCTCCTGTTATCACTTATGTTGTAACAACTATAAACAGCCGTCCTCCTCACCAGCCAGTCTTTTTATTCTCTCTCTCTCTATGTTAACGTTAATAAGATACATTTTAGCTTGTCATGTTGCTCAGGAAGCCTCTGGCGTGAAGACTTTCTCGTGTGAGAAAACTTGGATATGGAGACTAGTTAGGTGTCATTCATGAACGATTCGTTCATTTCGAATGAATCTTTAATATGACTCGGGAACAACGAGTTGTCTCAGAGAGTGATTAGTTCATTTTTGACTGCGCAACATCCCCATAGGCTCTGCACCGGAAACAGAAATGATTAGTTAATCTCTAGAGTCTTCGGGTTCGAGTCGTTCGTTGTTCCAGTGACTGCCATGCAGTACCGGAAACGGGATGAACGAATGACTTGAACCCGAAGACTCGAGACGTGAATGAGTAATTTCTGTTTCTCATAATTCGGGCTTGGTTGCATTAGCCTATAGTTTATTTTATAGTTTATTAAATACTAGACGTGTCGGGGGATTTAACATGTAACATCTGAATTATATTCTGTTGAAATGAACGAAATGACGTGAAAAAAAGATTTGTTTTGTCAAAGGAGATTCTGGGATCCGAGTCAGTAAAATGATCCAAACTTGCCATCACTACTGGAGACTTCTCTCAGACATGCGAAATAAATGTCTCCACACAAGAAAACTTCACTACATCAACACACATTTGGTAAAACTGTGTATGCGGAGTGTTTATTACATCGTTACTATAGAAATGATGACATAAGATGTCAGACTACTGATCGGAAGGTCATAAGTTCAAATCCCAGCGCTGCCAAGCTGCAACTGCTGGGCCCTTGAGCAAGGCCCTTAACCCTCATATGCTCAATTGTATAAATGAGATAAATGTAAGTTGCTCTGGATACGGGGATACGGAGTCCTGCCAAATGCTATAAATGTAACTACTGCCACAGCAGCTGTTATTGAAATGTAGTCAACATTCTCTAACAAATCAGAATCAAGTATTCAACAATGCCCTGGTATAAAGTAAACCTTAATTCACCATTTATATAGGCATTAGTATTGTTTTGTATGCTAAAATACACAATAACAACAAATAACAGTAACGTAAATGACAGAGGAAAATGATCGATTGAAATGCAATGAGTGCTGTCATTTTTAATAGACAAATAGAGCTCCAAAGTCTTTCAGTTAAATTGCTGGTGTCCGTGACCCCTCTCTCTTACAGCACGGGGCTGGTGTTGTTTGAAAGCTATTGAAGAGCTCTTTTGAACCATTATGACATGGTCTTGTAACTATATAACGTATAACGCGTGCCAGTCGTGGTGATTTGGAGCTATCGGTCAGTGTGCGCTCCACACGTTTTAACTCTGTGGTTTGTGTAGATTGGGACCTCTGCTGTTCAAACAGTACAGGTGCATTAATTAATTAAACTCCTAAATAAACAGAAAGCTCATATACATGGTGCGAGCAAGCATTTAGTGTCCAGAATGATGAGGAGCTACAGCTCGACTCTCTCTCAGGTCAGCAGCTGCTCGCAGCAGAAACACAGAAAGCAGGAATACACCTTGAACGACTTGTACATCAAGGTTCATAACAAACATCATAATTCTGGATTTTTATATATATATATATATATATATATATATATATATATATATATATATATATAATATATATACAGTGGTGTGAAAAAGTGTTTGCCCCCTTCCTCATTTCCTGTTCCTTTGCATGTTTGTCACACTTAAGTGTTTCGGAACATCAAACCAATTTAAACAATAGTCAAGGACAACACAAGTAAACACAAAATGCAATTTGTAAATGAAGGTGTTTATTATTAAAGGTGAAAAAAATCCAAAAAATCATGGCCCTGTGTGAAAAAGGATTGCGCCCCCCTTGTTAAAACATACTATAACGTTGGTTGTCCACACCTGAGTTCAATTTCTCTAGCCACACCCAGGCCTGATTATTGCCACACCTGTTCACAATCAAGGCATCACTTAAATAGGAGCTGCTTGACACAGTAAGGTCCACCAGAAGATCCTTAAAAGCTACACATCATGCCGAGACCCAAAGAAATTCAGGAACAATTGAGAAAGAAAGTAATTGAGATCTATCAGTCTGGAAAGGGTTATAAAGCTATTTCCAAAGCTTTGGGAATCCAGCGAACCACAGTGAGAGCCATTATCCACAAATGGCGAAGACATGGAACAGTGGTGAACCTTCCCAGGAGTGTCCGGCCGCCCAAAATTACCCCAAGAGCGCAGCGACGACTCATCCAAGAGGTCACAAAAGACCCCACAACAACGTCCAAAGAACTGCAGGCCTCACTTGCCTCAGTTAAGGTCAGCGTTCATGCCTCCACCATCAGGAAAAGACTGGGCAAAAATGGCCTGCATGGCAGAGTTCCAAGGAGAAAACCACTGCTGAGCAGAAAGAACATCAAAGCTCGTCTCAATTTCTCCACAACACATCTTGATGATCCCCAAGACTTTTGGGACAACATTCTGTGGACCGATGAGACAAAAGTGGAACTCTTTGGAAGGTGTGTGTCCAAGTATATCTGGCGTAGAAGGAACACTGCATTTCATAAAAAGAACATTATACCAACAGTAAAATATGGTGGTGGTAGTGTGATGGTCTGGGGCTGTTTTGCTGCTTCAGGACCTGGAAGACGTCCCGTGATAAAAGGAACTATGAATTCTGCTGTCTACCAAGAGATCCTGAAGGAGAATGTCCGACCATCTGTTCGGTACTCCAGCTGAAACGAACTTGGGTTCTGCAGCAGGACAATGATCCTAAACACACCAGCAAGTCCACCACCGAATGGCTGAAGAAAAACAAAATGAAGACTTTGGAGTGGCTCAGCCAAAGTCCTGACCTGAATCCTATTGAGATGTTGTGGTATGACCTTAAAAAGGCCGTTCATGCTCGAAAACCCTCTAATGTAACTGACTTAGGACAATTCTGCAAAGATGAGTGGGCCAAAATTCCTCCAGGACGCTGTAAAAGCCTCATTGCGCGTTATCGCAAACGCTTGGTTGCAGTTGTTGCTGCTAAGGGTGGCCCAACCAGTTATTAGGTTTAGGGGGCAATCACTTTTTCCACACAGGCCATGATGGTTTGGATTTTTTTCACCTTTAATAATAAACACCTTCATTTACAAATTGCATTTTGTGTTTACTTGTGTTGTCCTTGACTATTGTTTAAATTGGTTTGATGTTCCGAAACACTTAAGTGTGACAAACATGCAAAGGAACAGGAAATGAGGAAGGGGGCAAACACTTTTTCACACCACTGTATATATATATATATATATATATATATATAAATAAAAATAGTTATAAAGTTTATGTTTCTGGATTAAATATCTTTCACTGTTTACATTTACGGCTTTTGGCAAACATCCTTATCCAGCTTTGAACTCTATAAATAAATTCATCCTCATAGTGGTTCACTAGAGCAGGGACTGAGAGTACTGTCGGTCTAAAGTTCCTGGGATAGTAGAAGTATGAAAGAACACGCAAGATGATGATGATGATGATTATTTTATTTATTTTAAATAGGAGTGCTAATTTAAGTACTTCATTTTCACTTTGGTTAACCCTTTCCTATGTTACCCACAATGCTGTTCGTCCTTTAGTCTGTCCAGCTCTCTCCGCTCCTCACCTGTACACTTTGCTCAAACAAATCAGGATCAAAAGCTCGAACCTTTATGCTAATTAGCCGATCCGAATCTCTGCAGGAACTCTTATTTCTCCTATTAAATTCCTTTGTAACTGTACTTGCAGTGGAAACCTGTTTACTGTGCATAAAGGTAGTGATTTATTTTAAACTCAAAGATAGCCTAGTTTAAACATATAACTGGCACTACTTCTGAGTTTACAAAGGTTAGATTAATAACTGAACCCTCATGTGTAGGTGTAACACGACTCTGCAGTTCTGTTCCCAGGCTGCGTAAACACAGAATATAAACTTTTTTTTTTTTTTGCTGTATTGTTGGGGCGGTAACGATTTCTTCACATGGGAAGTTTTTGCGTGGATTGTGATCACTGGACACGGCACCTCACTCCACTGTGTTAGGGAGCATGCATATAAACAGGAAGGCTTGTGAGGGTGAAGTATAAATCGTCTGTTTTATATAGCATAGAGAGCTCTTTTCTTCAATATGTCATGGATTAAGTGGCTCCTGATGGCAAGTTAGCGCCTTGCATAGCAGCTCTGCTACCATTGGGGTGTGTGTGTGAATGAAAACTAGTGGAATCGCTAAGTTTAAATAAAGAAAAGAAAAGCGCTATATAAGTGCAGACCAGACCATTTAAAACACGTTGAAGTGGAGTCACGTCTACTCGTCATGTTTTCATCGGTGATGAGCAGGACTGTAAATATTCCCAGTGCACTGTTTGGATTGTAGAGGACTGTCTAGAGTTAACGCACCACACTTATATCTGGCAAATTAACTTCAGTGCAGAAGTGTAAAGCAGCTCTAAGTTTCAGAGTTTAAATGTGGTGAAGCGTTTGCTCTTTTCAAAGTTAAGAATCATGTTTCAGTAAAAGGAGGACACATTACAATCTGATGTGCTCTATTGAGATACAAGATACAGCAGGTATCTTCTTACTCCACAGAAAAACATCGACTCTGCCACTATCTAGCGCAGGGAGTGAAGAAATCTTGAAATAGCTAGATGGCAGTAAAAGCTCCACTGACTTGGCTAAAAAGTGGTAGCTAACATAATACCAGCTAGAGTCCCGTTCACACTGAACGCGACGCGATAAAGCGAAGCGAATTGCAGACGAATCGTGCTTTCACACTGAACGTGAAACGATCGATTTTTGGCTAATTCACGCCGACACGATAGGTGGCGCAACCCAATATTCAGCTGATCGTCCTATCGTCTTAGACCGCTGAGGAGAAGAAGAATCACTTAAATGTTGGCTCGTTGCACCACAAGACACACAAACTGTTCAGAAGGATAGAGTGGGTGACAAGTGGGTTTGAAAAAAGATTTCGCTGTGACTTTAATCACACAGTTTTCTCTTCTCAGACCCCAATGATAAAAACTCGACGTCCATTCTCTTCTCTCGTCCAGAATACTCTTCTTCCGTGTTTACACTGGGTTTCAAAACCGCTTTCTGTGCTATAGCGCCACCTATCTCGCCCTTTTGTGCAACAGCAGCAGCTCCGGGAACGTGATCTAAAAGCTCAAATCTGATTGGACGGCCCGTTTCATCACATCACAGAGCGATGCGAACCCGTGTATGATCGTTCTCCTTTTCTGACAACGTTACATTTGGTTTCTTGTTCTCGTATTGCACGTAAAGATATTACTAGAGTCTGACGAGCAGCTTGCGTCGGACTTTCTTTTGCTCGGTTTTGTCAGTGTCTCCACGTGATTGAGGAAAGATTGTCTACCCCTCAGCCGACGTTGGTATATCCGCAGGTGCTGAGATTTGGAACGAGTAGTGTGAGCTCGAGTTACTGCATCGAGCTGCTTCACATCACCACGAAGTGCTTTATGTTCAAACACACACCAAATGACAATCTCTAGGTGTTAACCTACTTGTCCACCAGGTTATTAGGAATAACTAAACTAATAGCTCAACCTCCACATCTGCTTGTCCCAGGCTAGTGATTTGTTCCTTTTTCATTGAACAGCAGGTATTTACTGGAATGACCGGGATAACCTTGAGGTCACTCCGCCATTTTAGGCATCCTTTAAAACGCCTCCATCTTCTCTGTAAATGGGCCGGATCTGCTCTGGTCATGTTGTTGAAGTGCCGTAGTTTTGATAAAATGCTAGTTACTGTAATATTTAATGTTGTAACAGGAAGATTGTAATTTTAATTGAGAGCTTTTTATTTTATTTTATTTTATTTGTAAGACTCCGTTGAAGCCAGGGACTGTACAGTGTAAATCAATAACATGCTTTTCATGAAATGTTTGAGTTTTAACAGGAAACTGGACGTTGAATAACCTTTTGTTATACAAGATGGTTTCTAATATTACACACATAACATGAGTGAAATAAATGTAGAGACTGAACAGGCACGAGCACGGGCTCTTTTCTTGCAGATTGTCATCATGGTCTCGGATCTATTTCGGGAAGATTGCATATTCCTGATTTTGTCAGCATGTTTGGCTAAAGCGGCTTAAGGTCACCTCTAACCGCTCGGTGTTTTCTGGGAACTGTGTTATTTAGTTATTTAGTGAGACTGCTGCATTTAATTTCGTGTTCTGTTAAATGGCATGGATGAATTGCACATTCTGTAGAGCTTTAGTGCACAGATGTCCTTGCATGCCTGTGTGACGGCTTATCTGCCCTGTATGACATTCCACTTTAAATCATCCGGCGACGGCATGCGGCAGCCGCTTTGACACGCCTTGGAGCCAATCGGTGGCCTCGAGGTGATTTACGTCACCGTTGGGCCAGCCAGTGTGCTAGTCAGAGGGGCGGGCTGTAGAGACATTTTGTTTGACATTGTAAATAAGCAAGGCACAGTTGTTGGTGAGAAGCCAGTTGTTCCCTCCAGCTCCGTCCAGCTCCAGCAGGAGACAAGATCATCAGAGAAGAGTTGTGAAGCTAGCGGACAGAGACCCCCCTCCACCCTCGCCATGTCCATTTTTTTCTCCCCACGCCGTCCTTTTGTCTGTTGTTTTCTCGCTGTTCCTTTTTTCCTTCCCTGACCCCTACCCCACTTCTCAAGGTAACTTAAAACAGGAAGTTGACTCTCTCTGAAAGGGGGTGGAGCAGAAAAAGGCTGAGGAAAGGGAGGGCAGGCAGGCGGGCGGGCGGATGGACGGAGGGTGGAATTACACAGCCTAAGGACAGTCAGCTGAGCCAGTGGAAGCGAAAACGGGATCTGTCGGATTTGAAGAGAAGAGAAGAAATGGGTGGGATCTGGAGGAGAGGCGGGCCATAAGTATCACGTAGCAGGCTAGATTGCTTACTTTCAAGTGTTAAAGGGAAAGCAGGCAGGAGATTTTCTGTCCAGCACTTGCTGTACTGATCTACAGTCTCTCCTCCCGTCTCTCACTTTCTCTGCTGTTTTCTGACTTCACATTGAAGCAGGGGTCAACTGAAAGACGAACCGAAGCGTGGCCAGGCACAGACGGACTGAAGGCTGTAGGAGTCAGTCAGAGGAGGAATGGAAGGGGGCTGTGTGTTTAGGGAAGGGGGGGTAGGAGTTGATGGGGTAGTGAAAGCGGAGGGGGTTTTGAAAAGGGGGTTGTTGCTTTCCTCTCGGCTTTGGGATCTGCGTGCAATGCCGACTGCCTACCCCACACACACACACAGCCTTTGTTTGCTCTCAGGACAGAGCCTGTGGGACTAGAGTTTCTCTGTCCAGCTCTAAAAGAGACTCGGATCCTCCTCCTGTCTGCAGCGCACTATGAAGGGCACGAGGTAAGTGTGACATCTGCGTTTGGGCAGTGATCCCACAAACCAACCTGTGTTTGGTGTTTGTTTTCTCTGTTACTCTCACTCTGTTTCTCTGTCCATCTGAAATGGGATGCTTGCTCTGTTCTCTGTCCTCCACAATGCTTCTCCTCCTCCTTGTATCCTCTGCTTTCTTCCTTGGGTTTTCCTTGGGTTTTTTTTTTTTAGAATTTTTTTTTTTATAAAAAGAACATTAAAAATATACATGAAAAAAATTCCACTTAAAGTGGGCGTGTTGATGAAATGTTTTGTGGGGTTTTTTCCCCCGTACTACTGTTACAAGTGTCGTCGTTTGGATTCGGACCTGTTAACGGAGTCGGTAGAAATGTTCCCTGTGTTTCTTTTGCGTGTCGAGTGGTGGGAAGATGGTGATTGTGTGTCCTGCACAAAAAGTCCTGCTTCACCTTCAAGGCCCAGTCCTTCATGGCTTGTTTACACTTTACTGACAGTGATGTAGAGCAGAGGGCAAATATGGTGTCCAGGGGACAAACTTGAGAGGGTCTCACAATAAGGTTTCGTGGGAGCTACTTGTCTTTTCTTTCTCGTGTTTCAACGTCTCCACTGGGGTACTTTCCCCTCATTTAATCCACGCTAAACGAATCTGAGGTCCGTTCCGATTTCTGTCCTGCCTCTAATTGAAAGTTTCCACTGTTACCTCGGATAGTAGAGTCCTGAAGGAAGGGAGGGGGGAGAACTAAAAATAGCTCCCAGTTACTGCCAAATCTCACTGCGTTTTGTTGTTTGCATGAGATTTGAATATCATTTAAGCCACTCACTGATCCAGTGGCAATATGGAACCAAAAAAAAGTGATTCAGAACATGAGCGTTGGACGGGAGGACGTCACAAATCCTGCCGATCCGTGTAAAGGTGACCTTTTGCACGTTCTATGTGATGACCCAGGCACTTTTAACTCAGTATAGTGAACCTTTTTATTTGGAAAAGGAAGCTTCCAGGTGTACGCTCTGCTCTGTTTGCTCTGGAGCTAGCATTAGCTTGTTGTACCCGTCTGTGCTAATGGGGCCTGTTGGCGTATGAAGGTCACAAGAATGTGAGAGCGGCTCGCACAGTCACTCAGTCAGCAGGGAGAGCGTGAGACTGAGAAGACAGTGAACGCCTCACAGCCCATCACACAAGAGGGGCCCCTTCAGCATCAGCTTGCTCTCTGGAGACACCGGCATGCAAATTGGCTCCTCAGGTTTAACACAGGGTCAGCAAGAGCTCTGTTCCCTTCTCGCTTTCTTCTCTGCTAATGTATCTCCCTCTTTTTTTTTTTTTTGTCTCTCCCTACCTTACTCATTTTCCCTACCTCTTTCCTCTATTGAATGACCTTGAGAGATCAGTAACCGCTTCCTGGAGTTGGTGTGAGGCTGAAACAAGGACGTGTTGAGTACGACCGAGCTATAGGTGCACTGTGATTACTCATAGGTCATATAGTGCAGCTATGTCTGGTGTGATCCCGTCACCCCTGTCTTTAGCTATCAAAACACGCAGGAGGTTATTTGTTGGTTAATTTGTAATACGTTGCCGCATGTTGTCTGCGCTTTGTTTTGTCAGGGGTAGATGATTAACCAGTAACCGCGACAGCTTTCCCCGATTGTCCTCTGTGTGAGAATGTCACAGTAGTTAATGAGTCCTAAATATCTCTAGACTAGTGTGTCTAGCACCCTTGAGATGACCTTTTAATATCACGGGGACTTTATTTATTTTATTTTTGCTCCGAATCGTATTGCGAGAAAAGGCATCTGCCTGGATCTGTAGCATAGAAATTCAACCCCTGTTTATTTTGAGATGCATGAAGTTTTCACATCTATCATTTTGCATAGTCGAGGACATTTTGGAACGCTTGAGAGAGAATCTCATTACCATGCCGGGTGATTCATAAATAGTACGATCCATGTGTAAAGTGCGCCTTTCGGTTTTGCAAGACATGCTTTTTTTTAAAAACACACACACACACACAATTCCTTTGTGCCAAATTGTTCTGCACCCATTTTACAGTACCAGTCCCCCACCCCATGCCTTTTAGCAGTTAGATGTCAGATAAGGTTGTGTTACTCGTTCATATCTGCTCTCATCAGTGCTCTATTTTCAAGGAATGAGGGTGGGGAGGAGAACGACATGGAATGATAACATGATATAGAGATCATGGTAGCAAAATCCTCTGCCTCGCTCTTTAAAAAAAAAAAAAAGCCTGTTTATAGTTCAAATTAATTTGTGATTGATCAAATTCGTCGTATTAAGTTGTGAGCGTCCGACCCCACTGCCTAAACATCATAGCTTAGCAACTGTAACTAGGCAAGGGCACCTTGGACAAACCTTGGTGTGGGGATTTGCAGTGTAGGATCTCGATTAAACGAGATCTGTGTGTGCTTCAGCTAGCTAGCTAGCCTGAACAAAGTCTTTCCTTGTCACTGTTAAAGCTTTGCTTTTTAAGACCAAACGTAGTTAAAGTATGAGCTGATGTAAGGAAATGGATTGCCATGAAGCCTTAGGTTAATGAATCATTTGTTGTTGATGGGGTTGCTGACTTTTTAACTAGGATTTAGCATCAGCTCTTTTTTTTTCGTTTTTTTTTTCTTTCTCTCCTTTTTTGTTTACATGCTGCTGAAAGACTGTAAAGTTTAGTAAGCCGTCAAAAGGCATGTTCTCGCATCCGTGGTCAGCAGTCAAGGAAGAAAATCTGGTCATGCTTTCTGGGTGGGAGGGATGGTAGACTCTCTCTCCCCTGTCAATCACAGGCTCCTGTGAGGTCATGGATGTGGAAGAAGGTAGTTAGTGGTCTCATCTGAATGTGTTACGCTGCGGTGTCACGCATGGCTTTGGCTTCACGTGTCTCGAAGGAAGCATGCGTTTGCCTTCCCTGTAGCTGTTGTGCGATAGATGAGAGCTGACTGAACTTTTGGATGTACTTCTCTAGATATTTCTTGTGGTAAAGCTTTACCCATGTCAATGAAAACTCCACGTGACTTGTCGGACTGAGAAGCGTGTCAGACACAGCAGCTGTAACTAGGGGGTCGGGCTTAGTGAAGGATCAATCCTGTGGCACATTTTATAAAGCTGAGGTTGTTTTAATAAGGTGCTGTTGACATTAGTCTTGGACTTTAGTCATAACAGGAGTTGCAGTGTAAATCAGTGACTGGTTCTTACTTAAAAGACGGAAAACAATTGGAGCAAACGCTCTCTCGACATAAAATAGCTCATACCCGGACCCTTTTGAAGAGTAGATTTTTAAGAATGTGTGTTTGAAGTAGTTCGTTAAATCACAGAAGGTATTTCTATCGCTCTTTTACACCGTCTTTGCCTGACCGTAGTCATTGGCATGTCTTCGTTCCATTTTCAGTTTTTCCACACATCTCTGATTTAGTATTCAGTAGGTCTAATTAAGCATTCCCGAATGGAAAATCTTTCTGTGTGGTCACATTATTGTGTTACGCTCACACCAGTCCATCATTCGAAACTTGGAAAGTGCAGTAATTTGGCTGGGAGCGTTGTGTTCGAGTCAGCACAGTGGGCACATGCTTTTCTCGTGGCTCTCGAGGCCTGGCGTTGTGTCTCCCCGCTTCATCAAACATCAAACGTAGGATGCAGAAAGAGTCATGCTCTATATGTCCTCCTGTGTAGCACTTGGAAGAGCAGCCATTAAAATGGAGCTAATTAACTGCAGCGTATTTCAGTCCACCATTTCAACCCATGCAGCTCTGGGAGGTGTGAAATGGAGGCACACACCTTTGCTGAGGTACCAGTGAGCGCTGCGGGCCACCTGCATGGAGCAGGCCAGGGCTAGCAGAAATCTTCCTGCTGATTCAGCTCGTGCAGGCAGCATCGACTTTTCGAGAGGCAGAAGAGCAGTAGACACTGGCAGTGATGCAAGCGCACAGGTCAGGAGAAATCTAACACCACTGCCCTGCTTGCTGAAGGGCAAGAGCAATCAACACACACAAAAATGCAGACCACCTGGTTCTTTGTGTATCCAGGAGAGAAAAGTTCAGGGCTCTGTATATTAGACCATGCTGGTCAGTGCACAGTACATTTTTATGACGTGTTAAATATGATCGAACATTCGTTTGGTTTATGATCGACCAAGAACATGTTGTTCACCGAGCCTGTCGTGGGTGGCTCGTTTATCATGCGTCATGTTTCATAAAAGGTTAACGTGGCTGCAAGTTAAAACAGCAAACATGGCTGTGCTGAGGCATCACTCCTTAAATGGAGTATTTGCTGTTTTAATTTGCCTCCCCCATTTCTTTGACGCTAGTCCTACTTTCGCTGCGTGGTATTTAACTCGCTAGTTATTTAAACAGTGTTAAGCGAATCATCTAATTATTATTTCTAATCTCTGGCCACCACTGAGAATCAGCCAACCACACTCGGAGATAGAGGAACCGTCACTCAACCAGATACCAGATGCTGTTTTTATTGTTTTTTAAATGAACCTCAGCGAACTAATCAAATGCAAACAGCACACTTCTGAGCAAGGCAGTTTCTTTCTCTTTTTATTTTTTAATTTTATTTTTTATTCCTCTGAGTGATAGTTCAAAACCAATCGTCTTTCTTCTGCATTACCGCAGTGTTCTAGTTTCTTTTATCACACTTTCCTCTTTCAAAGGAGACCAGGCCAGATTTCATGCAGCCAGGCCTAATCAATACACATGATTTATTTATTGGTATTGTTTCTGCTCTAATGCTATTGATCCATAGTCTTATTTTAAAAGCAATAGATCCATTGCGCAAGTACACAGATATTGACCTCTGTTGAAAACGGTTGAAAGCCTGCTTTTCTGCGTATCCTCTTGCATGCAGTCATGTATGCAAGGGTGTCCTGCTGAGTTTGACCCACATAGTGATGCCACACAGAAGTCTGATTGCTCCTCTGTCTAAGCCCTTAGCACTTTGTCCTGCTCTTGGATTGTAGTTGTATTGCACAAGGCCTAGTTGTCTTTTCTCTGGCTCATGTGCCAGTGGCACCCCACCCAGCTATTTTTGGCTTGATTTTTTTTAAATTTCTGCCAGAGTGGTTAAAAGGAAAAAGTGTTCGCAGCGCTGAGTTCCCCAGGAGCACATGCTCAGGCAGGTTGGCTGAACTTCTTAACAGAATTCCTCTCATGCCATAGTAACCTTCCAGCTTCACTCTCCAAGCACCAGGCCCACTGGTTTCGCAATTGTGCGTGTCAGTGTGTATATGGGTGATTTCTTGGGACACCGAGTTGCCTAGTCAATGTGCTACATTTGGTCCGAGCCTCAGAAACACTGTGGACTCAGTGGGGGGGTTTCAGATGTGGCTTCCTAACTCCAGGTTGCACAAGAGGTTTGGAGCCCTGTTGCTCCTCTCCTGTACACTGTTGCTGTGCACGTTTCTCTTCACGTTTAGCCACAATGAGTAAACACGCAAGAACTTTCAGTTGATCAAGTATTTTCACAGGAGTTTTATTTAAATATAAAAGAGCTTCTAGTTTGTGCTTTCTTATTAGTCTATTTAAAACGCACACTTCCTTATCAAGGCATTAAGGTTTGATTTCTCTGTCTGGCGTGTCGTTATAGCAGATCTGGAGATGTCGGACTCCTTCGGAGCAGCGGGAACAGATGCCCAGCAGAACCTGCAGTCCTTCTGGCCCAGGGTCATGGAGGAGATCAGGAACCTCACTGTGGTACGGTATTCTCATACAGCATTTTGATCTCTTTACTTAAATGGGAGTAAACACGAATATACCCAAGACCCGCTCTGAATGAATATATATGAGGCAGGTTGTGATAATAGAGGCTCAAAAGGGACAGAACAGCCAGACATTGTGAGTCACAGTTTTTCTACGGGAAATAAAAAAATTATATGATTATCCTAGGTGTAAAATGCTTTTAAGCATGCACATCCGAATAAATAAAGTCATAGTGAATGCTGGTTTATAAATGTGAAGAAAAAAATGGTGTGGAACTGGAGGTACGTCCGTTTATTTATACTTGAGACACACAAAGGATTGTCTGGTTTGTGAGTCTACAATAGAAAGAAAATATGAAATAAGACAAAATTGCTATAATCCTACAGCATGTAATTTACATTCTTATTTGGTTACATATAATCACATAATAATTGGGTTCATTACGGCACCTGGAACCTGTAATGATCTAATCATGTCCAAAAATATATATCAAAACAGTTGCAATAAATATGAAGCTTTTGGTGCCTGAATAGGTGTAATTAATTAATGAAAGACTACATGTAAGACTATATATATATAGAAGTTGATGGTGAATAAACAATGTGAACAAAATGCAATAACGACAAACCTTTTATATTAAATATATTGTGCTCAGGGGGAATGTTTTAGACATAAGAGTCGTTTGGCCCACATGTATAGCGTGTAAATCAGTATTTAAACCACGTGTGCGTCTCTGTGGCTATTTACTTTGATATCTGTGGAATAGGCTTAAATGTAAATGATGCTGGTGTGACACACTCCCGCTCTGTTTCAGAAGGATTTTCGCATGCAGGAGCTTCCACTTGCTCGCATCAAGAAAATCATGAAGTTGGATGAGGATGTTAAGGTAAGAGTGACGCGATCAGTGATCTGGCTTGCACTTTTCTCTCACGTTCACTCACCTAAAGCTGTGTCCTTTTCATACCCTGCCTTCCACTGTTCTCCTGGAATAAGAGTGTGAGACATGCAGAGAAAAAGCTTTGATTCTTTCATTTCTACTTAAATCTGTCAGCCATCTTGTCTCATTTGACCTGTCCTGTTGGACAGTGGAGTGCGCAGTGTGTGGCATGAGCGTTACACTGTTTGTAGTTAAAACTAGACCTGTGTGGGAAGCATGCATTCGTTTAGAGTGGTGTTCTCACGCTTAAAATAAACTGGAGCTTAGAGTTGGAAGAAGGTTAAACTGGAACAGAAAGCCAAGGCAATTAAGAGCTCAGCGTCACTGACATGAGAAAAGACCTTGGGACACACTGTGGTTCAGCCTTATTTTTGTGTGTGTGTGTGTGTGTTTAAAAAGTGTTCTGCCCCTTTGCTCTGACCATGAGAATTTGTGTATGATTGTTTGTGCCTGCTCACCATTTAACCCGCTGTAGATGATCAGTGCTGAGGCTCCAGTGCTGTTTGCAAAAGCAGCTCAGATCTTCATCACTGAGCTCACTCTGAGAGCCTGGATTCACACCGAGGACAACAAACGGCGCACGCTACAGGTGAGCTGCTATCTTTTAACTTCTTTTCTCTGATCCTATCATCACCTACTGGCTTTTGATTACTGCGAAATCAGGGCTCATCATAGATTTGAACACTGACCCTGAGTTGTGGCCACAAGGGGGGAGAGAAATCACTCGCTTCCCATACCCATACTTTTAACTTTATATGAGCTAGTCAGACCTGTTACACAATCCTTCTGCTTCTTCATATGTATATCCATGGGTACATCTCTATCTATCACAGATCTGTTTCTGGGTCGGAAGGAGCACTAGATCTGAGCCCTGTTCACGCCATGTCTGCTCAGTTCTAATATTTAACAATAAGCAGCAAGGTTTCTCAATATGATCGATTTTTCATACACAAAAAACATTGATTGGTAGCTTTATCAATTTAAAACCATTCTCTTCACATTTGTGTGTGTGTGTGTGTATATATATATATATATATATATATATATATATATATATATATATATATATATAATATAAAGTATTCGAAATACATTGGTGTAGAAAGACAATTATTTCTTTAATAGATTAATACCATTTTGCATTAGAGCCGGTAGAGTTTTGCGTTTGATTGAACCTGTAACATCAAGCACACCATCACTGAGTATGTAAATTTTGCCATGTGTTCACTCCTGTTGCTATGGCGGTGTGTTTGCAGCACTGCCCTTTGTGAAGGCCTCGCGTCAGTCAGGTTCGCCCTGACGACGCTCATCACGAGAACAACTGCGAGGATCTGACCCTTAGCCACCAAATATTAATCACAAGACTAAAAATAGCTGCTGATGTGAGGGGTGACAATGGGGAGGTGGTCTTGGCAGCCAGTATCCTGTGGAAAGTACCACATGGATAAGCGGTGGGGGTGGTCTGTTACAGCCTTGAAGCTGGAAAGGCTTCAGACTATTACTAGTGACGCTGTGCCAAATCTAGCCTGAAATATGTTCCTGTGGAAAAAATAGCATTAGTGTATGATATATATATATATATATATGTGTGTGTGTGTGTGTGTGTGTGTGTGCATAAGGTCCAATCAGCTTGTTGCTACGTTGTTTAACCATGTAGTCAGTGTTATTATAAGCATGATATGTGTGATATCTCAGAAAAGTGTATTGATGTAATTATTATAATTATATCATCATGTTATAAACCATGTATAAAGATTATACACTTTTATGTTAACTCTTATTTCTCATTAAGAACTACTAAATTATGCTATCTTGTTACAATATTGCGAAGCTACCTTGATCAGATTTTATAATGTATTTGTTTCACTCCCCCCCCCTATTTTATTATTTATTTATTTATTTTTACCTTTATCAGAGGAATGACATAGCCATGGCAATCACCAAGTTTGACCAGTTTGACTTCCTCATTGACATTGTCCCAAGAGATGACCTTAAGCCACCCAAACGACAGGTGAGACCCCAGGAAAAGTGTTTATTATTGAAGTTAAAGAAGTAAAAACCTCAGAGAAACCGAGTGCCTACCTGTGTGATCCTGGAGAGGAGGAGCTCTATGCAACACCTCTGCTGGGGGCTTGGAGGTGCTGTAAACATCCTTGACTGGAAGCTGGGGGTAAGGCCAGTGAAGGCTTTCAGTCGGATGTTTGCAGCGTCCTGCTTCCACTGAACGTCCACTCCATCACCGCCATAAATATTAAATCACCACACTGACATCTACACCCTGTTTTCGGAGTGTTTCAGACCCCTCAACATGTTTCTCCAGGAGACTTCTCCTATGTGGCAGCATTAACGCAGCACTTCGGCCACAGCTTGCTACTGTATCTCTGATTAGCATGGCTGATGTTATCAGACAGTTCCTGGTGCTGCTGTCATGTTTGTGTGTGAGCAGGTGTGTAAACATCCTACACTCTCAGCTGTGACATTACAAAGCTGGGAGAGGGGTGTTTACGCTCTTTCTCACAAATTATTCTACACTTTCTCATTTAAAAAATGGCACCTCTTTAAATAATGTGGCACTGTCTTTTGGTTTGTATTATTAGTAATATGTCATGTCTTTTGTATGTTTGGTTGCATTTTGCACAGTTCTGTAAAGGGAAGTGTTAGTGATCACTAGCCGGTGGCGATGGGTAAAACATTGCAGGACAGGCTTGAGAGAGTGATTTTCCTTTCTCTTGATTTACTTAATGATTTAATTGCCTGCTATAGCTATAAAATTGGCTAACAAGTGTCTCAGCAGTCGGTTTCAGAGTCTGAGAAATAACATGGTTTTTAGCAACATTAATTTCTATTACTGAAAAATGTTACATTCAGGTGTCACACCTTTTTATATAATTTATATTATTTATATATAACCTTTTAATAGGCTGATGTATCTCGAATACAAAAAAACCTATGCTTTAAAAACAGGGTTTTGATAAAAACTAAAATTGACAATTCTCAGCCCAAAGAGATCTTTAGCATGAGAACATTCAGCATTTTCATTTATCACCTTTAATAATAATCATTTGCTTAATTATATTTTCGACTTAACTAGGTTCTAGAGGGTATTTTTGATGTAGTTCTGGTGACACATGGGTATGTGCTTAAGTTGGGCTATAAGGGACACAAAATCACCACAACTAGTCGATTCATCCCATCATCAATGACATTTCCCCACACGTGTGATTCCATTGACCTTGCTTGAAGGTTCGCGATGACAAGGAGTCATAATTTTTCCCCACAAGAGATGACGTTCACACTGACATTGTGGCACAGTCGAAGGTCATTTTTGAAAGCTAGTAGTGAATCCAAAAATGCGGAGAAAATGTGTTCTCGTATTTTTCCAGGTACAAATTCCATTTAATCAGAGACCGTGTCAGTGGATATCATGGCAGTTTATGCAGGGACAGTTACAGTACATCATCATATCGCACAAGCCTAGAGCAGCTCTTGTCAGTTCACAGCATGAAATCTCACATTACTCTACCTAGCCCTTTCCTATTAGTTATTTATTCGAGGTCAGCCTCTAGTATTACAGTGTTAAAATAATTTATGGAGATGTAACCCAGTGATAGTCTTTATCCTATATGTGCCTGTGTGTGTGCGTGTGTGTAGGAGGAAGTGCGTCAGTCGGTTACCTCGACAGAGCCAGTACAGTACTACTTCACGCTGGCTCAGCAGCCTGGCCCTGTACAGGTGCAGGGGCAACAGCAAGGCCAGCAGGTGGCTACACCCACCACCGCCACCACCCTCCAGCCAGGCCAAATCATCATCGCCCAGCCGCAACAGGGCCAGGTAATAAACACACACCATTATAACCTTTCCCTACCTGTATACACACTCAACAATAACCTTAGCCTTATCAGAAACAAAATACAGTCACGTTTGCACTGGGTTCCCATTTTTGTTTCAACAAAGATGACATGAGATAGCATTTGAACTCTTTTTGTTACACGTGGATGTGAGCAGGTGGAGTGGAAAACCTTTAGAACGTCGCTACGTGTTCGTGTTGCAGTGGCACTTCACCGTTTGCCTTTGTCTATCCTATATCTCATAGACATACAAGTACCTGAAACTTTACCATACTAGTAGGGTACACACACACACACAAGGCCCACATTTGAGCTCAGTCTACTTTGATCACTTGATCCACACTTGAAAAGTGGATGCCGAGCGGTGTCATTCACACTTTCCGATCAAGTGAGAAGTGTAGAACCCAGTCACCCTCTCATCCGCCCCAGTGTAACATCAGTCCAGTCTCAGAATGTGAACTCTGTGCCCCTTCTCCTGTCACTTTCTCTCTTTATTCTCTTTATTCTCTTTAGTCTTATACACTTTCTTTTTGGCACTGTATCTGAATCTCACACTCTCGCTCTTTCTCTCACACACACACTCACACTCACACACACACACTCACACACACTCTCATTCTTTCTCCCTTCCCCATTCTCACTTACACCGAGTTTTTTCTTCTTCTTCCCCCCCCTCCCCCGCCTCCAACACTTTTCTGATCCTTTTCACATCTTTTGGTCTCCTGTTCTCTTGCAGTCCATGTCATTAACCTAATTCAGCTCTATTCACTCACTACTTATCTTCCTTGCTGTCCCTGTTTGTATGAACTTTCACCTTGCGCCCTCTTGATCTCCTTCTCTTTATTCAGGGTCTTTTCTACACACTTTCTCTCACACTCTGCTCTCTTTCTCAGTGCTGGACCTTATTCTCTGTGTAAGGATCATTTGCTGTTTTAGCATGCCTGCTATTTGCTGAGTGGTCAGAGATCTGAACAGTGCTTTCACACTCACCTTCTTGGACGGCCAAGAACAAGCAAGAGAGCAGAACAGGGAGGGACATAAAAGGGAGGAATCGCAGGTGGTGGTGAGATGAATGCACAGGGAATAAGCAATGGGGGAAAAGAACCCTGTTGTTGGTAGAAAATGTCTTTTCTACTTGGATCGCTGGGACCATATTGTCTACGCATGTCGCTTAATAGCCCACTCCATACTCACTCTCAAGTATCTGTTAATGGGTGAAGATCCTCCATTATGCTCCTTGTGCCAAAGTCCAATATCTCTGAGGCATATTTAAAGGACTGTGACTCCTCTATGACTTAAAAAATATATATATATATTATTAATTCGATTGATTCATATGAAAAGACTTGTAATGGCCAGATTTAATTTGAGATTTTTATCTAAGATAAACTTAAAAAAATATATATAATAATAATATGTTACTTCATCTTTTGGTACATTTTAACCTATTTCCTGCCATGAAAATAGCCATGGTAGCTGGCATGGCATTCAGTTACAAAGAAACAAATGAACAGGAACTCAACTTCTAAAAATGAACCAAAGTGTTAGAGCAGATCCTCTGTTTCAGCTTATCCAGTCACATGCATTTTTGTAAATTATTAAGCTGAAGGCGGTTCATAAGACCAGAGACTAGCTACAGGAATAGAGCCATGAGATCAGAATGAGCAGTGTGTTCAGTCTTTCATAGATCTGGTCTGATTAGCAAACTGATATCATGGCTTTTTAAAAACTTTTAAATAAAAGTCGATAATGAAAACAAAATGCTTGAAGCCAAATAGACAAAAGTATGTTTTTTTTTTTGTTTTTTTTTTTAAATGACACTCATGATGTTTGGACGGAGTTAACTGGGTCCAGTTATAACGATAAACAATAAATAAAAGGAAGTATAGAAAATTTAGTCACAGCAGTTTCTGTGAACTGCCTGTGGTCTGTTGTTGTGGCTTTGCCCCTGAGAATGGAGAAAGAGAGATACCATGCTTTGTTCTGTGCTACTGCTTTTTTTTTTTTTCCACAGCTTGCTTGCTCTCACTACAATTGAGACAAGTGCGCCACTTTAATTACAATAGCTGTTTTTTGGCCATTATTCATCAGCTTACGAATGACATTTAATTTTTTTTTTCATGTTCTGCCCAATGTCAGCTATGCTTTCATTTTTTTTTAGTCCCTGCTACTATGCTCTGCGTCACTTACCATTTGCTTTGCATGTGCTTATTGCTTGATCAAGCTTTTCTGCCTCACTCCATCTCTCTTCCTCTTGCCATGTGTTCATCCTCAGGTGTTGCAGGGGACCACCATGCAGCAGCTACAGCAGGTGCAGGTAGCGCAATCACAGGCTACCCCTATCACGGTAAACTATTCAGACCCCAAACTGTACCTTATACACTGCCCTCCACTAATATTGGCACCCTTCGTAAATATGAGCAAAAAAGGCTGTGGGAAAATTGTCTGTTGTTTAACCTTTTGATCTTTTGTTTAAAAAATTCACAAATAAATTCTGCTCTCTAACAATTGTAAACACAACAGCTTTGTTTTCATCCATCTTCAACCGCTTATCCGTAATCGGGTCACAGGGGTAGCAGCTCCAGCAAGGGACCCCAAATTTCCCTTTCCCGAGCCACATTAACCAGCTCTGACTGGGGGATCCCGAGGCGTTCCCAGGCCAGAGTGGAAATATAGTCTCTCCACCTAGTCCTGGGTCTTCCTTACCAGGTGCCCGAACCACCTCAACTGGCTACTTTCAACGCAAAGGAGCAGTGGCTCTACACTGAGCCGCGATCTAGTTCTTTTGGTCACTAGTGTAGGAACGAAAATTGCCCGGTAGATCGAGAGTTTTGCCTTCCGGCTCAGTTCTCTTTTCGTCACAACGGTGCGGTAAAGCGATTGCAATACCGTTCCCGCCAATCTCCCGCTCTAATGTCTCCTCACTCGTGAACAAGACCCCAAGGTACTTGAAATCCTTCACTTGGGTTATGTTCTCATTCCCTACCTGGAGTAGGCACTCCATCGGTTTCCTGCTGAGAGCCATGGCCTCAGATTTAGAGGTGCTAATTCTCATCCCAGCCGCTTCGCACTCGGCTACAAACCGATCCAGTAAGTGCTGGAGCGATGATGCCATCAGGACCACATCATCTGCAAAAAGCAGCGATGAGATCCTCAGGTCACCAAACAGCAACCCCTCCCCACCATGACTACGCCTTGATATCCTGTCCATGAATATCACAAACAGGATTGGTGACAAAACGCAGCCCGGGCGGAGACCAACCCCCACCTGGAACAAGTCCGACTTTTTGCCGAGCATCCGGACACAACTCTCGTTTTGGGCGTACAGCGATTGGATAGCCCTAAGAAGAGAACCCTGCACCCCATACTCCCTCAGCACCTCCCACAGTAGACCCTTGGGGACCCAGTCATACGCCTTCTCCAGATCCACAAAACACATGTAGACCGAATGAGCATACTCCCAGGCCCCCTCCAAGATCCTTGCGAGAGTAAAGAGCTGGTCCGTTGTTCCACGACCAGGACGGAATCCGCATTGTTCCTCCTCAATCCGAGGTTCTATTGGTCTATTGGTGTGATACCCCTAAAATTGGCGCACACTCTCTGGTCCCCCTTTTTAAACAGGGGGAATCACCTCCCCGGTCTGCCACTCCTTGGGCGCTGTCCCCGACTTCCACGCAATGTTAGAGGTGTGTCATCCAAGACATCCCCTCCACACCCAGAGCTTTCAGCATTTCTGGCTGGATCTCATCAATCCTCTGTGCTTTGCCTTCTTTATTTATATATATATATATATATATATATATATATATATATATATATATATATATATATATATATATATATATATATATATATATATATATATATATCTCTCAAAAATGAGTACACCCCACACATTTTTGTAAATATTTGATTATATATTTTAATGTGACAACACTGAAGAAATGACACTTTGCTACAATGTAAAGTGAGTACAGCTTGTGTAACAGTGTAAATTTGCTGTTCTCTCAAAATAACTCAACACACAGCCATTAATGTCTAAACCGCTGGCGACAAAAATGAGTACAAATTTACACTGTGAACTGAAGAGGAGAGTCCACCAGCGTGGACATCGAAATTTTAAGGATCTGAAGAGATCCTGTAAGGAATGGTCTCTGATCACTTGCCATGTATTCTCCAACCTCATCAGGCATTATAGCATGATTTTTATGGCAAAGGGAGATAGCACAAAATATTGACTAAAAGGGTACCAATATTTGTTGCACACATATTTAACAAATATATTTTGTTGATAAACCTGTGTTTGTAATTGTTTGATATCCATGAGAGCAGAGTATTTCTGTGAATTTTTTAAAAACAAAAGATCGAAAGGTTAAACAATAAAGAGAAATTTTCACAACCTGCTTTGCTCATGTTTACCAAGGGTGCCAATATTAGTGGAGGCACTGTACGTCCCTAATATAGCACCTTCTTTTTAACTGAGGGTCATGCCTTAGTTAGGAGTCCTTATTAAATTGTATAAAGCTCTGTAAATTATCATTTGCGATCTGCGAGAAGCACTGATCTGATACACAGTGTATTGGTATCAGGCTGATATTAACCTGCTGGATTTGATGCATTTTCCAACCCTATATCCTGGCGTAATTCCTGGCAGTCATTTGTCTGATTGGTATCACCTAATATTGTATCACAAATGGAAATTTGGGTTTGTAGATCACCACTAATATAATCTTTATATCATGTGTATTTCGTTAAAAGTCTCCATAATATCACATCAGTGTAAACCAAAGAGTTTTCCCCCACTGTAAATACCTGTGTCCATAATTCATCTCCTCTTCAACTGATTGAGGTCATGACAGGCAGATGATGCCAGGCTGCTGAATAAATTGCTCTTGTGTATTGGGTGTCCTTCCCTGAAGACTTAGCTGATCGCCTTTCATGGTTAGGTGATTTACCGCCCAGGTTTCTCTGCTTGCTGCAAGAGGTCAGAGGTCACAGACTTACCCCACTCCTCTTTCTTGTTGCTTGGATCAATTTCTTGTGGTTCTCAGAAGGCTGTCCAGTACATGGGGTGATGTGAGATGTGTTGTAAGCTTTAGTATCAGTGCTGCAGGAAGAAAACTAGCTGGCAGGAACAGGGTGCTCTTGCACTGGGCAAAACTTAATTTGCTTATCACCTCTCACTGCCCCGCTTCTTTCTTCTCGTGCTGTTACAGAGCGCTCCGGTGACCATGCAGGTGGGCGAGGGCCAGCAGGTGCAGATAGTGCAGGCAGCTGCACAAGGCCAGGCTCAGGCCCAGGCAGCGCAACCAGCGGGTCAGACCATGCAGGTCATGCAGCAGATCATCACCAACACAGGAGAGATTCAGCAGATCCCTGTAAGAGCTGCACCAGCATGTTTATCACATTGATCTTGTGTTCTAATAAACACATGTGGTCTGTAAACACTTTGCCATCCAAATACCGACTCATAAAATTCACATCTGCAAAAAGGTTAGGAGCGGAAATGTGAAATCATTCTGTGAACTTCTATTATATGAATGTTGCGACCATCGAATTCAAAATGACCCTAATTTATTTCTTTAAAATGGTACATTTGCTCAGTTTAAACATTTGAAATGTTTTCTATGTTCTATTGTGAATAACATATGGGTTTATGAAATCATTGCATTCTGTTTTTATTTACATATTACAGTGTCCCAGCTTTTTTGGAATTGGGGTTGCATGTTGCCCATGTGTATTGGTCTAGAATTCTATACGGCCCATGTGTACCTAACAAACTGTGTCATCCTTGTGGTGGTGGTGGTGCCACAGGTGCAGCTGAACACCGGAGGCCTGCAGTACATCCGTCTGGCTCAGCCAGTTTCAGGAGCACAAGTCGTTCAAGGACAAATACAGACACTCACAGCCAGCACTCAGCAGGTACAACACAAGAACCCCACCAATGATCTGCCTATGGAACCCTGGTAGTGTCTGTCACCATAGCTGCTGTTTTATCATTTATGTTGCTTCATTTAAAATAAATAAATAAATTTTTGTAATTTGTGCTGATACTTGAACAGGCAGACCATTTTGCAGTATTTTCATTTGGATGCCTTTCACGCAGAACAGGGGCATGATGTGCATTTTGCTCTGTTGGCAGGTATCACAGACAGAAGTGCAGCAAGGGCAACAACAGTTCAACCAGTTCACTGATGGTCAGGTAAGTGTCAGTCGCACGGGTCTACTAATTCACTCTCTTCCATGATATACGTAGTATTTCTACATTTCTTTTTATTTGCTAATTCCTAGCAAGTCAGCATGTTCGGTTGCATCTAGTTTCTTTGTTTACTTTTCTTCACTTTTGAATTTCTAACTCCTATTTAATTATATTTTAGGTTGTACTTATTTCTAATAATAGGCACAATAGGCACAAGCACACCCAAATAAAGCTAAGCAGGCTAATGGTCTAGTCTTATTGAGAATGGCGAATACTCTCACTAGGTGACACTTGTGTCTACCATTTATTTACCAGTTTGCCCATGTTCTATAACACCATTTCTTGTGGACTGAAGTCAGAGTAGGTACTGTTTCAAAGTGTAGGGGTGTGGACAGCAAATACCCAGTCCTCCTTTCATTTTAGCTTAGAACTTGCAAGAGCCAGAAGTCCATGGTTGGAAGATCTGAGAGACTTCGCATTATTACAAGGAGACAACAATACAGAAATATATTCAGGAGCTTCTCTGTTTAATGCTTGGCAGGTCAGCACCGGAAAAAAGAGAAAGTTATTAAATCCTAAAATTCACTGGTATGCTATGAAGGGAGGTGGGGTCAAAATTAATGCCACCTGAACTATCGGCAATTCCCTAGAAATAGCCTAAATCCAATTTACATGGATAAAGTTAAAGTTTAAAAGATGTCCAGTCATTAATGGTTAAAACATGTTAGATTGGCTAAGTGACAATTAGTTTATAACCGTGTCATCAGAATAAATCTAAAATAAGCCGTTAGAATACTGAATTAAAACCGCCATGGCAAGCATATTGAGTGAAAATGAAATAAGCCCACGAATGGATCCCTGATGCTGTCAATAGGTAAGAGAGAGCACCTTATCCCCAACAGAAACAGCAAATATGCTTTTAGATAAATGAGGAACAATTAAGAGCAGTCTGCAAAATACCAACCCACGGAGTCTATTAATCATAATGATCAGTTGGATCAAAGGCTGCAGTAGGTTCTAGCAATATCAGAAGAGTTCTCACCAGTGTCAGCATGCATTAAAATATCATTTAATGTTATTTCGTGTTATGGTTTGTTTGCAAAATCCATACTGTAATTTTTTTTCCCCCAATGATGTTTGCTTAGAGTACATGTACTACAACTGAACATCAGCAATTCTCTTTAAAATCTTATTTCGTAGAAAACTGTATATGTGATTTAATAAAACGATTGCTCCTAGTTGGATCAAGTTCAGGTTTTTCAAGACGAGGCTGAACGCATGCTAACATAAAGTAGACATAAAGAACTTATTAGCTGAAGTTAAATATTAATTTACAATAGGCTGTAGATACAGTACAAACAGGAAACTGAAGTACCCGGAGGAAACCCCCTGAGCACAGGGAAAGCATGCATACCCTGCACACACAGGGTGGAGAAGGGATTCAAACCCCCAACCCCGGAGGCAAACGTACTAACCAAGTGCTAACTAAGCTACGTTTCCCATCCCCCAACCCCCCCGATGAATGTCACTGACCTTTATCTTCAGGAGCTCTTGCATATAAAATACTGCACTTGTGACTGCTGTGAATGAACAGTGAAAGTGTTTGTGCAAGTAGCTGATTGTGTTCGAAATCCAGCCTGCTCCTTCCAGTACTCTACCAGTGGGCTAAGAATTTCTTTGGGCACGAGGAGAGATTAGGATTAAACAAACTGTCCTGCAAGTGGCATAGCCAGGAATCATCATGGTGTTATTTAAGAGATGATGTACAGTCAAACACTCTTGCTATATTAATAACAGTAATAGGCACAGGAAATAAAATACCCTTGACTGTTCCACTGAAAATGATTAAAATGACCTGCTAATAGGAAGAAAAGCTTTTACTTTGAAAAACCAGATCTGTTCTTCTTTTTCTGTAGTAAACCTCCAGTACTTTTATTGCCTGTCACCTTGATATGCTCATAGTGTCGCTAGCAGCTTTCAAACGGAAATGGTAAAAATAATTCATGATCCTGATTCTCACCATAGCCGCTTGAAGCTCATAATATGTGACTGAACAAACTAAGGGTGTGTTCATTTGATGTCTAGGGTGGTTAAAAATGGGGAAGTCGTAATGATTACTTTAACCTTTTATGAACATCGTTATAGTGCAATTACGGCACAAAACACTCTTATTTGACAGATCTATAACTTGCAATGTCTTTCCCACTCACATCTGTAGTTCCTACTTGCATACAGTACTTCATTTGTGCACTTTTGTTTCTATGCTATAATTACACTGTTTATTATAGCGATGCATCATGTATCAGTCGCTTTATATATCCTCCGGTCTCTTTTCTCCTCCCTCTCGGCCCTGCAGCAGTTGTATCAGATCCAGCAGGTGACGATGCCAGCGGGTCAGGAGCTAACTCAGCCTATGTTCATCCAGTCAACAAGTCAGACAGCTGATGGCCAGGTCAGCACACAGGTCAGCGCTGAGTGATGTGCCTCAGTTCCTCTCTGACACCCAGGCACTGACTGCGCCGTAACCACACTGCTCCAGACCAGCTCAACCAGAGGGATCCCTTCCACACCCCTATCAATACCCACACACGGTGCCATTTTGTTTACCATCCACAGCCACATGCAATGCCAACATGGCCGACTGCTCTAACTGCACTTAGCCTTAGAGCTTTTGCTCATTCCTGACTGCAGTTTTAAAGAACTATACAGATGATCACACTGTGGCAGAAATATATTTAGCTTTTGCCACAGCCAGGGCCATCCTGGCTAGTTTAGTTCACTCTGCTCCCACCACAGTGTCTGGTAACACACATGTTCATCCAGTCATGACACTGACCAACATTTTCCTGTCTTCAGCCAAACAACACATTATTCCAAATGTATTTTCTTTAAGGTTACAAAGCAGCCAATCAGCAAATCTGCAGTTTTTCCAGACCAGGAACAATGTGGGAACAATGTGTTCAAATCTAAGCTGATGTGGTTATATGATCTAACTCAAACCAAACTATCTAATCCAAATGTTGTGGAGTTTATTAGATACTTGGCCTCAAATGATCCTTGCTGATCTGATCTCAGTACAAAGACTCCAAATGGCCCAGTCTTCCCTGCAGTGTACTTAGAGCATGTATTGGTGACGGTGGTCTGATCGATGTGTGAAGGTTCCTCTGCCTTGTCTAAGGCCTTGGAGAATCCTGCCTCTGAGCTTTGTGTGGTTCTGAATAAAAACTTCTGTCCTGGCTCGAGTTCCTGTTAAACCCTGATTTGTTGATCATGTCGTCTTGTGTACAATTCAAAACTTAATGCTAAAGCCATAATCTACACATCTTGTACATGTTGATCTCTGTAGTTTGTATGATACATCTGAAATTCACTTTTAATCCTATTAGTTTGATTTTATTAGTTACTTGTATAGGTCTGCAATTTGATAATGTGATCTTGTTGAAAGGGCTTCTTACTGTTGGGTTTTCTCCATGCAAAATGTGTGTGTGTGTGTATGCATGGTTGGGTGGGTTGGTAAAGGGTGTATGAGTGTAAGTGTACCCTTTGTGTTTGATATTGTGCATTAAATCCCTCTTTGGACCAGACATAAAATAATTTTTTCCTCGTTCTCCTTCTCTCGGAGTTCTGAATTCACATTTTAACATTAGTGGTATCAAATTGTTGTGTCTTTCTCTAATCATCAAGTAATTACAATTTTCAGCATGGTATGATTATAGTATAATCTATAGGTACATTTGTTTAAAAAAAAAAAAAAAGGGACTGGCTTGTGAGAAAATAAAACCGAAGACTGCACTGTAGTAGAAGTGAATGCCACAGAGTGGATTTAGTTCCTCTCATAAACGTTTCACTTTCTTTCCTGCAGCTTAAAATGAGAATCCTGTTTGTCTATTTAATGCAGGTTGTATTTCTCTCTGTACACCACACGGTGGTGCAGTTGCCTTGTATTTATATTCCTTGTATTTTCTTAGCACGTTCATATTACTACACCTGGAGCTGTACCTCAGCTTAGCTTCGAGGTCTGCTTTTCTTGTTCGGTGTGTGAAGAGTTGATCCACTGAATCACGAGTAAAACGACTGAGCTTTCAGACTGTATTCCTTCAGTGACTTAAATCCAAAAAGGAGCATCTGATTATGACTGACTGAAATATAAAAGTGACCCCTTATTATAATTCAGTACATTAGAATCTCCAAGCCTTTGAGCGCACACATAAATGACTCGTTATTGTTCTGCTCTCTAGGGTGTGTCTAAGATGGGTTGGTGTGCTATCCTGAATTCGAACAGCACGTCAGCAAAATATATAATTTTTTTTTTTGAAGAAAAAAAAATAAAAATTTAAAAATTTTTATAAAAATATTTATTTTTTTAATAAAAAAAAAAAAAAAAAAAAAAATTTTTTTTTTTTTTTTTTGTTTTAAGGTTTTTTTTTTTTGGGGAGACACAGCTTGTTACTAAAGTTTTTATAATTGGCAGAAGTCCTGAAGACTGTCCCATGGCAGAAAATTCGCAAACCACTCACACCTCTCAAACTTCTTCCATAAAATGGTAAATAATGTCTCACAACAGGAAGCTTCATCATATCGATCATTATAGGTTTTAAATAAATTGAGTTAAATTAGGCTTATAACTTTGGAAGTTGGTACTATAGAATTATTGAGTTTCAGCTAGAACTAAAGTCAAGTGTCGAGCTGAAAATTGTCTAAATGATTATATATAATATACAGATATGTAGATGGATATATACACACACACAGTGTGTGTGTGTGTGTGTGTGTATATATATATATATATATATATATATATATATATATATATATATATATATATATATATATATATTACACATATATACACACATATATATATATATATATGTATATGTGTGTATGTGATGTCTACTGTATCTAATTTTGATTCTAAAAAATCAGCACTGGATTAAAAAAGAAACTGAATGACTGAGTTCATGAGGTTATTGTTGAGCTTCTACTTTCACTGTGGGTCTCGATCCAGCCATATTGAGTCTGTTGCCAGTTGTGTGCATGATGTATGATTAGAAACGGCTTTTTACTGTCATGTGTTCTACACTGTCACACCTTGGGCTTTTGTGAAAAGACACCGCTGTACCTAAGCAAATCTTATTTCTTTACAAAGTTCTTTACAAATATTTGGTGTGATTATTATTTTCCAATAATAGCACGCCTCAAAGTGTTTTGTTCTTCCTCCATCAACTTACGATGATTACAATTGTGAATATATTAATGTGTTACACATTGTGCTTTTTAACCATTTAAAGTTGTAATGTTAGCAGTTAGTCAATAAACCTGTGATTTTTAATCACAGTCTGAACTATTGTCAGAGCTGCTGTTACAGAAAATTAATCGACACCTTCTGACCAATCAGATGAGAGAATTCAACAGCACTCTGGTATATCAACCACACAGCTGATTATTTCCCTAAAACAGCGCCCCCTGTTGCATTTTATTACAGAAAATGGGAAATATGAACATTAATAAAATAAAATACATGGTCCATTTAACTTCTTTAGAATATAGTGGAATTCTACACAGATTAGATTTAATTTCAAACATTATACTGAATTCTTGATTGCAAAGGAGTGTTCCAGCTGTTGTAGGATGAGTGTAGGGTTTTCACCCTGATCTTGTTGATAGACATGTAAAAGAATTGTGTAGAATAATCACATCCACATTTATTGTATGGCAAAGCAAAAAGCACCTGCATTTGGCTGGATCTAATACCTACGTTCATCAGTGATTTCTAACAGTAAGATTAATCATCTATAATCATCAGAGAAACTGTTAAAAAATAAATAAATCACACCAAAAAAAACCCATTATGATTTATGATATTTTTCATGTGTGTAAACTGGTTCTTCACTTGCCTGTTTGTTTTCTCTCCTGATTGGTTTTACTTGCTGAACAGTGGCCTCATTAATAGCCTCGACCCTAAATCACATCAATGCTGGACTGTCAGAATGCACTGAAGACCATGTTCAAACCTGCATACTGCTATACTGCACAGTATGTGAAAATAGCGTGTCATCTAAAGATATTTCCACTTATATAGTATGTAGTATGCTACTATGCACAACTGCAATGCACTGTATTCTAGGGGTGTAACACAAGTGTGAAATGCAACTGTCTGAATCTATCTGTTTAGTGCTCCAAACATCTGTTTCTGTTTAGTGCTCCAAACATCTGTTTCTGTTTAGTGCTCCAAACATCTGTTTCTGTTTAGTGCTCCAAACATCTGTTTCTGTTTAGTGCTCCAAACATCTGCATCTGGATCTGTTTAGTGCTCCAAACATCTGAATCTGGATCTGTTTAGTGCTCCAAACATCTGAATCTGCATCTGTTTAGTGCTCCAAACATCTGAATCTGGATCTGTTTAGTGCTCCAAACATCTGCATCTGTTTAGTGCTCCAAACATCTGAATCTGGATCTGTTTAGTGCTCCAAACATCTGAATCTGGATCTGTTTAGTGTTCCAAACATCTGAATCTGCATCTGTTTAGTGCTCCAAACATCTGAATCTGGATCTGTTTAGTGCTCCAAACATCTGCATCTGTTTAGTGCTCCAAACATCTGCATCTGTTTAGTGCTCCAAACATCTGAATCTGGATCTGTTTAGTGCTCCAAACATCTGAATCTGGATCTGTTTAGTGCTCCAAACATCTGAATCTGGATCTGTTTAGTGCTCCAAACATCTGTATCTGTTTAGTGCTCCAAACATCTGCATCTGGATCTGTTTAGTGCTCCAAACATCTGAATCTGGATCTGTTTAGTTCTCCAAACATCTGAATCTGGATCTGTTTAGTTCTCCAAACATCTGAATCTGGATCTGTTTAGTGCTCCAAACATCTGAATCTGCATCTGTTTAGTGCTCCAAACATCTGTATCTGTTTAGTGCTCCAAACATCTGTATCTGTTTAGTGCTCCAAACATCTGCATCTGGATCTGTTTAGTGCTCCAAACATCTGCATCTGGATCTGTTTAGTGTTCCAAACATCTGCATCTGCATCTGTTTAGTGCTCCAAACATCTGAATCTGCATCTGTTTAATGCTACAAACATCTGTATCTGTTTAGTCCTACACACATCTGTATTTGTACCTGTTTAGTGCTCCAAACATCTGCATCTGTATCTGTATAGTCCTCCAAACATCTGTATGTGTATGTTTAATGCTCCAAACATCTGTATCTGTTTAATGCTCCAAACATCTGAATCTGTTTAGTGCTTCAAGTGTCTGTATCTGGGCCTGTTTAGTGCTCCAAACATCGAAAGTGATGGGGGACATTTTAAAAAGGGAGTGTTGAACTGAAAGCGCCATACAAAGCAAGCACAAGCATATTGCACCACAAAGTGTTGAGCTGCCCCGGGAACACTCCGACTGATAACTCAGGGCAGAACAGAGCAAACGTTCTTGCCACTGACTAAAGTAACAGATGTGCTGTTGTACTCAATCCACACAGACTTGTGGACATGCCTCAAGCATGGACGATCCAGGCCAAGGGGAACCCCCCTCCCCCCACATCCTTTAACCAGCAGACAAATTAGACTAACAAACATTAAAACATCTGTTATAAAAACCGGTTAAAATCAGTTTTTATTCCTAATCTTGGCTCACCTGAGAAATACAGTGAGTACCTGTACTGATGCAAACTGGACACTATTGCTCTCACTATCCTTTCTCCAGTATGTGTTTCCCTGTAGTTATTATAAATATGGACAGATGCTAATTCAGTGTAGTTATGCACTTGCTTGTGGAATCACGTAAATCAGCAATAGTCATGATTGTGAACTCGTTCACGCACCAGCAGTATTGAGTGTAGGTTTATCAGCAATATCTCCAGCAATAACTATTTGATTTGTCTGTTGAATCGCTGGTGCTAATTGTTTTGATGATATATATCATATATATTAGCTGGGGTCTGTCGACCAATGTGAAGACCGAGCGATTAGTTTTAGTGTGGTGTTGGCACATGACCTCTCATCACTCACATCTTCATCCTGAACCTGTTTCTAAAATGTGTGGGGAGAGTCAACTAAACTCAAGTACGATTATGTATAAAGAAACCTATTATTTTCCTTAGCTCCAGTTATTTTCTGACTTGCTAATGAAATTATTATTATTAACTATTTCTGAGTATGCCTAATGAAGATGCCAGTGATGTAAGGTGGCTGCGCTTAGCTTGTAGGTTGGTGAGGGAGGGATTCGATATACAAAAGGCCTTTTCAGTTAAAAACAGGCACTGGCATACATTCCCACCCACTGCTGCACTCACAAAGGCTCTCTTTTCACTCGTAGTTTGGAGACGCGTGTCTGTCTAGCTTCATACTAGGTGTGACTCTTTACGCCTTTTCACACTGGCAAGCTCCTCTGAAATTATGGCTTCCTGTCAGATGAGTAATGTGTAGATTTATGGATTTGGAGCAGTAAAAAAACCCCACAAAAATAGTAGCATGAAAATACTCCTTTAAATTATGGGGGAGTGGTCAGCATCTGAGTGACAGTTTGATCTTTCTCCTTCCTTAAGGACCACAGTATGAACACTTATCTCAGCATGAATCTGTGTGATTTGTTTTTGTTTTTCTCAATAACAGCATCATGTGCTAAATAGGAACTAGGGTAAAGAGCAAACTGAGAGGATGAGAAATTTTAAAACGGCATTGGGGTCTGGGAAAGGCCTATGGTTTCCTGGGTGTCTAGGGAAGACAGGAGGCCCAATCACTACTGATGTGTGTTTGAAATTCTGTTAAATGTCCCATTGTGGCTGTCTGATCTTGGATAGATCTTTTTGGGAGATGAGTGAATGTATACGCATGAGTGTGTAAAGCCAAGGCCCATTATTGCTTATCCCTTTCGGTGCCTGTGAGAAGGAAGTCGTCTGTTCAGAAGTCTTTATAAATGTGGTTAAGAAAAGGCTTTTATAGCTGAGTGGATGTTAGTGTAGGACGAGTGTTTCCTTTGCGTCCAGACAGTGACCTTTCCCAGCTGTTTAGTGCCATCAGAGTTCTAGGATGAAGTCTGACAACTCAAGTCTGAAAACTATTGTAGTGCAGTCTTATTTGCAGTGTGTATTTTTGTACAAGTGACAGACAGCTAATTTTCTTTAATGAGTAACCAGGAAAGTCCTCTATCAGAAGAAACACAGGGACAACTGGCCGTGTTTGGTTGACTTGATGAACATGACGAAGATTTCTACTTAATGTAATACTCTTATATATGCTGTGGCTTGCATAGACTCTTTTACATGTTTAAATGACATAGCAGTGAATGTTCTTGACTAGCATGTACAGGAAATAAAACAGACTCATTTATTTTACACTCTGTCTAAGGTTAGGTCCATGCCATTAATGCCATGAAAATAGTCCTAGGACTCCAGTTTTGAAGACCAGTTTTCACTCCAGTCTCCATCATTAAACAGTTAATAACTTCAGTTTGATATGATAGATTTCAAATTAAAACTATAATGGTGCTCATACACAGTTAACAATGAACTGGCAACATGTTTTGACACGGTTTGCAATATAGGGGCAGTGTTGGCTTGGCGGTAAAGGCTTTGGGTTACTGATCAGAAGGTCGGGGGTTCATGCCCCAGCTCTGCCAAGCTGCCACTGTTGGGCCCTTGAGCAAGGTCCTTAACCCTTTCTTTTTTCTTTTCTTTTTTGCCTTTGTTTATTTATTCATTTTCATATGATTCATTTACATGTGATTCATTTACATATGATTCATTTTTATGTGATTCATATTCATGCATGTGATTAATTTGATCCTTAACCCTTTCTGCTCCAGGGGCGCTCTATCGTAGCTGACCCTGAGCTCTGACCCCAGCTTCCTAACATGCAGGGGTATGTGAAGAAAAGAATTTCACTGTAATTAATGTATATGTAATCCATAAAGACTCGTTATTATAAGATCCAGTGTCACCTAGATGACGTTTCTGCCTCTTGTCACCTCAGGGAGTTTTTCATTGCCACTGTCGGTTCTGGCTTGTAAATTAGGGATCAATTTTCCAGATTTCTGTAAACCTGCTTTGTGATAATGCTCATTGTTAAAAGCGCTACATAAATAAAATTGAATTGAATTGAAGTCTACAGTGGCTATTAGTATTTACATGCAAATTACGTAATTCTAATGCATGGTATTATCAGCACAGCCTTGGTAAACAGTCTTCCCCTGTAGGACGCGGTTTAAAAGATATTTACTGGTTAAAATTCCACCCGTTTATTAAATGCCACAAATAGTGGCTAGTTTTAGTACTCTGAAAATGATTTGATTCACATTTCAATCAAACCATTCAAAAAATATTAATATATTATATTATTATTATTTATGTCTTTATTATTTTTGTTTTTTTTTACAGAGAATTAGTATAGACCGTTTCATAACCCTGTTGTATTCACTGTATTCAGGCCACTGCAGTGAATATCCCTAGCACCTGTTCATGTAGGATAATCTCACTTTGGCATAAACAACATTGGATTTTTCACTCACAGTTTCCACAGCTGGTCCAAGTTTTGTCTTGGAATTAATTTGGGGTCTGCTAAATTAGCAGAATAATTATATCCCACAATAATATCAGTTGAAAATATACACTGTTTTATTATCATGAAATAATATGCACTTTAATGTCCTGGAGCAGAATGATTCCTATGATCCAGGAGAAGTCCAGAAGAATGACATTTGTACAAAGCAATGGGTCCCAATGCATTAACTTTTCAGAGTACCCAAAGTTCCTACTTGTGCCCTGTTCTGAATCCAAACATTTCATATACATTTGGAACCCAACCTTAATTAAAACAAACACCTTACCCATGGTCCATATGATCAACTTAATGATACTTAAACAATATGTCAACGCTTACAGTTCGACTAAATAATACATTTCTGGAAATTTTTTTTTTTTTTTTTTTTTTTTTTTTTTTTTTTTTTTTTTTTTTTTTTTTTTTTTTTTTTTTTTTTTTTTTTTTTTTTTTTTTTTTTTTTTTTTTTTTTTTTTTTTTTTTTTTTTTTTTTTTTTTGTTTGTGGGTTGTTTTTTTTTTTTACTTTTGTTTTATATAAGATTTCCAGCATTATTTATTTTTTTGAAAAAGATGATCATTTAAAAAAATTCCTCAGCTATTCAACCAGCTAAATCACCGTAATTTGGAGCACTGTATTCTTGTCCAGGCTAATGTTTTCCACACTGTTATTCATGATAATGCAACAGGGTAGACTGCCATGTTCCAGCATGTGAATCAAACAACATCAAACAACACCAATTGATATGCCTGGCTTTCAACCTTTATTGAGTGCATAAATTAACATACTTTTCATAAGGTTGACATTTCTGTATTGTAAATTCTTTATTCTAATATTTTGAGATACTGGATTTTTGATTTCTATGAGCTGTAAGCCATAATCATCAACATTAAAATAATTTTAAAAAAGGCGTGAAATATTTCAGTTTATATGTAATGAATATGGAATATATGAAAGTTCCGCTTTTTGTATTCAATTACGGGTAAAAAACTAACTTTTCCTCGATACAGTAATTTTTTGAGATCCACCTGTATAACTACAGAACAATAAGACCCCAGGCTTAATAAGGAATTGTTTTCCTTTTCTTGTTTTTAAAATATAAAAATGTTTCAATACTTTTCTTTCCACCCAACATTGTTCTGCTGTCCTGTCTATTTAGCTTGCATTGTTCGGAGTATTTATTGCCCAGTGTATTTAGTGTATACTTTGCACTCATCTCACGCTGTCATGTATTTGCATCTATTTATGTGTATTCCTGTGTACCATGCTTAATGGTAAATGTGCTTATATAGTGCTTTTATCCAAAGTGCTTTACACTGTGTCTCATTCACCCATTCACTCACACACTCACACACCAATGAGCAGAGCTGCAATGCAAGGTGCTAACTTGCCATTGGGAGCAACTTGGGGTTCAGTGCCTTTCCCAAGGACACTTCGGCATGAAGTCATGTGGGCCAGGAATCAAACCGCCAACCCTACGATTAGTGGATTAGTGGACAAACTGAGCCACTGATGCCCCGGAATTACTGTGCTTCATGCCATATTCCTGAAGAAACAACATTTCATTCTAATGTATACAAGTTATATGTCGGAATGACAACAAAACCCTTCTGACTTCTAGAAGTTTTGAATTTCTAGAAGTTATGTTGTCTGTAAAAGAGTGACAGTTTACTGATAATGATCCACCTCATTCTGGAATTGATGAACGCTTTGATCACAGCATGTACCATTTTGTTACAGTGGTGGAAATCTTAACCCAGCATTCGTAAAGGTATTAGATATATTGAGTTTTTGTAGGGGGTGGCATGGCGGTGCAGTGGGAAGCATTGCCACTCCACAGCTTCAGGTCTACAGTTTGATCCTGAACTCAGGTTACTGTCTGTGTGGAGTTTCTGTGCATATTCTCCCTGTGTCCATGTGGGTTTCTTTCGGTTTCCTCACACCTCCCAAAATCCTGCTAGTATTCGGAGTGGCTATACTGAACTGTCCCTGGGTGTGAATGAGTGTGTGCAAGTGTATGTGCATGATGCCCTGCAACGTTCCTCCCATTCAGGGTGTATTCCTGCCTCACTCCCAGTGTTCTCTGGATTGGCTCTGGATCCACCACAACCATGACCAATGTAAAATGGTTACTGGGGATGAATGAGTTTTTATAGCTGGCCTGACTGGTCACTTGAACCAAATAGGTTTAATCGAACCTTGAATAACTCTAAAACTATTTGGTGTAATGTCAAATCGGCACAAACGTGTTGGTGGAAAGCGCAGCAATAAAACGCCCCATGAATCCAATAAATAGGAAGATATTACTGTACATGTTTAAAATAATGAGCCTAATATTGGAGCCTAATAATATTCAGAGAGGGTCAGTGGGATTTATTTTACAGTTAAAGGGCTCACCATAAGATTTGAGAAGCACTGCATTAGATAACAGAGAGAAAGCTGAGAAGAACTGTAGTGAAACACTGGAATAAAGTTGGCTGACGTTGGATGTTCGATATTCGCGGAAATGCGGAAATTAAGGGACCGTCTCTAAAGTTACATACGACATTGTTAAACACGTTTCTAACTTCAGTAGCATTTGAAGGGAATGACTTACAGTCAGTCATATAAGCCACTGTGTTCATCTAGGTGTCAGGTATAATGCACACCTCTTAGACTTTTTATATTTATCAAAATAAACTATTAAATAATATATATATTTTGTCATGTATTTTATTACTGCATAGGCTCATACTCAAAATATACCATGATTTAAAGCTCAATAGCATTTGAAGGGAATGATGTACAGTCACAAAACCAACTGGAAAATGTTCGACTAGGTGTCAGGTATGAGATTTTTGTAGAAATACTTTGAGGTTGGTTTGAAAAAGTCTGGGAAAGTTAAAATTATGGATGGATGGATGAATAGATTAATGAATTCATTCATTCATTCATTCATACATTCAACTATTCCAGACTCTTGTGTGTGGTGTAGACACAGTGAAAAGCATATGGCCTTGTACGGGTTAGTGACAGGGGTGTCCAATCTTATCTGGAAAGGGCCGGTGGTGGGTGCAGGTGGAATCAGGTGTGGCTCCTGCTTGGTTGGAATGAAAATCTGCACCAACACCAGTCCTTTCCGGATAAGATTAAACACCTCTGGGTTTGTCCATCCATCCATCCATCTTCTATACTGCTGTATCCTTTTCAGGGTCACAGAGAACCTGGAGCCTATCCCAGGGAGCATTGGGCACAAGGCGGGGTACATGCTGGAGAGGGTGACAATCCATCGCAGGGCACAATCACATACACACCCATTCATACACTACGGACACTTTGGACATGCCAATCAATCTACCGTGCATGTCTTTGGACACACTTAGAATCTGTATGCTGTGTTTGTTTCTGTAAAGCTGCTTTGAGAAAATTTCCATTGTTAAAAGCGCTATACAAATAAAATTGAATTCAATTCCATTATTATAGATAATTAAAGATAAAGATAATGTTTACCTTTGAGAGAATGTTTCTCCGTACTTCATCTCGTTCTCCATGAAGTATACCACTTGCTGTGTAGTGATTTAGTATAAAAATCTTGTGTCCCTGGTCTCTGTTATTCACCACCACTTCAAAATAGCATTGGATTGTCTAAGACAAAATATAAAAAGTAAATTAGAGTTACTTCATCCAGTGTTTCATTAACATTGATTCAATATACTCAACAATGGCTTAACATCGTCATTTTTACGTATGTTAATATATTCCTTTATGTTCACAGATTATTTTTTAATTGTCATAAGACCAATGCATTTCCCAAAGGGCTGAATATTTTTTTCTTTCCTCCCCCATCAGCCATTTATGTGGCTGGAGTGTTTTCAGCTCTGAATGATGCAGGACATAAGACCTTTTTTTGGTCTTTTGACTGTGTGATGGCAATGACTATCTCACATGCTTTCTTAGACCACAGAGCTTGAATCTGCAATGGGATATTTGAATATAATATAAAAGGTGGTATGAATTAATGTGAACAAAAGCTTTATGACACGAGAACTGCATAATACCTGTGCTGATATGTCCTCTGAATGATCCTCAGATGTTTGCTTTGTCTTGTGTCTTTTTGGTTGGGGCACTGCTTCTGGTGGATCAAAATACTTTGAACGATGCTTTGCTGGTCTTTGAGTTTGTGATCTCTTGGGCCATTGCTCTTCTTGTTGGTCAATGGTCTGTTGCTTTGGAGATGTTCCTTAAGACAGACTATCAAGATTATGCATCATCTGATGCAGTGTGTACCTTCCATGCAGAGAGTTAAATATCTTTGTAATGAAATCTGCAGGCCGCAGGAAACTTTTTCTGCGTAATATGTGATTCTTCACTATTCAGAACCCCTGCTCCACATGGCAATTTGTTTCCCTTGTTTTTATTTCTTTAGTATTTTTTTTGCAGAATCTGCTCAGGTCCCCAAGCAATATGCCACTCCAAAGGGGGGAAAAGTCTGTAAATATCAAAAATCTAAAAGCTCTTTCTCATACCTGACACCTAGATGAACACTTTCCAGTTGGTTTTGTGACTGTACATCATTCCCTTCAAATGCTATTGAGCTTTAAATGATGGTATATTTTGTGTATGAGCCCATGCAGTAATAAAATACATGACCATTTTTATATGTGATTTAATAGTTTATTTTGTTATATATCAAAAATCTAAGAATTGTGCATTATACCTGACACCTAGATGAACACTTTACAGTGGGTTATATGACTGTAAGTCATTCCCTTCAAATGCTACTGAAGTTAGAAACGTGTTTAACAATGTCGTATGTAACTTTAAAGACGGTCCCTTAATTTCCGCGAATATCGAACATCTAACGTCAAGGTAACTTTATTGAGAAACGTAAATAGAGGAGGTGAGGTTACGGAACATCTCGCATCTTCCAGCGCAGCAGAAGTCTATGACCATCTCCTCCCTCGTGCTCAGGCTCACCTGCGCGTGTGGCTGCACGCGGCGGAGGACTCAGTGCGCAGACTCTGTAGCGCTCATCCGGCACTCACGTGCGTGGCGGCAGAAAACGAACAGCGGCTCTTTCCCGGTCAGACTCCCGGGAAGACTGACACAGACTAGATCCCAGAATAGCAAATCCCGATAGCATTGTTTAAAGGAGGGGGGGTTATTTATTTGAGCGCGATGCACGTGGGAGTCGCCAACACAAACTTTTCAGCGTTTCCATTGAGCGCGCGCTTTTAACATCTTCAACAACTTCGCTCAAGAGTGTGTGCGTGTTGTGTTTTTTTTTTTCCGCCTGCGTGGATCAAAGACTTCTGTCGGCGTCTGTGCCGCTGACTTGGAACCAAGAGCTCAGAATGCACAGGCGCTGTTTTGATCAGATGTCCAAGACCTCCAGATCAGAAGCTCCGCGTGATGCTCCGATGACTTTTCACTTTTGTTTCGTGCAACTTTCTCTTCACGCGCAGGTGCGTCTGTGCTCTTGAAGCACACGAACATGGTTTTAAGATAACTGCTTCTTTCAAGAGAACTGCTTTTCTGACGCGCGCTCCAGCTTTCGTTCCGCTCGCCTCATCGTATAAAAGAAGTCATTACACACCGACACTTATGGCGCTTCTGTAGCTATCAGAGTTGAGATACATTCCGTTGTCCTGGGAACAGAAGGTATGCTGGGAAGCCCGTCCAATAACGGCGGTGTGAGGATGCTCGCTCCGCACGCGGCCGACGACGACAGGGGCGTGGAGTTCGTGGCGCTCGCGGCTGTAAACACCGAGCCTCCGAGTCCTGAGCGCGCGCAGCCTTCACAGCGCACCGGCTTGCTGGGAACCCCGTACCCCGCTCCCCCCGGACCCCGAGCCACCGCGTCCGCCTCCAACAAGCGCTACCGCAAGATCCAGAACTGCCTCTACAACGTGCTGGAGAGGCCGAGAGGATGCGCCTTCATCTACCACGCGTTCATGTGAGTCTCCATCTATTCACTGATAATCGAAAATGGTTTCATGTGCCATTTCTGCTGCACCTGACTGAAAAAAAAAGAAAAGAAAGTGTCGAGCTGATAATTAATATCAGCGGAGACAATAATGTAGAGCATCCATTTTGCTCTCGCAGCAAGAGAGAGAAAGAGAGAAAAAAAGAAGCTGTTAGACTAAATTGCACACCTGCCGCGCTCTCACCTGGAGCCAGTGACACTTCTGGAATCGGAATATCCCAGAAATCACCTGCACCATACACACATGAGTACTTCGAGCACTCAGCTTATTATCACAGCTCATCACGTTGGCACTTTTTACACAACATGTTGTATTGTGGAATCTACGAAGAGTTCCCCAAATCAGGTCTGTGCTTTATTAGAAAGTATAATCGAAGTCATTTTAATAGTAGTAGATGCACGCCTCTTTCTATTCCATTTACAATACAATTCTGATATCAGAGCGCTGAGTATCCAGCGCTTCCTGATGCTGATCTGATGCGTACATCCTGTGTCTAACCGGGCCAACGGACTCCAGGATTCACCAAGTTACCCTAAACATCAGGTGTGACAGTGATGCGCTTTCCATGCCATATCCGTGTTGTCAGTCAACGTCACACACTTTCATTTCATAAAGCATCAGCAGCTCAGATCAGAGCCTTCAGGACAGTTTCAACCCCACGCTGAAAACGGAATTGATCTACATCTTACACTATATATATATATATGTATATAATTTGCAAATCCAAGTTTTAAACGCTATTGTAATCTTGATGTACATGTTTAGATTCATTCTGGTTTCTGTACACGATATAGAAATTGCTGATGGAGTTGGACTCTCTACTGTGAAGCATCCATACTTTGATGTCCTTTAATCCACTTGGTTGTTTAGACTATATATTAGTCAGCAGTTATGGTACATTTTCACTGGCCTATTAGGAGCACGTCCGTTGCAGTTAAGAGCATATCAATCCCTGATGGGATAAACAGACTGATGGGTGGCACACACATTTGGGAGAGTGCACATGTACTCCACTACAAAGTCAGACCCAAGGAAGCTGTCTTTATTGCTTTCAAATGCAGGAAACCATATATCATAGGTCACTGACCAGCCTCATATATGGAAAGTCGACTCTCAGTACACTTATAGTCTGGTTATTGTTGTGTGTGACCTTGAAACCACATTTTGCACTATAGTAATAGCATAAAAATGTCCACTTCTTTTCCCTCCTAAATGTAGTAGAGATCTAGTAGAAGAAAAGTAAAGATCTTCCACTGTGTTCCGTCCCCCCACCCCTGTGATCACTCTTCATACGAGTCTGCCCTTCACGCGAGGTGCTTCACTAAGCACAGCACGGCCTAAATAAAGGCTACTAAGGTCATCTCGTGAGGACATTTATTTCCTTATCGTATATCATATGATGACTTTTATATCTCTCAACTTTCCGTTAATTTCGTTTAGTAGAAAATCAATAACGTTTAAGGAAAATTAAATCATGTACTAACCTACATATGATTTATTTTTTAAGTAGATTCTACACATTAATGCGCATTAAGTCTGTAACTTGAATGAAATCAGTTTGACCGGTGGACGTTTAGAAATTCAAACATAACTCTAGGACATATATAGATAGTAGAATAGGTAGTACAAAATATATACTGTATGGCCAAATGTTTGTGGACACCTGATCCACAAAGCCATATTAGGCTCTTCTCCAAAATGTTGCCACAATGTTGTAAGCACACAATTGTACAGGAATCTGTAGCATTACATTTTACCTTCACTGGCATTAAGGGGTCCAAACCTGTTCCAGCGTGACCATGCCTCTTTGCACAGTGCAAGGTCCATGAAGACATATTTTGCCAAGTTTGGAGTGGAAAACTCGAGTGGCCTGCACCTCAACCCCACTGAAGACCTTTAGGATGAACTGGAACGCAGACTGTGCACCGCACCTCCTTGCCCAAAATCAGTGCCTGACCTCACTAATGCTCTCGTGGCTACATGAGCAGAAATCTCCATAGCCACGCTCCAACATCTAGTGTAAAGTCTTCCCAAAATAGTGGAGGTTATAACGACAGCAAAGGGAATAAATCTAGAATCGGATGTTTAACAAGCACATATGCGTGTGATGGTTAGATGTCCACGTATTTTTGGTCATGTGTATTATCACACTATACAGATGTCTGGGGGAGTGAGGGTCCAGAACTTCAGACACTGAATTTCTTTTGAACGAAGGCCAGGTACCGTAGTACATCCGCTATTAGTCACAGCTGTCCACAGTACAATTGTTGTGCAATTGTTGTGATTACAATCAGTCCCCTCAAAGGGTCTTGCCATTTGTCCAGGAACAGAGAGGGTTCAGTCTGCAGTGCCTCACCTACTGGAGTTTAAACAAACCATGCTGTCTGTCACCATCTGTTTACATCTGTGGAAACCCAAGAGAGGACAGCATACAGCAACTCTCTCACACCTCTCTCTCTCTCTCTCTCTCTCTCTCTCTCTCTCACACTCTCTCTCTCTCTCTCTGACAAACTGATCCTAAAGTTACAGTAAGTGAGCCATGCATGGCTCGAAAGTCTTTAAACCAAAAAAATCCACTAATATCTTTACTTAACATTTAAAAGTCTTGTTTTATTGTTTACGGTGTCAAGGATGTTTACGTTTTAATTCAATTTAATTAAAAAAAAAATCATAGTGCACCAAGTTTAAACGTTTTTTACATTTATACAGGCGCTATTACCCAAAAGTGAGGCAGTAAATTAAACATTGAGTCCTATGAGGAGTTGTAGAACCAAATATCCAACAGAGCGAGCAGATATTAGACACAGCAGACCAATTGTAAGTACACAGGGGTGCTACAAATACACTCTTGATGATAAGTAAGGACTAACACATTACCGGGTGTGTTGTTATAGGAAAACAATCAACGATGTGGTGGTGTGATACAGCCCGACACCAAGCGAAGTTACTGTTACCACACTGAAGTTGATTATCTTCCAATAACAACATGTAATAAAGTGTTTAATCCTCTTATACTACAGCAATTTGTCAAAGATAGAATTTATTAAATAATACATCACACTTTATCTGTAATAAAAAGTTCAATCGCGTGACATTAAATGAGTAGTAGTAGTAACTCCTAAAATGAATTCTGTGCCACAAAATACATTCATAAATGACGTACAAGTCAAGGACCCAAGAATATTTGGCAGGAAGTACTATATTTATAAGTGGTGTCTGAAGAGTGGCACATTAATTCTCATTGTATGTCTTCATCTACCTGAGATATTATTACAGCTGAGGATGTCCTAGCTTTGCTCACCAGTGCGTGTTAATTGCTTGAATTAGCTCTTTAAATTTGAACCGTTATTTGTGTTACAGAGCTCAGCACTGGACTCTGAGGCTCAGATGTGAGGTGTCTCTTGATCATTTAACTGAGTTTGCAATTAAGCAGCTGGTGTAAATGTCTCCGTCGCTTAATTAAGTCTGTGAGTGGGCAGCAGATGGAGGGAACGCTCTCATAAGGTTCTTCTTTTTGGCACGGCTGCTGAAACCAGAGAGGTGCAGAGTAGCTCAGAGAGACTGTTTCGTACGTGCAAGCGTACTTTTTCCTGCTCTGTTTCAGCTGTTGCACAAAAGACTCAACTATTTTGCCCATGTCCTTCAATTGGACATAACACAAGGTGGCTCCTATTTTAATTACAGGTCCCGCTGTAGAAATGTCCTGTCTACGAAGGACTAACAAAACACTTTTGGAGTGAAAGCAGAACAAGCTGGTTGATACGCAGCTGAAAATGTGCTATGGCGTGAAGCTGGTCTGTTGATAGTACATGGAAGGAATTTCTGACGAGTTTTTTAAGCAGAGCATGACTATCTGTAAAATATTTAAAAACAAACAGAAAAAAAAACCACCCAGGAGTCTCAGATTCCATGTTTATTCAGTGTAATAGTGATAGACTGCTTTAGCTGCTCTGAAATCAGTTCAACGCTGCTGTGAATTTGGTGTGTTCAGTTTGAAGCAGAGCGTGCTCACCTGGTACAGTAAGGAAATTAGGCAAATTCCCATGATAAAACGAGAACAGGTTTAGACTGTAAGCATCATCTGTTTCTCTTCACACCACATATAGAAAATCACATGGTGTCTTCAACTGACCCTTAACACACAAAGCTTTTGTAGGTCACATACTTCTCGAGACTGAACTCTAACCAGAATACATGGGTGGTGGTGTACAACAGCCAATAACACTGGAGAAAAAAAACCCCTTAAAGCTTCACGTGGCAAGCTGCTTTTGGGAAGAGAAATCAGGAAGTTATAGTTCAGTGGTTAGACAGTTCAAATCCCAGCATCGTGAAGCTACCTCTACTGGACTTTTGAGCAAGGCCCGTAACCCTCAACTGCTCAGTTGTATAAAATGAGATAAATGTAAATCTCTCTGGACACGGGGGTCTGCCAAATGCTCTAATGTGCTAATCGTGATCTTTTAAATCTACATTTACAGCTCCACACAGCCTACATTTTAAGGTTATTTCAAATTTACATTATCAACATTCTGAGACTATTAGAATGTAAATTTTAACACCAACCAAACTGATAGAACCTTCTAACTCTGTTAAAGACTTTCTAATGTGTTAGTATTGCAGTAGAGCTGTACTGTACAGGTTTTGTACACTTATTTTCTTACTCTCATGGATAATGCATAGAACATCTAGAACTAAAGGTAACTTTCTCCTCTAGCTCACCATACGGAGGCGTTAAAGTCTGTTCTTTCCTGACAGAGTGTAAACAGAATGTGGATATTGTTTGGCCAAGGTGGCTTGTGTTGTGTTCATCCTACGATGATTGGCTGGCAGATAGAATTCCACATTATCTGTAAGTTACTCCAAAAACTGCACACACACAAAAAAAACACACCACGGGAGAGTAAAGCTTTCCCTTGTGATGAGGTTTACACACCCAGAATGCCAGATAGAACTTTATAGCATTGAAGTCAGCTAATGTTGAAAAGAATTAGCCAGCAAAAGAAAAAATCAAGCAGATCCAGATTTTTTCTTTCCTGATTGAGTATTTTATATCTTGCTATCCCCTAACACAGTTATCAGAAATATCTGCATGCTGAAAAATGTCTGCCCTGTCTGTCAAAGTGCACCCTGCATTATTTGCATTTGAACTAATAAATATATATAAAATGAAACATGTGTTCCCTGGGTACAAACACCACCTCATACAGAACAGAGCTGCATGTATAAGAAAAGCCTGCGTGATTGCTATGCTGTTATGCTCTTTAATAATGCAGTGTTTGTGCTTTTAAAGACATTACTCAGCAATCACAAGTCAGATCGGCTTAGAACCTTCTTCTTTTGGGAAGGTCATTGATTTTTTTCAATAGTGGCTTAGTATGTTGTTAGGTCTGGCCTTGGGCTTGATATTACCCAGAGATCTGAGAGGCAGATGACTGACAGAGTCAGGTTTAATTACAGTAAACATGGTTTGGGGGGGGGAATAAAATTTCATACATTTTATGTTTAACTTAATCAAGAAATAACCCCTAATTTCCAGAAATAGGAATATACTAGCCACTTAATCTGTAATTATGCTCTCATCCTTTCTACAGAGGATATGCACTTGCACCATGCACACAGTCAGATTTTAATTTTGTTATTTTCTGTGTCTCTTCATGCCATTCTCTTTTACCTTTTTTATAATACACTCATGTCAGTCCAGCTAAGATGGATTATGTTTATGAGAGCATCGTCTTAAACCCTCATTATTAATACATGAAGAAGTAGATGGGCTGCCACTCTCACACAAGAGGAGATGTTAACGTCTGTCATGTACAGGGATGGACCCAACTGCCAGCCGGCCATTCTAATGAGCCTTGAATACTAATCTGGCCTAAAGGGCTGAATTACAGGTGTGTGTGTGTGTGTGTGTGTGTGTGTGTGTGTGTGTGTACAGCACAAAATCTCAGGTCAGTGGAGTGGAATGTGTCACCCAAGAAGCCTATAAATAGAAAGAATGATGTTAACCCATGCGAGGTTGCTGACTCTATGGTTTTGTCCTGACCATGGATCCATCTCCGCTAACAGAGAGGGTATAATAGATGAGAACGCTTGGCTTCTTTACATGCACATTAATAATTTAATCGTGGTCTGATTTTGATATTTATGTGATACTATTATCTTGAATAAACCTGAAAAACACACGTCACATGTGTCACACATTTCACGTCATGTCATCGTTCTTCGGGGTTTATTTGGTTTGAGAAGATACTCTGTTCTGAATTTTTCAAAGAAATTAGCTCAGATTTTCCCGTTGTCATATTGTTCAAATTTATGTGAATACATTGGATCAATTATTTCCAAAATCAGATTTTTATTATCATTATTCATTTTGTACATGTAAACATGAGGTCTACTTAACATATGCAGAAAATCAAACACCACTTCCTGTCTGGCTCTTTCTAACGAATTATTATTATTAATGTTATTAAATAGCATTGGAGGTAATTCCCCATTCCTGATGTTTTTTGTGGACGTTGATTAAGGAGAGTGAAATACACAAGTTGTGGAGGTGTAAATAAACCACTTTCTGCACGTCATCTCCGTTTAATCTGCAATCTTGCTTGTTTTATTGCTCACAGCAGTGGAGTGTGTAAATTATGAGCCATTATGGAACCCCTTATTTGGTTATCACTCTGTCCTCTCTTGTCAGCTTTACTCCCCTTTATCTCTTTTCGTAATGCAGTTTTTAATTGAACCCTAAGATGCAGAGTATGCTACACTGCAAGTTGCCTTACCTTAGCAATCACGTAGCCTCTTGGGTCCACTCTTCTGATTGGTAAATACCTGCGATCAGGTCAAATGGTTTTAACCCACGTTTAACATTTCTGAGTATAAGTTTGGCTTCTTATGCACTACACACATAAGAGGAACAAAATGGTTACTGGTTATCAGACCAAATCCAACATCCAAAGTGTCATTTGACAGTCATAAGGGTTGTGGTGATAAACATCAGATTGGAGCTTAAGTCTGGAGTGGAGATTAAGGTAGACTTTTTCCGGAGTCTACGGCTGAAGGCTGGAGCTCAGCAGAATGAAATGATTGTGGTGTGTGTGCTCAGATCACTCTCTCTATCTGCTCCTGTCTGAGACATTTTGACTCTTCATTATGTGTCATTATCAGAGATGCAGCATCTAAGATTAGGTCAAGGAAACAGCTGCCCCTTTGAGAAAAGCATCTCTTTTTCCACGCTCGAGATATGCATGAAAAGCTAATGTCTAATTGAGCAAGAAATGAGATTAGTGCCTGAGTAAATAGATTGAATTCATGCAGAGCAGATGATTTGGTGGGATTACAGCTAACCGCCTCTGGAGCTGAGGCACCCTGGGGAAAAATCGCGTAGCCTGGTACATGATTCCTCACAAAGCTCCTGCCTCTCACATGCCTCTCAGATGACTGTAGTGTATTGCTCAATATTCAATATCGTGGAAATGTTTAGGCCTTTGCTTCAATGCCATTTCAATTCAAGGTGCAGCTATGTGATCCTTCATTGATTCTTGATAGATCTTGATGAATCTCAAGTTTATACACAATGTTTCTTTTCATCTTTAAAGCATAAACTCAAATGCTGTACTCTGGCTCCAGCATGTCTGGGTTTTCACAGCAGTGTAGGGCTCAAATATTTTCAGACGAAACTTTCACTTAACCTGGTAATTTGTTTTGCCCTTTCTGAATGTGGAAGCAGGAACATTTTTATCCTAGGAACCTGGAGCCTATACAAGTGAGAATGGGGCACAAGGCAGGGCACACCCGGACATGGGCCAATCCATCGCAGGGCACACTCTCCTACACATTCACACACCATGGACACTTTGGACATGCCAATCAGCCTACCATGTATGTCTCTGGACTGGGGGAGGAAACCAGAGTACCCGGAGGAAACATCATGGGGAGAACATGCAAACTCGGCACACACAGGGCCATGGCAGGAACCGAATTCCCGACCCTCGAGGTGTGAGGCAAATGTGCTAATCATTTAGCCACCGTGCGCCTGTAAAAGTTGTTTCTAGTGCAGATGCGTAGGAGCGATTTTTAACCTGGTGGAGGGGGACGCTGAAATGCCAGGGGGTTCGGGGTCATGCTCCCCCGAAAATATATTTAAAAAAAAAAACCAATAAAGCACTTAAATGCTCAATTGTAATGACATTTGGGAGTAGAATGTACTAATTATTGTGGTGGGAAGAGGGTATTTGCAGTGACAGTGGGAACAATATGAGACATAGACGGGGTGGGCATTGCCCCAAAACTGCTCTTAGCTGAAATACAGTAACTTGTCATGAGCTCCTTTGGGCTGTTGGAAAAGTCCTGTCATGCACGGGAAGTGTTCAGTACGTCAGAGGAGCAGGTGCTCAGGCCTGCACTGTGTCATTCCGCTGCTTTGATTTTTGATGGGAGCACATAGGCATCTGTCCTTATTATGTGACAAAACATGATGGAGCTTTTTGCCTCTGTTTATTTGGACTGGCCTCCTGGCAACTGATCATTGTGGTTTCCCTGTGCAGGGATCTCTCTCTCTCTCTCTCTCTCTCTCTCTCTCTCTTCTCTCTCTTCTCTTCATATCAGATCATAGCATTAACTTTCTCAGCTTGTTGAACACTTCATGGAATAAAGCTACAAATAGAGATAGCCTGACAGACAGCAGTGAGGCGAGAGCTGCTGAGAGAGAGAGAGAAGTATATATGAGAAGGTAGAAAGGCACTTGACAAAGGGTTGGCAGTGAAGGACAGAGTAACACACAGATTTGTCCTTGTTGTGCCGCTGAAGTCCTGATGAGAGGTGATGAGGCAGATTCATTTCTCCTTTCCGAGCAGAAATGTTTCCTCTTGGGACAGCCTGTCTCTCCCAAGATATACAGTGGCTGGTTTTAGGTTTCAAGAATAATGATGAACGTAAGCTGTTACCACACTCATATATTCCACTCCACACATTCACACTGTAATTTACAAAAACTCTCTTACTCTTATGTGTCATCTGTGCTCTGTTAATTTTATAGTGCATCACTGTGATAAACTGCCTTTTAATCCAACAAATACACTGGTTGCTAAGCCTGTCTTGCTGAAGAGATCATCCTGTAGAGTAAAGGTGTACGTCAGGGGACCTCATCTCCAGTATTGATTGATCAGCTGCCATACACAGTTTTATGGTTCTCCTGTTCTTTTCTTGGAAACCTTATCCAGCATATAAAGTGCTTAGTAATTAATTGATTTGTGTCTGGTTTATATAATAGTCACCAAAACAACACCACCTAGTCTTCAATAGAAAATTCAAATGAATATTTACTAGGTCTTTTAGCAGCCTGTAATACTGGAGTCCGGTTATGAGGGGCCTGACTGTATAGCTGCTGTGTTTTGTAATATGACCCACACCAGAGTGGACACTGCTAATCTGCAGTAATCTATGTTTATGTAAAGCTATTTTTGTCTTTAAGACTCAGATACCAGCTCAGTTTAGCACAAACATTGTGGCTTTGCTAAGTTTATTTTAAGTAGAGAGAGCCACCAGGTTACCTACGGGCACCAACATGGAACGATTAGAGAGCTATGGACCATGTTGTTGTTTTAAGGGCGGGGCTTTGGTGGGGCCACTGAAGTGCAGGTTTGTATGTGTTTTGAGTTTGAAAAAACAACTAGCTTTAGCTAACGTTTAGCCCAAAGTGCTGACAAGCAGAGCAGAAAAATGCATTTTCCACAAATATGAGTACTCATGCAATTTTTCCGGCCTTCCTTATTGATTAGTTTCAGTTTGTGCTGAATTGTTTTCCATGTTTTGTGTTAGGTGAAATGCACTGGTTTACAATAAGCACTACTGCTTACTCAAAGTCAGCAACAAATCGTTGCAAATGAGTCACAACGATGTCTGTTTGTGTGTGCGTGTACATGCTTGCATTTGAAAAACCTGTTATTTAGCTATTCTATTTGTACTCTCTCTTTTTTTTGTATGTGTGCGAATCTATGGTGCCTAATTATACAGATTATTATTGTACTTATAATTGATTTTAAAACTGATCAAAACAACATCAGTCACAGCAAGGTAAATGTCTGAAACAGTGTTTTTGTTTTTTAAACAGCGTCCTTCATGTTTGTCGTACATTCACTGAGCAATTTATTAGGAACACTTGTACACCTACTCTTTTATGTAATTATATAATCTGCCAATCAAGTGGCAGCAGCACAATGCAAAAATTCATGCAGATGCAGGCCAGCAGCTTAAGGTAATGTTCACATTAAGCACCAGAAAGGGGACGGAAACGTCTTGTTGATGAAAGAGGTCATGGAGAATGGCCAGACTAGTTCGAGCTGACAGAAAGGCTACAGTAACTCAGATAATCACTCTGTACAAGTGTGGTGAGCAGAAAAGCATCTCAGAAACACAGAGAATCTTGAGGTGGATGGGCTAATACAGCAGGTTCCACTTCTGTCAGACAACAGAAATCTGAGGCTGCAGTGAGCACAGGTTCACCAGAACTGGACAGGTGAAGACTGGAAAACGTTGCCTGGTCTGATTAATCTCGATTTCTGCTGAGGAACACAGATGGTAGGGTCAGAATTTAGCAGCAACAGCATGAATCCATGGACCCAACATTATTGTGTCAACAGTCCAATCTGGTGGAGGTAGGATAATGGTGTGGGGAAAGTTTCCTTTGCACTCTTTTTAGCCTGTTAACCAATCAATCATGCCACACACTATTTCAATATTGTTGCTGACCATGTGCATCCCTTTATGGCCACAATTTACCATCTTCTGATAGCTACTTTTAGCATCATAATGCATCATGTCACAAAGCAAAGGTCATGAACATGACAATGAACATGAACATGACAATGAGTTCAGTTTTCTTTAGTGGCCTTCCCAGTCATCAGATCTGAATCCAGTAGAACACTGGGATCTGGTAGAACAGGAGGTTCACAGCATGAAAGTGCACCTGAAATATCTGCAGGAAATGTGTATCAACATGGACCAGAATCTCAAAGGAATGTTACCAGCATCATGTGGAAAAGTGAGGCCCTACACTGTTTTAGTATAGTGTTCTTAACAAAGTGTTCAGTGAGTGTATATATTAATGGTATTTGTGTCATACAAATTTTTGAAACAAGAATAGACCTGTCAGTGCCATTGGCATCAAGTTCAACTTGTTAGAGATAAGACAAGACTAGAGTAGCTGTAATGGTGTTGCTTCTCTGTGTCTGTCAGTAAACATACAGCTTCACTGTGTGCCATTGTATTTCAGTATGATTTAAAAGAGGGTGCAGACCACTTACCCTAATAGGGAACCCCCTGTCAAACTTGTCAAACCTCGGTCATAACTTCTCTCTTTCTCTCTGTCTCCTTCTCACTCTCTACCTTCCGTTTACTGGTAGGCTGCAGTTTCATGTATGGCCTAAGTGTTGTTAAGACCGCTTTAATTTATAATGGCAGGTTCTATAAACATGTGGGAAAACCTCACCATGGAGACACCACTAAAACAAATTCATAATATAGAGGCGTATTTATAAGGGCCGACTTCCCTGCTCCTCACTCATGAGTCTGGCATTTGTGTGTGAGTGTGTATATGTTTGTGCCTACTGTACACACACACACACACACACACACACTTCACTTGAACCTGGTTGATGTATGTCTGTGTGTTTTGAAATGGCTATATTGCTTTTGTAAACTTTGACAGTCCACAATGAAATGATAGCAAAACAAGATTTATAATTTTCCATGATCAACTATCATTCGTTTGATTCATTCGTTCATGATATTTTCTTATTCATTTAATTACGTACAGCATAATGACTTAATGTACACCTGCACTTGTGCTGAACTATACTGATATACTGTGTACTGCAATGCCCATGAATAGGTTTAGATTTATTTAGGCACGCCCATGCTTATCCTTCAAAACGCCAGTTTCTATGCATTTACTGATGATTAATTTCAGTATCACAGTGAGGTGCATTCCTATCTCTCCGTGTCCCCTTTGCAGGAGCTGATTCTCTCGCTCTGTGTTAATAGTTTCCATTAGGAGAGAATAGAGAGCGAAAGCTTTGCCTAAAGGTCAGCCTGATTGGACCATAAATACCACATCAGCAGCTCATTCTCCATTAAAGCACACGTGATTTTGTACTGTGCACAGCACTTGGTGTCATCGAGCCATAAATTTCACAACATTTGTGCAAGTAAGTGTGTGTGCTTATATACTTTTCGTGAACCCTTATATAATTGCACAATTTGTCATCAAGGAAGAGCGTATTTCATGAATTTTGTCTGAAATTGTCGTTTTTTCCGTTTGCAGAGAGTTTTTAAAATATGCTATAACATAGGGTCATTTTTTATATTGCAGTTTCAAGCTGGAATTTAACAATATACTTGCAAAATGCTGGCGAAAGTATCACCACCACCAACAATCATCATCACCATAATAATTATGATGATCATTTTATTCTTCTTCTTCTTATTACTGTTGGTGTTAAAACGTGATGATTGCAATTAGTTATATATTGTTTTATTTATTGTTTAAAATAATAATTAATAATTATTTTAATAATTACAATATCTATAATAATTATTGTAATAATTGTAATAGTTATTTTATTGGTTTATTTATAAATATTATATAAGTCAATTTCTATTAACACATCCACTCCCAAAATTCAGATGGATTTGCATGAAGATGACCTCTGTGGTCTGTGGCCTTGCATCCTGTAATTCAGCTCTAATGATGTAGATCAGGCAGCACATTGTGTTAGACCACAGGTTTGCAGGTGTTCGATTCCTGACCTATGAACTAATGATACAGGGTCTTTTGACGTGAAACAGTTTGCGCATCCAGCTTAATATACTGTGTTGTTGAGCTGGTTGTGATGAAACTGTTGCAGCTGCAGTAAACCCTGTTTGGCTTTGGGTTGGAGAATAGCGAGTTTGTGTGCTATGACGGGGAGCAGTGTAATGTTTTCGTCTCATGAATTTGGTTTGACAGACAGAGGCTGCTCTTTGTGCACATGGGGTGTGTGTGAGTGTGTGTGTGTGTGTGTGTGTGTGTGAGAGAGAGAGAGAGAGAGAGAGAGAGAGATTTGCAGAGTCTGGAGGTCTGGACAGCCAGCCAACAGCTAGTAGTCCTGTGTCAGTCTCAACAAGTTTGGATTCAAATTCAGACGTTTTTAAGGGAACTAGGGCTGCTCGTATACATGTGTGTTATACCTTTAATTTCCTGATCACATACTTCAACAAGTTTATCAGTATTGATCAAATTACATATCGAACTAATACTACTAGAGGAAACATTACATATTTGTCAAGGGTAGCTGTCTTGAGTAGCACCCTTTGTCAAGCTTTTGTTGTTGTTGTCGTTGTTCTGTGTGTGCCAAGTTGCCAAGTTATCGCTTCTAGTTCGTATGATTCTTGCCTTGTCCAACCTTTGTCCAAATACTTTGGCATATATATATGTGCCAAAGTATTCCCGATCCCATGTAAGGACAGCCATTACAGACTCACGACTGTTTTTAAGATGGTGACGTCTGAGGGATCGGAGATCACACGCATTCAGAAGTGGTTTTCGACCTGGTCCTTTACACACTGAGATTTGACCGGATTCCTTGAACCTTTGATTTATATTGTGAAATGTAGGAGGTGAAATGCCTAAAATCCTTCTGATTTGAATGTTGTTCTCAAACTGTTGGATTATTCTCTGATGTATCTGTTGGCAGATTGGCGAGCCTTAACCCATCCTTGCTCTTGAAGGACTAGAGCTTTTTTGCAGGCTCCTTATATACTATAATTAGACGATTGTCTCACCAGTTTCACATCACCTTATTTCAACTTGTCACATCGCTATTAGTCCTAAATTGCCCCGTCCCAACTTTTTTGGAACGTGTTACATGCATCAATTTCAAAATAAATGTTTATCTTCAAAAAACTATGCAGTTGATTAGGGAAAACATCAAATTCCTTGTCTTTATAAGGTCAAAGTGCATTTACAAATCACTCCTCTTTGTTTTGATTAGCATTTGCCATAGTGTCACAACTTCTTTGGATTTGGGGTTGTAGATCGATATTAGATCGTATCCTCTTGTCTAATATCATGACCAGCCATCACTGCTACAGTAATGCTGCCTTTGACTCACCTCAGAAGTGGTGTTGGAGAGAGAAGTCCGAACTTAAAATCGCGTCTTTTTTTGACATCTGTGCATTCGAGGAACAAAGCGGGGTGGGGGGACGACAGCGACGATGACATGTACTGTAAACTTAAAAACAGCACCTTTAAGTGAGTTGTACTGTTATTCTCCAACTCCAGAATTTTGCATGGTGGATTTTTTCAAACTGACACATTTATTTAAAGAGAGTAAAAAAAAAGGAGCAGTCACATCTAGTAAGGCAAGCACACGGTTTCAAGCTGGAAAATTGATCAGAATTAGCATGTGAAAAGTTATAATTCGTTGAATTTTTGGGTGAAGGGTGGGTGTAGCGGTCGTAGATGTCATACACTATGTATTCTGACACCTTTCTGTCATAGCCAACATTAACTTTGAACTTTTTCAGCAATTTGTGCTACAGCAGATCTTCTGTCGGATCGGACCGGGGTTAGCCTTCACACCCCACGTGCATCACTGAGCCTTGGGTGCCCATGACCCTGTCACCGGTTTACCGGTTGTCCTTCCTTGGACCACTTTTAGTAGGTACTAACCACTGCTTACCAGGAACACACCACAAGTCCTGCTGTTTTGGAGATTCTCTGACCCAGTTATACAGCCATCACAGTTGGCCCTTGTGAAATTCACTCAGATCTTTACACTTGCCCATTTTCCCTGTGTAAAAACAGTTTTATTTTTTATTTTCTCTGATGTCAAATAATTTATCTATAATTTACTTTCAAAATAAATATAATTAATTGTATGGACTTAAAGTCTAAATGTTTATTTTGTATGGCTTTAATTACACATCCGTACATTTAAAACAATATATTTTTAATACAGCTGAAAAGGTGACAGGTTGGTATTCTACAGCTTTCTGTCTAAAATGTGTTCTGATCTGCATTAACCAGTTCATCACAAATACACTTTATTATTTGTCATTACTGTATCATAATTGGATAAATGATCCAATAATGTATTGCTTTTTTGATGAACAGGCTTTTATTGAGTTTATATAAAGAAAGTCAATTACAGATTGCCCAGATTTTTCACGTGAAACGTAACAAAAAACCTGACCCTCCACCCCCATCCCCCTAGTCCAAGCTACTGAATAATGTGTTTCTTAAATGATTAAGGTCATTAATTGGGAATATATATATATATATATATATATATGAGAACCTCTAGGATAATAATTCCCTGAAAACTTATATAAAATATTTAGTCTGATCATTTTGATGGTTCTTTTGGTTTGGCTGGTTCTTCTCTTCTCCATGTCTGTTGAATTAAGTGAGTTCATTAATATTAAGAACTAGAAATGTGCTTCTGGAAAGTTTCAGAAGTACTGTAGAATAAATAGCCGTGCATAAAGAGTGGTATTGTCGTACAGTTATGCTTTGTAGAGACAGACTTGTTTCAGGCAGCAGACCGACTTTAGTAATGTGCTTTGTGGTCAGTACAGACTAAAGAGTTGGTGTGTACGGGTGATGTAACTGTCTTGGATGCTCTGTGTTGTGTCTCCTAACAGCTGCTCTAGTGCTGACAGGCAAGTTAGTGTAGCCCTGACTGAACCCTGAATAGACACTGAGGCCTTTCATGTCAACCAGAGATACTCTGTTTGAAGTCTTGGTCAGAGATATTTATTGAGTGACCTTATAGTAATACAGTGAATGATAACAGTAACATGGACATCCTCTTCAAATGTTTCCTCTGTGTTGCCAGATAAACTTATCAACAGAGTGTTAAAAGGGCTACTATTAAAAAGTCAGTTGTTCTCACCCTCTGGTCAGAGGGCACTGTTATGGCAACCCAGGGTTTAAGTTATGCACCAATACATTACAAATGGCTTGAAAAATATTGATATTATACATTACGGCTGGAATGCGGTGATTTTAAACCCAAAGTAAGCATGTCCTAAACCATAATGCCTCAGATAGTCTCGAACAAACTTGGGGAAGTTGATACATGTCTTTACTGTCAGCATGGTGTATGAATACTGAATACCGTCAGATGCTGCCGTAAATGTATATTGCTGTTTAGACCACATTATCTGATCAATCTGAATTCGTATTCATATTCATATTCATATTCATATTCATATTCGGTTACAGCTCTAATGCAAATATAATATGCTCACACCATAGTAGCAGGTAGATCATGACATATTTTTTCTTTTGGCGGTGTTAGACATGGAGCCACTAAACTATACACTTAAATGGAGTGTTTCCTCTTAGTAGCATCAAGTACAAGCCTAATAAGTCAAGGTCTGCATGTTAATTAAGCCAAGGTCAAGACCCCCTGACAATTTCTTTTGTGCACTGTGTCAACTATTGTTCTTGGGAAGATTATCCATGAAAAGTAGTTTTGATACGCTGACCAGCTGCAGCATGAACTTCGGCCAGCTTTTTCTCATGCCACATAATTTAAACAATCTTATTATTCACAGATCAATTGGACAATTTTTGAAATATTTTATTTTACTGTCTTTAAATCCAATAGACTGTTCTAATCTCCTTATGTACTAGACATTCTTGCTAGATTAACTGGATTAATCTTTTGCACACTTAGAAAGATTACCATAATTCCTGGTTTGTGTAATAAGGAGAACTTTTGGGTATTTGTGCATTTTATGCACTTTAAAACCATTTTCAGAACCCAAGAAGACCAAAATAACACTAGACAGTATAAAAAGGGATCTGGGGGAAAATTCAGAGGTGGAAAAACGTGCACACTTGAGACCATTTAGAATTGCTGTACAAATAATGAAGGTGGAAGTGAGGAAGAGGTGGAACTAATTATTAAGAGTGAGGATAATATTCAAATCTGGAAAGTGGGAAACCAAGAGGGTCAAAACAGTAGCAGGGTAGAGTTTTGATGAAAGAGGATGTACATTAAGCTGCTACAATTTGTGCAGTTTGGCAGCATGGTTGCACAGCAGGAAGCATTGATGCATCACAGCTCCAGGCTCCCAGGTTCACTCCTATACTCAGATGACTGTCTGTGTGGGGTTTCTATGCATGTTTTCCTTGTGTCTGTATGGGGTTCCTCCATGTTCTCTGATTTCTTCCCACCTCTCAAAAGCATGCCAGAAGGTTGACTGGCTAATCTAAGTTACCCCCAGGTGTGATGTGCGCATGCATGGTGCCCTAGAACGGACTGGCATCTCCTCCAGGGTGTATTCATGCCAACATAACAAAAGAACACAAATCTTTTTCACAAGTAAAAGCGTAAATGACCTAAAAAAAAATATGCTAGTGACAATTTATAATATAAGTAAAAAAAAAAAAAAAAAACCAAAAAAACCCTTTTAAAACTGACTATATACTGCATCTTCAATTGCATCTTCAATTCTTTCTGAAACTAGTATGAATTTTTCAGCAGAAAGTATTATATCTATTTAAATTATGAAAGTATAATTAAAAAGAAAAGGTCACAGATAAAGCATGTGACTCAAATCATACATTAAGTTTAGTTAATGATGATAAATTAGTGCACTTTTTTTGCTCATAGTTAGCTGTTACAGTACAATGGCTAAATGAATTCAATATGTAGCTTAAAATAGATAGATGTTTGCAGCAATAAATAATAGTTACTTTTCTCAGTTTGGAAAAGCTTTTTTCAAATCAACAAATTTGAAATGTAGTGTGCAGAAATTAGAGATTAAAAGAATTAAAACTCAAATAAAGTAGAGATACACTCACCGGCTACTTCAATAGGATCACCTGTACACCTGCTCATTTGTGCAATTAATTAATCAACCAATGATAAGGCAGCAGTGTAATGCATAAATTCATGCAGGTAAAGGTCAAAAACTTCAGTTAATGTTCACATCAAACATCAGAACTCGGAAATGTGATCTCAGTGGCTTGGACTGTGGCATGATTGTTGGTGCCAGATGGACTGATGTGAGTGTTTCAGAAACTGCTGATCCAGTGAGCCCCAGGTCTGTGGGGTGAAAAAACATCTTACTGATGAGAGAGGTAAGATGAGAATGGCCAGACTGTTTAGATCTGACAGGAAGTCTACAGTAACCCAAATAACCACACTTTACCTCAACATCTCTCTAAAGGCCTGATCACAACAGGATGTTTTTTTTTTTTATTTGTTTGAAGGTTTGTTTTTCGACGTGTTTTTGTGTGTTCACACCCACGAGTTAAACACGATGCGATGCGCTCAATGAAAGTGCAGATTCACTCCCTGACAGTACATGGCGCTTATTGAAAAGCAGAAATACCCTGGTACACAAGGTGGTGCTGCACAACTTTCCGTTTCTGACTCCCGCTTATCACTGAGAAGAAGAAGAGAGCCAGTATTTAAGTCTTTGCAAAATGCCGTTAACATATTTTTTGCCAAACTGCTAATTGAAAATTGATTTTTTTCAAGCAACAGCAGCAGCCGTAGCAGTAGCTTCAGCAGTAACAGCAGCTTTTCAGGGCATGGCTACCTCATGGAGAATAACTAGATTGACACCAGCTTCCAGAAGGCAGGTGTGTCAGACTTGCCATGGTATGTGAAACACTACACTACAGAACATGGCAGTAAATAAATAAAAAATTACCTGCATATCATGGAACTGGATCTATGCTTATGGGTCAGTCCCACACCAGCTCATTGATTCAACATGGAGTTTCCTCCTAAACATCAAAACCCAGAGGTCATGTGACCACATAACCAGCAGCTGGAGCTGAGAATCACTGTGGGTACTCTTCAAAAAGCAGATGGATAAAGCAGTACTGAAACAACTTTCACACAGTCTGGCGAGAATCAATCAAAGGAAAATCCCTGGGAAGTACAAAGTTGTTGCTACCAGCTGTACGACAAGGTGATGTGGCCTCTGAAATATTGTGAAATCCCTTGTGAAATTACAACAGCGAGTAGGATTGATGGGAAAAGCCAACACATACATTTGAAAGTGCTCCAGAAAGTGCTTCACTGGACTTGGTTGGAGAGAAGCACTGTGGCTCTGGATTTAAAAACCTGCCGAAAACAGTGGAAGAATTTGTTCGTTGCAGAAGTGGCAAGACCGGAGCAAGAGTGGTATAAGGTTAAGGCTCTGTTCATCGAGCTTATATAAGGGTAGGGCAAAGGGCTATAGTGGTTGTTCTGCTGAGGTGTGTGTGTGTGTGTGTGTGTTTTTAACTGATTTGAAAATGTAGACATTTTATGCTTTAGTGTTTCTAAAAATGGAAAGAGAGGAGGGCACTCTGTCTTTTACAAGAAGTGTATGTGTAATTAGAGTAAACTCCAGTTAAGTGTGTTTTGTGCCAGTGGCTGAGGGAAAAGAGATGCGACTTTTGGTTATCGAGAATTGTGTGTCAGGGTATAAGTAATTGTGAAAAATTGTAAATGTTAAATGGGGTGAATCATTTCACTGGACACTTATCCAATCCAGTGGTAATTTGACAGAAAGAGATGCAGTAGAAGGAGAGAGGGAGAACGCATTATAAACGAGTATGACTTCAATCAGCTCCCTTGCTTCCCTCACACATTTTTACAGAGCCATAGCCCAGAGGCCCTGACTTCACTTTTTCTTTTTGCCCCATGTGTAAATAAAAGCATTATATTTTGCAATGGTCTGGGTTTTTTTTAAGAGTGAGGTTAGCAGTGCATTGAGTGGTGAAATGTCAGCACATAAATGCTTTAGCAAGGGCAATAGAGTATGTGTCGCAGGGTGCTTGTTAGTGTGTGTTTTTTTTCATATACACACACACACACACACACACCAATCAGCCCCAAAAAAAAAAAACAAAAAAGATTAATAAATTCAACTCCCGGGGGGCAACCACCCAAAACCCAGCACGGGCAAGGGGGGGCCCCCCCCAAACAAAGGGAACAAACGTGGGGGGGTGTTGTGTTGGGGGGGGGGGGCCCCCCCCCGGCGCTTTTTTTTTCCAAACATCCCACAGATGCTTGATCGGATTGAGATCTTGGAAATTTGGAAGCCAAATCAACACCATGAACTCTGTCATGCTCCTCAAACCATTCCTGAACAATTTTTTCAGTGTGGCAGAACTCATTATCCTGGTGAAAGAGGCCACAACCAGTAGGGAATACCGTTGCCATGAAGGGGTGTACTTGGTCTGCAACATTGTTTAGGTATGTGGTAAGTAACATCCACATGAATGCCAGGATTCTTCCATTGCTCCAAGGTCCAGGTCTGATGCTCATGCCTATTGTAGGTGCTTTTGGTGGTGGACAGGGGTCAGCATGGGCACTCAGACCGGTCTGCAGCTACACAGCCCCATACACAGTAAGCTGTAATGCACTGTGTTGTGACACCTTTCTATCATACTCAGAATGAACTTTTTCAGCAGTTTCTGCTACAGTAGCTCCTCTGTGGGATCGGACCAAACGGGCTAGAGTCACTCCCCAAGCCCATCAATGAGCCTTGGGTGCCCATGACCCTTTCTCCTTCTTTGGACCACTTTTGGTAGGTTCTTAACACTGCGTGCCTGGAACATCCCAAAAGACCTGCTGTTTTGGAGATGCTTTGACGCAGTCCTCTAGCCAACACAATTTGGCTATGTCAGAGTCACTCAGATCTTTACGCTTGCTCATTTGTCCTGCTTCCAACACATTGAGAACTCACTGTTTACTTGCTGCCTAATATATCCCTACTCAATGACAGGTCCCACTGTAACTAGATAATCAATGTTATTCACTTCACCTATCAGTGGCTCTAATGTTCTGACTGATATATATATATATATATATATATATATATATATATATATATATATATATATATATATATATATATATATATATATATATATATTGAAATATACACTTGAAATATATCAGTGTGTGTGTGTAATGAATGTATGCATTATACTAGTTTCACTTTTTGAATGGAATTACTGAAATAAATCAACTTTTTGATGATATTCTAATTATATGACCAGCACCTGTGTATATATATAATATATATAATTTGTACAAAAGTCTTTAGAAAAATAATTAAATTAAACGTTTCTACACAAATAAAAGTCAGTATTTGAAAAAAATACTTAAAAAAAATATTCTCAGGTAATGGAAAATAACTGGAAAGTTTTATTGAGCGTTTTGCAGAACCAGTCACGGGTCTTCTTTAACTGTTGCACTTGCTTCTTATATTTGCTGCAAAACCCAGCAGCATTGTGTATTCTGTTTGAAAAGTGTTTCTTTTTTTTTTTTTTTTTTTTATGGTGGACGCTTATGTTTCATTTTTATTGAACATTTCTACAGAACATTTCTACAATTTTTGCTAAACCAGTTCTGCTAAACATTTCTGCTATACATTTCTGCATAACATTTCTTTTTTATTAAACATTTCTGATGAACATTTCTGTTGAATTGCTAAGGCTATCTAAATTGCCTTTTCTGTTCTGTCCTCCCCACCGTTTCCCAAAAATACAAAATTAGCAACAGCAGAAAATATTCACAGAGTTTTTTCTTTTTATACAAAGAAAAACAAAATTTAACCCACAACCCACCCCTCCGGCTCATCATGGCTAAACATTAACTGTCGCTGGTTATAGAGATATTATAAAATTCAACATCAGGCGCCAACCTTTAAGTGGGTAGTGTCTGTAACTCCATAAAGTAGGCAATAAAGGGATGCCATTTATGAAAAAACTTATCTGTACATCCATTCATTGTATATCTTATTTTCTCGAGTTTCAGGAAAAACATCACATCCTTTATCCACTGGGAGATAGATGGGTATTTAGCAGACTTCCAATGTAACAGTAGGGAACGTCTTGCTATAAGGGATGTGAAAGCAATAACATCCTTTTGTATCGAGCTCAAAGGAATTGAAGCTTGAGGAATCCCAAATATCGCAATCAATGGACAAGGCTTTAAATCTACCCTGAGAATAGTGGACATGATGGTAAAAAAATCCAAACCAAAAACCATGGAGTTCAGGGCAGAAGAAAAACATATGGCCAAGATGACAGGGAGAGCCATGGCATTTATCGCACTTGTCCTCAACAGCCGGATACATCACAGACAATCTCGACTTGGACAAATGGACTCTATTTAAAACTTTGAACTGTATAAGTCCAAGACGATCACAAGAAGTGGTAGTCCGTACCCTCCCTATAGCATGTTCCCAACACTCCTCACTTATTTGTACTCCTAATTCCGTTTCCCACGCATTCCTAATTTTATTACTTGACCCACCTTGCATCAAAATAAAATCATAAATCTTAGAAATCATTCCTCTCTGATGCGGGTTATTTGAAAACAGGTCTTCCCAAGCCTGTTCAGGAGGAGTAGAGGGGAAACCAGGAAAACATCTAGAAACGAAATTCCGTATTTGAAAGTACCGAAAGAAATGTGTCAAGGGGAGATCGTAAGTGGATGCCAAATTGGCAAAGCTATCAAACACACCATCAGAATACAACTTCCTAACTTGTTTAATACCCTTGTCATAATGAAAAGTGTTTCTAATGTAATAAGCTGCTTTCTTTACTAACATACAAACATTTTTCTGTCACATTTAATTTTGTGCTGGAAAACGAATGTTTGGAAATCTACAATGTTTTTTGTACTGACTCGATAATGTAGAAATTATACAAAGTTTATACAAAAAATAGGGTGCCTAAGACTTTTGCACAGTACTGTGTGTGTGCTTGCATACATCTGCCTTGGGTACATGTTGTGCACTGGTGGTAAATTTGTGAAATTTAGGCCAATGGCAGCTTGTTTGTGCTGAATGGTGCTTATGGTGCCTGAGTTAAAGCTTGGTTATAATTGTCTGTGCACAGTAATGATATTGTCTGGAAATGTCAAGCCTCTCAGCACCTTCCACGAAACAATTAACCATGCTTACAGCCCCTCTCCCGCTCTACTCAGCCACCTCAGCAAATATCAACCATACGACACTGTGCCACAATAGCCTACGATTGTGTACACTGCCCTTTCCATCCAGAGCTGCATGCTGGAGTGAGTGAGCCCTTCCAGGTTGTTGTATAGATGTGAAGAAGGCCACTGTGTATTTGTGTGTTCGTAGATGTTGCGTTTGAATATATGGGCGTGGTTAAGTACAAAAAACTCATAGATTTATTTATTTATTTATAACAGCTAGAAGGAATGGTCTTTTCATAATTGGTTTAACCTAACAGTTGGTCCAGATTTACAATCTGTACTGATGAAACTGCAGATTCTAACTAAATTCCTCTTTGATTAATTTCACTGCAATTACTGAATAGTCTGTAGTAGCTACTGAGAGAGGTGGAAAGTTATTGTACATCACTTTATCCAACAGTCGTGACTCAAATACCTTTTTATTTTGCTTGAATCCCATCAGTCATGTTCTTGTATTTTGTAGATTTATTTACTTAATTTAACATTCAATTAAATCCGTAGCCAATTTCTATGGAAACATCCACAATTACTGCTGGACCTCATTAAAACAAAATCTGATTTTATGCAAAAATTCATGTGAATTCAAATGAACAGGCCAGTTGATTAATTGATTTCATACAAATTAAATTCTAAGAAATGGAAAAAATGCCGTCCACCAATTCCAGTCTTAATCTGTAACATATAAATTAAGGTATCAACTGTTGTGAATTTGCAAGTGTGGAACCATCTAGAAAAAACTGGTAAACTCAGTTTGCTTGTATTTTACTCTTTAAATGCTTACTTGCTTCTTCTGCAGTGATGAAGCCTCATAGCTCTGGGATCTCTAGTTCAATCCTGATCCTGGGTTACTGTTACAAGTTCTGTGCATGTTCTCCTCTTGTCTGCTTGGGATTTCTCCAGGTTCTCCCTGTCTTAGGGTATGCCTGCATTGCACCCAGTGTTTTCCTGATAGGCTCTTGATCCATAATCCGGGATAAAACCAGGATGCAGTGGTTTTTCTGACAAAAAAAAAGGAAATGATAAATGATGCTTCTTTTCCTGAAAGGTGCTTATTAAAAATCATTCTTTTGTATGTTTTTTTTTTCGATTTTATGTAACATGAATCCACACCGAGTAGCTCAACATCAGTGAAAGTGGTAGCCTTTTTCATAGCATTTGCACAATGTTTGAAGGACAACATGGGGCAGAATGTGAAATAAAGTTTTTTGAAGAAAAAAAAATACAGAAAAGAAAACTTGGTCTTTTAACCCAACTAATTGATTAATCGAAGAAATAATCAACAGATCAATCGATTATCAAAATAATTGTTAGTTGCAGGCCTAGTGTTGAACCACCACAGAGGACTAGTGGTCTAATATTTTGCCTACAAGTGAATTGTTTTTGAAAACTTGTCATTTCATTTATTGCTGTGCTTTTTAGACTTCTGTGACTATTAAGCTTACGTTCTCTAACCCAATGTCATGACTGTTCAGCACTTTAATACTTACCTGATTTATTAGGATGTAGTAATATTTGTTTTCTCTCATGGGTCCGTGAAGGCCTTTAATAATGAATTCTGCCACTCTTTGCTATGGCATGCTCTTTATTTTTCTTCCTGTATTTTGGGTCTTGCTTGCGTTGGAGAAGTTGACAGTCCCCAAGGACTTTGCTCAGCAGGGATTAGTAAAGCAGGAGCTCTGGTGTGTGCCTGGATAAATTTGCTGCCTATCGCTATTTAAGGTCTGCAGGTGCTATTTATAGGACTTTCTACAGTTACCATCTTTCCCCTACCAAGACAAAACCTCTCTCTCTCTCTCTCTCTCTCTCTCTCTCGTGTGTGCGATACTTGTGCACTTTCATGTAAAACACAGGACGAATATGTTTCAGCACATCTGTTTACCCCCTCATCGATCATGCCTGGATAAATTGTCCAGCTATGCACTATGTAAAACCCTATTCATCATCCGATATATTTAGACAAATGTCCCATGTATCTCCTCACATGTACGATGGGTTTTTGTACATTAATAATTGTTCAAGAGCTGAGAGCTGTACTGCTTTCCAGAAACAAAAGACAGAACTACCTTTAGATTTGCTAAGATTAATATAAAGGTATCAATGTGGACAACCTGGACCACCTTTTTAATTCTGCAGGTACTAAACTCTATATATTATACTTCCTTGGAAAGGAATACACCTCAGTCTTGTGTGTGTGTGGAGTGTGCATGTTTTCCACATGCTTCAGGGGTTTCCTCCGGGTACTCCGTTCTCCATCCCCAGTCCAAAGACATGCACTGAAGACATTTCCAAATTGTCCGTAGTGTGTGAATGCATGTGTGACTGTGCCCTGTGATGGTTTGGCACCATGCCAGGCAGATGTTTTTGAAAACCCTGTATTAAGATTTTTGGTTAAACTTCAAAAAATGGGATCAAGTTTAGAATTCAAAAATATCAAAAAGGAAAGAATATGTATATGTGAAAAGAGAAATGTTAATGAAATGTTAAATGTAACAAATATCTCATTTCACATATTTTGGATAATGTAATTGACTGTAAAAGCTGAAATGAATCATCAGGCACTTATAACACACCACACATTTGTTTTACATTTGATGCTATCACTGGTTATGAGTCATTTATATATAAGCTTACAGTAACTGCTTTACCAAGCAAGTGCACTAGTTCCATTATTCTCTGAATGAGGATGATTAATTGATTAAAATCTTAAATGCAAAGGTTAAAGGATTTCAAAGAGTAATTTTTTCCCTTTTTTCCTTATTTATTTGATGGTTAAAATGCAATAAAGTACATTCTACTGTACATTCTCTATGAAATAACTCATTATAAATCTGTGCTTTCAGTGTGTAATGTTTGCAATGTGCATATCATTTATGAAGAACATTTCTATCAGTATAAAACCAATATACTGTGCATTTCCCTCCATATATATTGGCACCCTTGGTAAATATGAGTAAAGAAGGCTATGAAAAATTGTCGTTATTGTTTAACTTTTTCATCTTTTGTTCAAAATTCTTACAAAACAGGTTTATCCAAAAAATATAGGTGTGGCACACTTTTAGTCAATATTTTGTGCTTCCTCCCTTTTGCCAAGATAACAGCTCTGAGTCTTCTCCTATAATGCCTGATGAGGTTGGAGAATACATGGCAACGGATCTGAGACCGTTCCTCCATACAGAATCTCTCCAGATCCTTCAAAATTCGAGGTACACGCTGGTTGAGTAAATCCAAAAATGGTTTATTCGATACTTTAGCGAGTCTTTTGTATGCGAAATAAAAACTTTTTTTTATTTATTTCATGAAAATCCCTCATTACTGTTGTCTTTTCAACTGCTGTATTTAAAATGTAATGTACTGATATGATGAGGGCGGCTGTGTGTACTGATATGATGAGGGCGGCTGTGGCGCAGGTGGTAGAGTGGGTTGTCCACCAATTGTAGTGTTGGCGGTTTGATTCCTGGGTGACTCCACATGCCGAAGTGTCCTTGGGGAAGACACTGAACCCCAAGTTGCTCCCGATGGCAAGTTAGCACCTTGCATGGCAGCTCTGCTAATATTGGTGTGTGTGTGTGTGTGTGTGTGAATGAATGAATGAATGAATGAGACACAGTGTAAAGCGCTTTGGATAAAAGTGCTATATAAGTGCACCATTTATATATGATTATATAAATGATATGAAATGAATGCATGCAAGACGTGTCATTATTTGGCTCACAATTGGTTTTAAAATGGATGGTCTGTCTCCACTATCACTCATCACTATCAGCAATAACAATTCAACAATCCTTAACAAAACGTTCTCTGGGCAAAACCTTAGTTTGATTTCCCTTTCCAGATTCTTCAAACTAACTGTCCCTCAGTGGTGGAATGAACTTCCAACCTCAATCCGGACTGCAGAATCTGTCACAAACAGCTAAAGACCCACCTCTTCCATGAGCACTTAACTAACCCCTAAAATCCCAATCAATCTTTAGTTGTACCGTTTATAGGATTTTACATTCATCTGTTACCTGTTCCATAGCTTTGCTATGAGCACCGAAGTCAGTAATTACTCTGTCAGCTATGCTGATGTTATTGACAATAAGTGTGAGGAGAGTTCCTCATAATCAGTTTAAACAAGTTTACACTTCTCTACTACTAGAGGTTTCTAATGTGGGTGTAAATGTGCACATATCCTGCAAAAGTAAATATGCATCCTCACGCACAAGAAGAACAAGAAATCACATTTTATATGTGGAAGTGTGTGTATGAATGAGACCCCAGGTTGTGTACACAAAGGAATTGGGAGTGCTCAGTCTCTTATTCTAGTATCGCACTCGATTACAAAACAATAAGAGTAGGTGTGATTGAGTTTGTCATAAACACTGAGGACACTTTCTTGTTCAAGTTATACCTCAGAAACTTGTCGTGTTTATCGTCTCCATCCTCATCATCATCATTAGCCTTGTAGCAGACAGAAATATTGATATGACTTACAGCCAGGCCTTGTGCTTGTTTGCAGGAGTCTGAAAATCTACTCCCTTTGACCTCCAGAGACCATAATTTTGCTGATTTTGAAGATTTAATTTCTGCTTTTTTTTTCAATTGTTTTTTTTTTTAAATTCCTGAAAAAGATCAGAGAATATGACTAAAATTTGCCACTTAGTTGAAATGTGAACCTGATCAGAACTTGATCTGCTTTGAGGCCCTTCTTCCTCTATCCAGTCGGATTTCTGCTGATTCGGGTCTCCTATTGTCTTTCTTGGATCATTTTACCAAATATCTGTTAGGAACTAATGAGGTAGGCTGAGCAGGGAAGTGAAAGTCAGCGGAAGAAAAGAATATGTGTGTGTGTAGAGCCAGTGCATGATGGTCTAATCTTGTGATGTGGTCAGACACGTACTCAAACACACACAGTGATAAATAGCTATTTTTGCCAGTAGCCTTTTAAGCCTTGTTTTCTCTTCTTTGTGTGTAGAGTGATGCTGATGCTGCTATACAGAAATCTGTAGTTTGCCAAGTGGACAGCAGTTGGTTTATGTGCTCTGATTTCTGCTATGAAATATTCATTTCTATAAGGAATATACACTCCTGGGCAAAAAAAGAAAGAAAGGCCAAGACCAAAATGTCAAAATATTAAGCTTTTAATGGTCTTAACAATAAATTATTGGTGAGAAAATTAACAGGAATTAAACGGGTCACTCCTGAGACTTCCTGTGTTAAATAAAATGTTTTAACAATGATAATGATAAAAATTTTATATAACATGTAAACAAACACATGTTTTATTAAACATAAAATAATAAATAAATAAATAAATAAATAAATAAATAAATAAGCTGTCTACCCAAATGTTTACCCACAAGGCGTAAACATCTAAAGAAATTAAACGGAAAAGCTATCCCATAATATATTACTTTATTTATTTGTTTCATTCTTATTAATTTCCTGACCAATGATTAATTGTTAAGGCCATTAAAAGCCTAATATCTTGCCATTTAGGGTTTGGTCCATTTTTTATCCCCAGGCGGGGGATATGTAGTAATTATTAGAGAAAGTCGAGATGTGTCTTAATGTTCTTTTACATTTTTGTTTTAGACAGCGATAGTGTAATGCATTTTTATAAGCCAGTGGTTCTCAAAGTGGGGTCTGGGAAGCATACCCAGAGGTCCGTGAAGCACAGCCAGAGGGTCTGATTTTAGTTACACTGGTGGAAATCACAACCTACCATCAATCAAGTTGTTTTTGTTGTTTCCATTGTTGAGTTCTTAGTCATTAGCCTGTTTGATTGGTCACTTGAATTAAATGGGTTGATCCCAAACCGTATTAACCTTAATAAGTAGATTTGTAAATAAGGTCAAATTGGACGTTATTTATAAGCCTACGTTTTTGTCAGTGTAAAAGTTCAGGAATAAAATGCTCTATGATTTCAATAAATAGGCATAATATTGTTCACATTTAATAATGGGCCAAATATTTGAAAAGTTTAATGTTCACTGGTGTAACGAAAATGAAACTGAACGTTTGTGAATCGGCTCGTTTTTATGGAAAACATAAGACAAGATCCTGCATTAATTTTATTGGTTATAATAGTTTTTTGTTTGTTTGCTTGTTTTTTAGACTTATTCCTCGTGGTAAAATAATAACTTGTGAGTTCAGGTTCCTTCATAACCTTGATGTGTATCGAGGGCGATAACTGCATTGGTGGTCATATCAGGTAATAAGGTTCATGGTCATTGAACTTCAGAACTGCATCAGGGTCTACACTCAACCTGTCCTTCTGGTTTACCTGGTGTTTCTGTTATTTGCAGATACAGGGTCAACCCTATTTCCGGAGAAGTTGGGACAGTATGGAAAATGTTAATCAAAACAAAGAGGAGTGATTTGTAAATATACTTTGACTTGTATTTAAACAAAAAACATATAAAGATAAGTTATTTGATGTTTTACCTAATCAACTGCATAGTTTTTTGAAGGTAAAAGTTTATTTTGAAATTGATGCATGCACCCTGTTCCAAAAAAGTTGGGCCGGGGCAATTTAGAACTAATAGCGATGTGACCAGTTGAAATAAGAAGATGATGTGAAACAGGTGAGGCAACCATGTTTTGTGGTCCAATGAGTCAACATTTCAAATAGTTTTGGGACAAAACAGCCGTCGTGTTCTCCTAGCCAAAGAGGAAAAGGACCATCCAAGCTGTTATCAGCGTCAGGTCCAAAAGCCAGCATCTGTCATGGTACGGGGGTGTGTCAGTGTTCATGGCATGGGTAACTTGCACATCTATGAGGGCAACATTAATGCAGAAAGATGTGTATACATTTTGGAGCAACATATGCTGTCATCCAGAGCAGGACAACACCAAACCACATTCTGCCCGGATTACAAGCACAGCAATAAATGAGTTGTGTAAGCACAGAGTGTGGGTGCTTGCATGGCCTGCCTGTAGTCCTGACCTGTCTCCAATTGAGAATGTGTAGCATATTATGAAGCACAAAATAAGGTAATGAAGGCCCCGTACAGTCACGCAGCTGAAGAAATGCATAATGGATGAATGGGGGAAAATTCCGCCTGCTAAACTTAACCACCTGGTTTCTTCACTCAGCGCCCAAACTCTTCAGTGTTATTAAAAGAAAAGCTGATGTTACACAGTGATAAACAGTCGACTGTCCCAACTTTTTTGGCGTGTGTTGCAGTCATCAGATTTGAGTGAATGTTTTCAAAAATAAATTAAATTCACAAAGGGAAACATCAAATAATGAGGAGTTTTCAATATACTACAGGGTGAATTGAATTTTCAAATGACTCTTCGTTTGTTTTTTTGCATTTTCCATACTGTCCCAACTTTTTCGGAAATGGGGTTGTAATTATAGATCAGAATTTCACCACTGTTTGTTTGGTTATAACAACACATCAATCGTTACTGCTCTGATCCTTCAGTGTAGTCTTTGTTTTAGGGGACTTCAGCTGGAAACACCTGGAGCAGTCTGGTAACCTCCACTGCATGCTGCATGTTCCTCAGAGATCCCCCGCCAGCTTATTAGTTCATTTTAATTTATGTTTACCTTGCACCTCTGGGGTTGGGGGTTCGAATCCCACCTCTGCCCTGTGTATGCGTGTCCTTAATGTTTTGTAATAACTCTTGCTAATTTTTTTAATGGTGGTAGAGTTTAATTTGTATTTTTATGTTACTATTTTTTTCTAAAATTGTCCTTGGATTATGTTTGATATCTCACAGTGATTTGTTTGTAAAATGGAAAATGTGCACTTGATGTACATGTGAATAGTATTTTCTTGCGCATAATATTACTTTGATAAATGCAAAAATCTGACTTTGTGTGTATCACAGTAAAACTTTTTTTTTTATGTTTTCAAAATAAATGCATCCAGTACATAGTGATGACTGCCTCTTTTTAAGTACATTCTAAAATTCTAAATAAATTACACCACAGAAAATGATAAGGATATGTTAACTGGATAAACAGTTTAGTTACAAAGCACACTCTGATCATTGCAGCAGTGAATGCAGCAGAGTCAATTACACCTCCCTTAGATGATTTTACACAACAGTCCACACAAACACGCTGAACTCAGCCAAGTGTGGCCTGCTAATAAAAAAAATCACAACCCCTGTTACACATGGCACAGATTTGGCCAAGATCTGGGGCTCTAATTTCTTCTGTTAGTCGTCTATTTCCCACGCAAGCATGCTGGGCATTTCCACTGAGGTCCGAGTCAGTGGTGATTATGAGCACCTGTGTGTGGAGCTCAGTGCCAGCTCGGATTCGAGGGCTCAGCCAAATGCGCAGAACCAGTACTGAGGGATCATTTCTCAGAGTTTCATCTGAGTCCCTCTTATGCCTCTGTGTAATGTGTAATATATTGGTTTATTTTATACTTTCATTTATTCATATGAAGTCATCCAAGAGCCTTAAAGAGTGAAAAAGACAGTAAATGATTGTATTGATATTTTAGAGTGAAACCACATCTTGTCCTTGTGGTCATTTGTAGGCAATAACCTCCCCTTGTCATTGTGTGTGTGTGTGTGTGTGCGTGTATTGCAGTTTTCTCCTTGTCTTCAGCTGTCTGGTGCTCTCCGTCTTCTCCACCATTCCAACCCATCAGGAAACTGCCAACCAGGGCCTCTTCATCTTGGTAAGAAGTCCAAGTCCCTCATTATACACATGCATATTTTAGCAATGTCCACTTTCCAATGCTTACAATTAAAGAAACAGATGCAACATACAGTACTGTGGTGGTCATTCATTCATTTATCTTTAGTAACTGCTTTATCCTGGTCACAGTCACAGTCACGGCATGCATCCAGAACCTATCCCAGGAACATTGGGCGTGAGGCAGAAATACACTCTTGACAGAGCATTACACTCTACACACATGCATGCGCACGTGTGCACACACACACACACACACACAAACTCACACTCATTCACACCTACTGTAGGAGCAATTTTGCATAGCTAATTTAACAGCATGTTTTTGGGAGGTGGACGGAAACTGGAGAACTGGGAGGAAACCAAAGCAGACACCTGAGTATATGGGAAACTCAGAAAGTAGACAGTAACAGACAGTAACCTGATCTCAGGATCAAACCTGGAGCTGTGAAGTGGAAACACTAGCCACTGTTCCAACATGCCACACATAACTAACTAACCAGATAGATTAATAGACAGACGGCCAGCTCCTGTAGATATATAGATAAGTGATTAATTAATTAGGGATCAGAGATGAATTAATTACAGTGATGCCAAGAACATTTTTTGCTTTCCTAAATAACCTTTTGATTGATGGAATTATTTTTGTTAGTGCCAAAAGATAAGAAAAAAATATTCACCATAAATGTTCAAGAATCATTCTGTAACACTTTACAATAACAGTACATGAATTAATACTTACTTAAATATTAACTAATGTTGAGTTAAGGCATGTACTAATCATGAACTAAAGAAAAGCTAACTTTATTTATTTTTTGCCTTTATTTATTCATTTTCAAAAGAAAAGCTAACTTTAAACTCAAAGTGCGTATTCATGCATGAATAGCAACCACCTTAAGTATGTTAGTACATGCTTTTTAGCTTATGTATTAATTAACACGTAGAGGTAAACTAAATCAAATATGCAAATTGCGTATATAATTAGCCATATACAGCTACATACACAAACATCACTGTATGGCGTTGAGATGAAATTACTGGTGTTTATTATTAGTGCGTCTTTCCACGTTCGATAAGGAGGATCGGTGTAAATTATGAAAGAATCCAGTGATGTTTATGTACATAGCTGCAATATGTAAAGTGGTTGTTATTCAAGCACAAATTAATAAGACTCATGTTGTTGTGGTTAACTCTTCATTTGTTTGTGATTAGTACATGCCTTAACTCATCATTAGTTCATATTTAAGTATAAGTTCAGGTATTAGTGCATGATTATTAATGTACTGCTACTGTAAAATGTTACTGAATAATTCTTCACAAAACCAAAAAATGGAAATATAGCAGAGGCTAACAACATAAACGCATAGTAAAGCATTCAGCAAAATATTTTTTTAAATATCTGACTGACGTTTTGTGTGTAAACCACCAAGTAGACAGAGCTGGTGGGTTTTGTGTTGCCTGTAAAGTCTCACTCAATGGATGTACAACTCATCTGAGTTCCCCTTTTTTTTGCACTTTATTGTTACAAATACTAAATCATAAAACGTGTGATCTTATATAATGCCTTTAACCAGTAAAAAGATTTAACCATATGTGTTAACATTGCTTGTAGCTTGTCTTACCTTAAGAAGACATTTGTCTGTCCATTTGTCAGAAGTAAAGATCCTGTTTTGTCTCTAAAGTTGGTATTGGTCTAGCTGTTTTCTACTTACTTTCCCATTATTGCTTCCAAATCCAACAATGCAAATGAATGTCGTTTTAAATATGTGAGAAGGGGTTTCTGTGGAACATTCCATCTAATAACAATATATATATACCTTTTGCGTGTCATTTTAAAGGTGTGTCCTAAAACAGGGTGAATCGGAGGCTTTTGTAATTAGCAAGCAGTATGCAATATGCCTTGGTTGCACCTCTTTTTTGCAGCACATCATTTTTTACTGCATTATCATGTAACTTTTGTTACTCAGTAAGCATAAACACGGCGTTCTTTAAAAGGAAAGAAGTGTTTCGTTGCACCAAACAACTTTGTGGATATGTTTTTGCTATTTTCTTTTCTTTATCACCTGCAGTAACGCCTTAAGCTTAGGTGTTTTAGACTGATTTGCTGGGTGCAAGATGGGCAGCTCAGTGTCACGTTTCCTTGTGGACACATTATGTTCGCATCTTGTTTTCCCATGGGCTCTTTGCACACAGAAAGAGCAGTGTAAGCACAGCACAGGATTCAGGTGTCTTGAGCCGGTAATCTTAACAGCAATAATATCCATTCAGCCGTTATGAAGAGCTTTTCAAGGGGGTAATGGAAGCCTCTCACTTTCTCACTCTCTGTAATGTAACAAAGCAGCTTCCTTATGGGGTCGTTAGTAGGCCTATACTGTGCACGTGCATCTAAAAAACATTAGAATACCATAGAAAAGTCATTTTTTCCTGTAATTTAATTCAAAAAGTGGAACTTTCATATATTCTAGCTTCATTACGCATAAAGTGCAATATTTCAAGCCTTTTTTTTTGTTTGTTTTAATCTTGATGATTACGGCTTACAGAAGCCAGATGCAGTTGAAAAGTAACTGTATCTCAAAATGTTTTTCATGGTAACATTTCAGTAAATAATACAAGTGATATGTCGTCACCTAAAATTATTTATCAGTGTTTGTATTTTCCGGAAGGTTGGAGAATACAGGATGCAGCATTTACTGCTATTCACTCATAGCATTTTTCTGTATTTGGTGATTGCATTGTATTTTTAAAAATATAAATGAGCTGTTTTTTTATTTCTTTGTTTTGTTTTATTTAAATAATTTCCTTTCCAGTGCTGAGCTGGTGAGGACTTAAAAAACAAACAAACAAAAAATACATCCCAGGGCCTAGTTGTTAAAATCACACAGATTTGTCAGCTTTTCAAAAATTTACACTGTAACCTACAGAATTTTAAGAGGAAGAGAAAAAACCTGTACACTGAGGCGTCCTGTTTGCTGTGTGTCCTACAGGAGTTTGTGATGATTGTGGTGTTTGGCTTAGAGTACATCGTGAGGGTATGGGCAGCTGGCTGCTGCTGTCGCTACAGAGGATGGAAGGGGCGTCTCCGTTTTGCCAGGAAACCCTTCTGCATTATAGGTAAAGCCTGTGTTTGTCTCGGATTATGAGTTTTCACACTTTACTCTGAAAGTCTTGACCCTGTTCACTGTGTGTATGTGTTTTCCCCCATGTTTATTTGCCCCTAGACTTTATAGTGTTTGTGGCGTCATTGGCTGTGATAGCGGCAGGAACACAAGGGAACATCTTTGCCACATCGGCGCTACGTAGTATGCGCTTCCTGCAGATTCTGCGAATGGTACGCATGGACCGCCGAGGCGGCACCTGGAAACTACTCGGCTCTGTAGTGTATGCACACAGCAAGGTAAATACACACACACATACACATGCAGTTAAAATTTCCCTTAACCTCATTCCAGTTTCTTTGGAGCATATACACTGTTAAGAATAAAGGTGCCAGAAAGCATTTTTAGACCATTTTAGTTCCTTAAAAACATTTCAGGCTATTATTTAGCTGTAAGCAGAAAAATTATTTTTCACCACAAAAACCCTTCTGCGTAATGATAACATTACTGGAAATTTTTTGTGGTGGCACTAACAAAGATAAGATCCATCAGTCAAACATTTCTTTATGAAACCTACAATAGTTTGTATATGACGTCACTCTAAAGAACCTGTCCTGGCAACTTTATTCTTAAGACTATAGTTGTTCCCAAATGATCAGTCCATTTTACCAAGTAATAATCACATGTACATTGAAGTTAGAAGAACAGTGATTTCACACAGAATCTCTGATTGTATGAAAATTACTCTGTGCCTTTATGGTATTTAGTACTAAATACTTTATCATCTGTTGTTTTAGGAGCTTGTCACAGCGTGGTACATTGGCTTCCTGGTACTGATATTTGCCTCATTTTTGGTCTATTTGGCTGAAAAAGACCACAACACAGAGTTCTCTACCTATGCAGACTCCCTCTGGTGGGGAACTGTGAGTACATTGTTGAGCCATAGTGTGTACTCGAGATAATTTGAGAATAGCGCCTCTCAAGAAGCATGAGAACAAGGATATCTGCTCGCTGACTTCTTATCCTCAGTGTCTGCTTTCCAGATTACCCTCACCACAATTGGTTATGGTGACAAGACTCCACATACATGGCTCGGTCGGCTTCTAGCAGCTGGCTTTGCCCTGTTGGGGGTCTCTTTTTTTGCCCTGCCTGCAGTAAGTGCACCTGTTGCTCCACTGCCTATACACTTTTTATTCATCACTGATGCTACACTGTAAAAAAACAAACAAAAAAAACCCTGTAATTTACAGGCAACCTGAATTGTAAATCATTTTTACAGTAAGGTACTGTAATAGCTTAATGTTGTATAAAATAACACATAACCCAGTATACTTGCTTATTTGGCTGATGCAGGATACAACTGAGCTGAAGGTTAAGGGTCTTCCTCAACCATGACAGCTTGGAGGTGCTGGACCTTCCATTCTGTGACTCAAAGCCTTAACGACTGAGCCACTTCAAACACACAACACTGCAACTATCTTGCATTAATTCAACTACTTCTACCACTGAATTAACTCCACTAAAATTCATTTGCATTGAATTGATGCGTGCTTGTTGTGCAACTTATGGTGGCTCAGTGGTTAAGGTTTCATATCACAGATAAGGAGGTCATGTGTTTAAATCCAGTATTGGGTAAGTTCTTATAAAAAAAAAAGTTATTACTAGTTGATCTGCACTTATATAGTTTTTTGTCTTTTGTCCAAAACTGGCGGCTGTGGCTCAAGTGGTAGAGCGGGTTGTCCACTAATTGTAGGGTTGGTGGTTCGGTTCCTGGCCCACATGACTCCACATACCAAAGTGTCCTTGGGCAAGACACTGAACCCAAGTTGCTCCCAATGGCAAGTTAGCATCTTGCATAGCAGCTCTGCTACTATTGCTGTGAATGGGTGAATGAGACACAGTGTAAAGTGCTTTGGATAAAAGCCATATATAAGTGCAGATCATCATCATACTAGTTACTTTTTAAAACTGTAATCAGATTACTTTAGTAACTACTCTGTCTAAAAAAAATATTAAAAACGAATTACTTCATACATTAAATTGCCATTGAAATGAGTTATTTCAAACCATTTTTCGTTGTTGGCGAATTTGCCTCAAGTTTAACAGGACAATGTTACCATGACAAGTGCTTTATTACATTGCTGGTGCTACTCAGAAAAGTTGATGTGTTTTTGCCCCCAGGATATAACGTACATTTTAGAGTGATATTCTTGTCTGAATGTGTCATAAATTCAAAGTAATGAGAATATTTCCACTGAGCAAAACAGCCAATCGTAGCTTCTGCCATCCTTTCACAAGAATGCAGCATCTGCTCTCTTAAAGTGCGCAGGCATATTAGATTTATCATAAAATTTATAGGGAGAGCAATCATTGGACTTTAAATTTTATTTTTATTATTTATTATTTGTTTATTTATTGTTTAATATTATTGACATTCTGTATGTTATGAAACTATTGCATTTTAGTTCAAAAGTAACTGTAATTAAATTATTAGAAAATAAAGAGAAATCCCTTGCATTACTTTTTACAGGGAAATGGAATCTAATTACAGTAACGCATTACACCCAACACTGTTCAAATCCCAGCACCACCAAACTACCTTGACTGGGTCCTTGAGCAAGACCCTTCAGCTCAGTATCTTGTGTTGAGCAAATGTAATGGGTTGTGTGTCATTTTATACTGTACAATATGTAAATATGTTTTACAGTTGTTTAGTGTCTATTTTACAGTACTTTGTAGGTGACTCAGGTTGCCAGTAAATTACTTTAAAATCTACAGTGTAATACCTGTGTGTTCTCTTCCAAGGGAATCCTTGGTTCAGGTTTTGCGCTGAAGGTACAGGAGCAGCACAGACAGAAACACTTTGAGAAGAGGAGAACTCCGGCAGCCACCCTCATACAGGTGATGAACTACTCGGCAACAAATCCGTGCTGGATGAATTTCACACAGAGATCATTTTTACAGTCTTTAAATTCAGGTCCTGTAGATGTGTTTCTGTGTCTGTGTTTGTTAGGCTGCGTGGCGTCTCTATTCTACAGATGCTCGTCATTCATATCTCACAGCTACCTGGTACTTCTATGACAGTATGCTCCCATCCTTCAGGTAAGTACGGTCTCTGCTATACCAGCCATCTAAAACCGGAGCTTGCTGCTTGTTTGTTGTGGAAATTGAACCGTCTCATGTAGAAGCCCTGTAAACAATTCACTCCTTTCAGAGGAGGTTTTGCACACTAAGGTAACAGGCCCACATAATAAACATTACTGCCAATCCAATCTTTTAAAAAAAATAAAAATATTTGTTGTTATTAATTTCATGGTATTTTCATACACCAGAAATGGGAGACTGACACAGCCTGTTATATATTTTTGGAGTCAGTGCATCAGATTAACAGCTTTATGGTGAACATTTAATATGCCGTGATGTTTTGAGAGATTTTTTTTCGAAATCTCAATAGCTCTGAAATTATTTGGTTAAAATTGACTATTATTATTATTATTAATAATAATAATTATAATAATAATAATAACAATAATAATAATAATGCCTTTTAGAAGAGGATCATAATCACTTTATATATTTTTTTGCAGTCGCCCCAAAATGCTGACAGGTAGTGTTTAGGGCAGTAGATTGAATATTAATTGAATGTTATTCACCCAAACACTTAAAACCTGTGAAGAGTCTAATTTTAATATTATTAAAGTCAATACTTTGACCCAATCATTAATTGAATTTTAGACAAGAGTGAAAGGTGATTTCTTCATGTATCCTTATTTATATATATATATATATATATATATATATATATATATATATATATATATATATATATATATATAAAATATTTTATCCTTTTTTATATTTAGATTTATTTATTTATTGCTGTTTTGGTAAAAGATTATTGTCTTCCACTGAACAAAAGACATCAACTGAACAACACTGAGTCATCTTAATTATTAACTGTTTCATTTTATTTTTAACTACAGGGTGTTTTTTTGCCCCACATTAGTTCAGAATTACTCAGTGCATTTCTGTTTAGTCTAGTTGACTCCCTGAAAGGACCTGAGCAGAACTTTATTTATTAGGACCCTTAATAAACTGTTACTTGATTTTATTGTCACTTAGCCCTGATGCTTTGTTCTTTAATTTTTTTAAAACATTTTTACATATCCTCAATTCTATTATATCCTTATGTTCACATTCATTTTGACATTTATTAAACAGTTATTATTTATTCTGAATATTTTTTTAAAAAGACAGAACGTGTTATATGTATGCATAGTTTTTCCCCAAATTTAAAATAAATAAATAAATAAATAAAATTATATAAAGGGTTTTTTTTAAAGCAATTAAAAAAAAAAATCTCACATTTCTGTCTTTTTAAGTATGTATTTGGTTAATCATTTTGCTCTCATTTTATGTTTTCATTTCCTTTTGTCATGATTTTATATGTTTAATTTATGTTTGCTCATGGGTCAGAGAATTGACGTTACTGTTCAGTCACCTTCCACGGCAACGTAACACCAAGAAGTTTCTTCACAACTACCACACGCTGCTGTCAGGGCTTCGGCCCTACAGTTCCCTCTATGTGTCGGGGGACAGGTATGCTGCTGTCCAGATCCAAAATATGTCCACACCATGTCTGCTATCTCACACTGAACACACATCATTTACAGCTCATTCATGCACACCCACTGTTCATTCTGCCATTATTTTCACTAAAAAAAAGATAAACTTCACATACAATCCAAAAAAAAAAAAGTGCTAAAACATTCAACCCCAGAGAAACGGCACAGGTTATGTTTGTGTTACCATCGCTCAGTGTTGATTCCTGTGAATGCTTTTAACATATTACTCTCCTATAACACTCCTGTTTTCCTGATATTTTGTTTTTCCTGTCATTTTTATACACTGCTTAGCTTTTATGTTAGTCTACCAACAACGCCTCCATGTAGTATGTTTGTAATTGCTGTGCATACACAAAATGATTGACAGGCTGTTGCCGTTGTTGCTGCTTTTGGTCAGCACATTTGGGTAGAAATGCATTTTTTATTGAAATATCATAGCTGTCAGAATGTAAAGTCTTTAACTCATTTGTTTTAATTGCACAATACAGCTTTAAAGAAAAACTCCACCCTGAAGCACAATAGATATGTTTATATTGAAGTGTTTGTGATGTATTTATTTTGTTGGTTGATGTTTTTTTCTCTCTGTTATATCTGTGAGAAGTTAGCGGGTGTCTGCCACACAGCTGAAAAAGGGGGGAAATTTTTCAGCAATCGCAAACATAAGTGATAATGGCCAGGTTTTGCTGTTAGCTCCTAAAAGTAAATGAGCATAGCTTTTTTTGAGCAATGTTCAATGTTATATTAATGAGAAATTCAACACAGAAACAGTGGAGACAGCAAACATTGGACTCAATGTGCCAGTGTGCAATGCAGCTATACTGTATGATGCAGTTGCACTTAATTACACTCAAATGTGACTAGTTAGTAATCTACACGATGACAAACTTGATGCCCTTGGCAGCTGTATTAGCATGAACGTTGAAGCTTTCTGACTTTTCTGTTTAAGCAGAGTGTAGAGGTGAGGAAGTGCGAGAGTTGGACACACTGAAGGAATAAAGCACTGCTCCAATGCTGTCTTTAGGTAGAGATGAAGTGAGGACTCATTTCCACTGGCATCACTATCAGCAAGTAGTCATTATGAGTATTATTTATTCACCAAAGTGAAAATAGATCAACATATCAAGGAAGGAGGTTTTAACTAAAAAAAAATGGGATCTTGGACACCATGTTAATTATCATGATTAATATGCAAGTCTTTCAGGGTGAATTTTTCCTTTAATAGTGTAAATGCAACTTGCCAAAAAGTTTTATAAATTCATACATTACTCATCTATTCTTCTTGTCCATTTCCTTTTTCATTTATCTGCCATCCTTCCATTTCTTCCACAATATAAGGAATTCTGGAGTCACAAGGTTTGTGGTCAGTTTTTGTAAGGATTTTAATTTCTCATGAATAAAGCTTGTTGGCTGTGCTTTGCTGTGCGTTCTGAACTATGTTATTTTTATGCTAATAAAGTAGATAAAGACTGATTTTAATCAGTCAATGTTGTTAAGCATTGCAGGTGATACATCTGGGCCTGGTGCGCACAGTAGATGTGTAATGTTCTATAAAAAGGGCTTGGAATGACTTATTGTCACGTGAAATATCTGCATGATGCTGTCCCTGCTTGCTAATGAGACCTGTCCTCTGTCCTTTTCTGGCTAATTGTATTACCTGTCCTGTAACCTAATCTTTTAACCTCACATTTATGCCAGTAGCTGATCCCTGGATAGTGTCTTGAGTTGTGAAGTGTTTAGGAGCCTAATAAGATTTGCAATGAGTGATCTCTGGATCACAGTTTTACCCAACTCATTTGGATATTAGTCGGTCCTCCTATGACAAAGCTGCACTTGGATTTTAAATGTCTGTTATCAGCTAATAACTCTGTTAAAGTGAAAGAAAACATAAAAACATTGGAAAATACACGAAGCCTTGTCTTTCTTTGCAGAATATCAGTGCATGTCGAAACATCTTAAAAATTAATTTGTTTGAAAATACATTTTTCCAGAGTCCATATCAACAGTTTCATAAAATTGGTTATACGACTTCTTTCTTTTGCTAGTTACCGAGTCGCTAGCATGGAAGTTAGCAATCTAAATAGCAGCTACGAGCTAAGCAGTATATCAACAGACTTCTAAAATTAGCTACAGTCCTCAGGGAAGTGGCTCTGACTGCAGGATTATTGAGAAACTCTGACTCAATAAATGGGGGGAAAAAAATGTTTTTAGATTTTGCTAAGAAGAAGTCCTATCAGCTGACATGCTGTTCTGCTGCTAAAGTGGCTACAACATACAACTGTACGAACAAACATTATTTAATTAAACATAAAGGGAAACAAAATTTGGTTGGCTATTAGTATGCGAAAATTAAGAAATCATACACATAAAAGAAGCCAGTTTAAATGTGAATGGAAATGCCATATGAATAATGAGTTTAAATGACGTGACATCATATGACAGTGTCTGATTTTTTAAAAAAAAGCTCTGTTTCTTATGTTTTCTTTCACTTTAAATTGATAAATAACCGAACCTCCAGAAAAAGACAGTTAAATATTTGTCCACTTATTAGATTATAAACTACAGAAGAATCACCAATTAGCAATCTATTTTTAATTAGCTGATAATAGACTTAGAAAGAGAACAAGTGTAATTGTTGTATCCTGCCATGACCCACTCCCCCTCACAGCCTTCACGCTTTGCCCCTTTGCCTTGTGTGTCTCCTCAGTCAGCTCATATCTAAAAAGCGGGGTTTCTTCCGGATTCATGGCTGCAAGCAGAGGTATCATGTCACTGTGCCTGCAACACACTAGGCACGACTCTCCTTTGCCTGATAGTTTCAGGGCCTTACTGGTCCAGAGCTACTCGGTTCACTGAGCCCAGAGACAAACAAGTGCTATTTAAGCAAATTATTTACAGTTCATATAGTTTACAAGTGAGTTCAATTATGGTTCTTTCACAGAATGGTATAATATACTGGCTGCAGGTTTTCATCCCAGTCATAGTAGGTGACCAAGAACAACTAAATAGGTGGAAACCAGTGTGACTGCTATTTGGTTGGAAGGAAAGCCTGTAGCCACAATGGGCCTTTGCTGATAAGATTGAAGATCTCTAAATTAGAATATCAGATTAGCAAGCTTCACATACAATAGGATACAAAATTCTGATTTCTTTGTCAATAACACAACTAAAAATACACCAAAAGTTTATGGACATTTCATCGGCACACCCATATGGGGTTCTTCCCCAAACTCTTGCCACAAAGTTGGAGGCACACAAATGATATATGATGTCTTTGTATACTGTAGCGTTAAGATTTTCCCTCACTGGATCTAAGAAGCCTAACCTGTTCCAGCATGACAATGCCCCTGTGCACAAAGTGAACTTCATGGAGACATGGTTTGCCAAGGCTGGAGTGGAAGAACTCAAGTGGCTTGCACCGAGCCCTGACCTCAACCCCAATGAACACCTTTGGGATGATCAGAAACACTGATTGCACCCCATTAATGCTTCTGAGGTTTCATGAACTCAAATCCCCACAGCCAGAATCTAGTGGAAAGCCTTCAGAGAAAGTGGAGGTTATTATAACAGCAAAGTGAGGCAACTCCATATTAATGTCCATGGTTTTGGAATGAGATGTTCAACAAGCATATGTGTGTGTGATGATTAGGTGTCCACATACTTTTGGCTATCTAGTGTATCTACAGCTTTGTGCCTATGGTGAAACTAAAAGATGCTAAGTGCAACTCCTTTAGAAAGCTAAGAACCATTGAAGGGCTTGAAGAAGCCTTTTTGTAGAGTGAAAGGGCATTGATTAATAATACAAAGAGAACTCTTATTAATTGAGCCAATATAAAGTGTTGATTAATATTCTATTAGGTGCTTGCTTGTGTTATCATTTGAATTAAATATACACTCACTGATCACTTCATGCGCAACTCCTATATACCTGTTCATTCATGTAATTATCCAGTCAGCCAGTCATGTGACAGCAGTGCAAGGCATCAAATCAAAGAGCTTCAGTTAATGTTCACATCAAACATCAGAATGGGAACAATGTGATATCAGTGATGATGTGCTAATATTTGAGTATTTCCCAAACCGATGGGATTTCCATGCACAACAGTCTCTAGAGTTTACACAGAATGACTCAGAAAAACAAAACAAAAAACATCCAGTGATCGATGGTTCTGCGGGCGAAACTTGAGAATGGCCAGACTGGTTTTAGTCGACAGGAAAGCTCTGAAATGCTTTTCTGCCCACCACACTTGAAAGATTGGTTATTGGAGTTACTGTAGCCTTCCTGTCAGCTTGAACCAGTCTGGCCATTCTCCCTGCTCATCTAGCACGATGCCCTGGTCAAAATCACTGAGATCACATATTTTCCACATTTTGATTATTGATTTGAGCATAAACTTGTTTGTATCTGCAAGATTTTATGCATTACATTTATGCGGCTACTTGGTTGGCTGACTAGATAATAGCATGGATAACAGATTCACATGTGTTCCTAATAAAGTGGTCAGTGACTGTATAGTGTCAGAACACTACTGAAGAATGACACAAATAGTAATAAGAAATTCATTAGAAAATCATGTTCGAATTTCACCACTGACTAACAATTGATTTATTAATCGATTTATCATTTGTTTTCAATATTTTACTATTAAATAAGTGATTAACATTTTGTATTAGCTTTAGATGTATAGTGAAATAGAAAACAGAGTTTTGGGGAGTGGTGCTCACTCTATTTTTCTGAAAGCTCACAATTAAAATAAATAAATAAATAAATAAAGCTGCCTTAAAAATTTGACTATATTATCTTGCACATTACTACTACACATCTTTAAGTGAGGAAGAATGGTGGCTCTGGGTTAGTAATCTCTGATTGTGGCATGTAGCGTGTGAGAAGCAGAGCAGAAATAACAAGCATAATTCTGCTACTTCCCAGAGATTGAGGTTTGCCTATGCTGAAAGTTTTGAGATAAACCATGAGTTCATAGGAAATAAATAAATGACATTTCTTTATGATTTAGTAAAAACTGTTCTTCATGGTTTATTTGAATATGAGTACCAGCATTTCCAACAAGATTACCAATCTCATGGGAGACTTAGTTCTTTCATGGCATGTTTGAAGATATTCATGATAATGGAATGCTTGGAAATTTAGGAATACTTCCATATGCAGTGTGTATATACATATATGCATGTTTGACAGTGATTCACTTTTGAGATCTTTTGATGTTTGCAGTGTGTTCACTTTTGGGGCAGACATATGGCCCACATGTGCAGCTTGGACCTGTCCTGCATACACATTAAAGATGTAATGCACTTAAGATGAACTGCATGTGACTGTGGCCCTATGGCAGCACTTAACAGAAAGTTTTGGTAGAATAATATTTGCATGAACTATATACTTTACAACAGAAGAATTGTCATGGAATCCTGTGACCAAGACAGCAAACCTCACTTATGATGGCTTATGATGTTTGTTCTCTTGGTCTCAGGGTTTCATGGCAGTTTTATATAAAAACAGGGACTATTTAAAAATGTATCATAGTACATAATGATCTAGTTATTCTGCAGTACATAAACATTGCATTTGCAATGTACTTAGTTTGGCTTGTGATGCTTGGTCTCTGCAGTGTATGTTTTCTCATCGGTAATGTGCATGTCTTCGCTTAATGGCCTTAAGAATAGTAATGCAGTAATTTCAGTGCTTGTACATAAAGCATGGAAAAGGGCAATTGATGTATGTTATTCTAAATTTAAGCACTTATCCTATCTAATTAAACCTGCAACATGGAACTGCTCTGCCTCCTAATATGCTTGCTAATGCTCTTTAAGCAATTTGAATAATAATTGAAAAGGCTGACCAGTAAAGGGTGTATATTGTTATAACTTTTGTTCATTTACTATTGTTTATTGTAGAGTTGTAGATTTTTGTGCAGCAGTGTCCAGCAGAGTGCAGATTATTATAACCTTTCAGTGACTCAAACAATGTGGTTATCACAATGCTATATACTTTTCCATTTGTCTACATTAAGCACAACTCTGCTGTTACAATTTGTCATGTTTAGATATGAAATCAGATTGAAATCAATTTAAAGTCAGTTAATGTAAATCAGTTGCAGAGCTGTCAATATTACTGGATAATGGTTAGAGAATTTTATAACATTAGCATGTATCAGATAAAGTAGATAGATAGATTGATTGATAGATTGAGCCCTGAATTAGGGAAGAAGATTAATTATTTTGCTAGAAATTATTAATTTGGTATACTTTTGTTCACACACTGGCTATAATTGGATGGTTATAGTATTTAAATTTAGCTTTATAGTATTTATGTAAATACTTTTTAGGTAAAAGACTGTGAACTGTTTGTGACAGTATTAAAATATACAAATAACAGCACATGATTTTGATTAATCTTCTCTTTTCTATTTTTGTTTCACTTTTTTCTGAACTACTAACCACATTTAAAACATTAATACGCTCTGTTTTCTGCCTGTCCATCTATGTTTTTTATTCCTACCTAAACATTCTGCGTCTAACTAAATGATACATTTATGTTTACGTTTTAGTCTATTTCTCCACAATGTCTTGCCGTGAAAATGAAACTACTGAAAATTACTTCATGTACAAATTTGGCTTATCAAATGAAATCAAGCTGTTGATTGTGAATACAGTGTTGTAAATTTCCTGGCAGTGGGAAGATTGGATTTCGTGACCGCATTAAGATGAACAGTTCCCGCTCCACTCAGGCACTCAGGAGCAAGGCTTCTTCCCCTCTACCACCAGGGAGTGTGCGTCAATCACCAAGCAATGAGAACATGTCGGAAGCCACCAGTCCCACTAAGGTGCAGAAAAGCTGGAGTTTCAATGACCGAACCCGTTTCCGCACTTCTTTACGGCTGAAAGCACGCCCTTCCGCAGATGGTATAGCCCAGCTATCATACAGACCAGCACACATACTACCTCATACCAAAACCCTGAACCAAAAACATGTGGGTTTCACTCATGAGAGTCTTCTCTCTTATAGTGGAGGGAGTTGGGGAAGAGAACACAGAGGACAAGTCATACTGTGATGTTGCTGTAGAGGATGTCATACCAGCAGTGAAAACCCTGATTCGAGCAGTTAGGTGAGTTCACCAGTTCAATCAGTTTTTTCAAATGTTTTCACATGATGTTTAAATTCTAGTTTACATTACAGGACCTGGCCATTTCATTTGCCAATTTCAGGCATTTACTGTGTGTACCTTTCTTCAATTAAATCATTTCAAAGCACTGGCATCTGGTTCTTACATACAATACAATAGTCTGAGTTGAATTCCCTTCACCTGCACAAGAGAAAAGTGTTCTCTCTTTAAACCCTGATGGTGCCATAGCCACCCATGGCTGGGAGTCCAAGACAGTGTAACTGACCATGCTCTCTGGCTGGAAGTAATGCCATACTCTCCCTGTCAATCAGAGCAACACATGTTAATTGTGGCATCTCTGAGCTCATGCCTGAAGAAGAGGCCAGTTGGTGCTTTCCACTCCGTGTTCAGCTCCCATGTGATGTAGCTTGAACAGCAGTTTGTAAAGATGTGGCGGCTTCATGTGTCTCAGAGGAAGCATGTGTTAGCCTTTATGGTCCCCCAGTGTGAAAGGGGAGAGCTAGCTAGTGACAGGGAATTGGACCAATTTGGAAGAAAAATAATAATTAACATGTACTTTGGCTTTCTGTTAGTTTTGTATGAGCTGCGTATCACAAAGGAGCTTCAATTTGCTACCTCAGCCTTGACCTTTTACAACTATTATTAACACAAGTATTAGGGTTCTGCACAAAATGTAGTTGCGCTGTAGTAATCAGTCTGTCTGTTAGGCTAACTGTGCATCCAGGGACCCATTTATTATTATCCTCCTGTAAAAACATACTTCCATGCCAATTATGGCATAATTTTAAAAGCAGGACAATAAGTGATGGATTTGAAAATGTTTCCCTTTAGTCAGAGGTAAGAAAGCTGTAAAGCATGGATGGAACACTGCTAATGGTGCAAAATGTATTTTACATTTTAAACATCACTATACTTCACCAAAGGATGAAGTATATGAGATTCATGGCATCCTTTTTGCTTAAAGTCTTTTTGGTTAAAGGAGTCATAGCATGATTTTTAATGTTTCTTTTTGTTTGCGTGTGTAATTTATCTGTTTGTGCATGAGTAAGATCTGCAAAGTCACAAAGCTCATAGTCTCCCCCAAAGAGATTTATTTTATCTAATAGAGAACACTGCTCCAGACCTGCCCAAAACACCTAAATCGAAGTCCAGATATTACTTCCGTAACATGTCTATGTCACAGCGTGCACTATTAGCATAATCCCGCCCAAAGGCAGGCATGAAGTAAGAAGGTGAGGCGTGTTTCGGTGCGAAAGCAAAACCCCTTTGTTTAGCCTTACGAAAACAGATGAAATTAGGAATCAGCGTATTTTACGGATTACAGCTTCCTGAACCTGCGCGAGTATAACACAGGCTACACACAAATGCTACTCCTTAAAAGTGAGGCAATTCCCACCTTGCTCTTACAATCTTGCGCTTCTGAATCATAGCCTGTAAGTGTGTTCGATTATTTTATGAAGTATCTGCTATTGACTGTCCAAATGCGGAGTTTTGTGTTGTGGCCCAGGGCTCAGTTGTAGACCTCTGCTAACGTGCTAGCTAAAGTTTTGATATTCAGCTGTGGGAATTTTTACCTATAAATGTGCAGAGTAATGCATATTCCTGTGACACAGTTACCTGTTACGTCTGTATTTTCTGTCTTTTTGTCTGTCGATTTCATAAGCCAAATGAAACCTGTTATAACAAGATATCTGAAAGGTAAGAGAGTTACAAAATCAAAACTTACCACTGTGTAACCTTCTGCTCAAGTCATGCTTGCAAACTGCTCAATCATCCACATTTTCTAAATCTGACTTGAGCTCGAATTGATACAGGGAAACCGACAGCTTTATTAACTGTGTTGCTTAGAAGCTTAAAATTACTTTAGAAGCCATTATGCACTCTTGAGGTTTTTGGCCAATCACAATGTAATCGGTCAGCTGGCCAAACAGCACCCTGGGAATAGAGATACTCCAATAATGTACGGTATGTGAAAAAATAATGCGTTTTTTGAACATTAAAGCATGTTAACCTATTCTATTACACCCAATAAACAAAATAATTAATATTTAAAAATGTTTAAAAATCATGATATGACCCCTTTAAGCTAGCAGAAAGTTAAAAATAAAAAATGGAAGTGCCGACATGTTGTAGCTAGGAAGCCCTCATCGTCCAGTTATTCATCATTTCAAATAACATGGAAATTTTAAATTATTTTTATGTCACATAAACAGTATATAATTCTTTAGTTCACCTGTTATTTTGTTGATATGGGATATGTAGTAGATATATGACAACCAGAGAGATCAGTATGATTTATATCACAGTGTGAAGTCTACTTAAAAATATCCCCCCAGATAGATGTGCTGAAGGTATGTATTGTGAAATATCATTTCTTTCTTTCTCTACATAAATCTAAAATCTATGGTAAGATACTGCTTTTTGGTTGTTGTGTTTTGTTTTGTTTTTTTCAAATGTGTTCTGTTAACTGATGTTTCTAGTTGCTATTGGAAATTCGTATTCTCTTATCTAAGCCTTATGTAGTGAAAAATAGAGGATTTTTAAAAATTATTTTAGTGACGCATATGAAATTTCAGTTTTAACAGTAATCAGTTGACCTTGACCTCAAGCAGGAGCGTCTCCAGCTTGGTTTCATTTGATTATAGCGTTCATTATGGCAGGTCTCAGACAACAAACTCCAGTTCCCAGCATGCACCACAGCCTACAAATATGGCCACTCCAGACTCCACTTCCCAGAACACCAACACACTGCCTCCTTCTCTATTGTCAGACTTTTGATTATGCACACCTGTTCTCAATCTCTCTCTCACACACACACAGTCACCCTTTTAAAAGAGACAAAAAGTGGTAAAGTTTTTGTTTTTTAAACTGCATTATAGTCTTGTCTTTTTTTTCGTCAACAATATTGCATGTTGATATAGTCACAGTTATTTTTAATAGTGTAATGTCTTCGTCATTGAAAAATAGATCGTCAACGAACATTTTTAGGCATAGTTTTCGTTAACGAAATTAATGCCAATGCTCAGACTGCAAAGAATTGTGGGTACTAACAGATGCTTAGCTGTAGACAAGGTATTTAGGAATGGAAACTCAGGCATACTTACAACAACCATGTATACAGGATTATTCCAATGCTTGAATATGATAAATATAATATTCAGAATACGGCTGCAACCCGACTCCAGACCTTAAATTGAATTTGATGTGCATGTAAATGTAGTCATTAACTCTCTTTGATTGGCTCCTTGCTAGTTTTGTTCCTTATTTAAAATTAGGCCCTTAATTTTGTCCCAGGTCTTTTCAAAATCTTGCAATATATTTCTTATGCGTTTCTGAGCCTTGTTTCTCTAATTCAGGTTCGTTTTTATTTGCTGCTGTTTTAGAGTGACCTGGTTTTACGTATATTAACCACTTCTGACGGAATTTATACAAACTTTGACTCTAATTTTGCCACTCATAAACATGTAGAGCACAGGCACGTGCATCCTCCCAGTCACTCCTGCAGAGTACAGCACAACTACCTGGGATGGCACAAAATGCAATGTCTTTGAACTAGTCTTAGATAATTACAAATTGGGCTGTACTCTGCAGCAGGGATGCAAAACTGCATCCCTGCTGGTGAAACAACATGCTCTACAATTTCACAATTTATGTAATACTCCCTAGAAAAGACATGTCCTTTTGAAAATTACTAATTTTAGCATTACACAATGCTGAGATTTCACTTTAAGAAAAGCGTTGCAGGAGAAAGCCCAACATGTACCATGTGGCCTTGAACTCATCCGTCCTTTGCCATTTTCCTAGTGTACAATTAAAAATATCCAGGTTTTAAGCATTTTGTTGAAAGACAGTTATCAGTGACATTTGCATTGGAACATCTTTTAATACCAGAGTACTCAACTACCAACATTTGTTTTCGGGCTATTATTAGTGGCAGCGGCTAAAATGTTGCGTAGAGCTGAGCTGACAGTATAACACATTATACAGTGCACTGCCATGGACACAGAGAGAGTCAGCATTTTATGGGAACCCTTGGGGAGTCCAAATAAATGTGATCCCTTTTTTTGCTTTTCTCCCTCTCTTCCTCTCTTTTTCCTTGCCCTCCCTTTTTCCTGCACCTGAGACCCACCCAAGCAAAATTTGCAGCTATCGGCAAAATCAAAAGATGGGGACAATGCAGGCTAAACTCAAGAGTCATCAAGAAACTTGGTTTTGGCGCGGGATAGGGGGGTTGCTGAAATGTTCAGAGGTATAGATACAGTTCCTCTTGCATCCCGCCAGCTGAAAAGCCACCATCACACAAGCAAACATGCATAGCTCGGCACTTGCCCCTCGCACACGCAAGCTATTCCTGCAAAACAATAGTTCTTTTTTTAAACACATCTCTGCGCACAGACTTCTTTTCACCCATGTTGGTCAGCACTGCTGTTTTTACCAGGTTCAGTCACTTCCCCTGCCGGCCACTCATGGTTTTGCAGCTGAGCTGTGAATCTGTCTCTCTTGTCCGTTGATAAAGGATATTTTTGTTAACAGAGGATTATCCCAGGGCAAAATGCCTGCTGAAAGGGGAAAAAAGTCCTCCCTCCAACCCTGATCTATCCCGCTCTCATGGAGTAATTTATCATGTTGCAAGATGGCAGTTTGAGCACAGCTGCTTGGCGATGCTAACATTAGGGGTGTTTTGTTTGTTTTTGTCAAGTCAGCTTCATGAGCGTTATGAGCACAATAACTAGCATCAGAGCTGGAGCTCTGGGGAAAGACCAACCTGGCACTGTTTAATTTCTTCTAGCTACAGTATGACAAGATGTCAGACATCTGGAAAAAGCAATGAATATAAAGAATGTGTCATACAGAACACTCTGATCATGACCAAGTCTGAAATAATCAATCTTCTTGTGAGATTGTTAGACTATGTACCTATTTAATGTAGCTATGTTACTAACATAAAAGCACCTGCAATGTTAATATCACTTGTAAACTTAAAGATCAGTCATTTGGTACAGCTTATGATAAATCCATCCATCCATTTTTCCATACCACTTATTTTACACAAGGAGTCTTGAGCCTATCCCAGGGAACTCTGGGCACAAGGCAAATGACACCCTGGACGGTGCCATCTCAGGGCACAATCGCATACATATTTACACACTACAGACAATTTGGAAATGCCAGTCAGCCTACAACACATGTCTTTGGACTGGGGGAGAAAACCAGAGTACCCAGAGAAAACCCCTAAAGCACAGGGAGAACATGTAAACTCCATGCACACAGGGCAGAGGCAGGATTTTAACCACCATGGGAAACCTGAAGCCTGTGTCAGGGAGCAAAGTGGCATTACACCCTGAATGGTATGCAGTCCATCACAGGGCACCATGCTCATACTCATTCTCACCTAAGGGGCAATTTAGCATAGCCAGTGCACCTACTTGCACTTTTGGGAGATGGGCAGAAACTGGAGAACCAAAGGAAATTTACACAGAACCAGGGAGCACAGAAACTCCACATACACATTAACCTGAGATGTGGAACCCTGGAGCTGTGAGGTGGCAATGCTACTCTCTGTGCCACCTCGATGTCCTTAGCCAATCACATTCAGAGAAAAATATAGATGGATTACATTTTGAGTGTTGTGGTAGCTGAGTGTTATTAGAGGTAGGGATTCCTTCTCACATCCTGATTTATTAATACATTTAGTGTTTACCTGTACATTGTAGACTATTTCTATAATTCATCCTGTTGTTGTTATTATTATTATTATTATTATTATTATTATTATTACTTTATTTCTGGAACTGTCTGTAATTTGTGTTTATTTATGCTTTCTATGTGTAGGATACTGAAGTTTTTGGTCGCCAAGCGCAAGTTTAAAGAAACACTACGACCATATGATGTGAAGGATGTGATTGAGCAGTATTCAGCTGGACACTTAGACATGCTGGGCAGAATTAAAAGCCTACAGATGAGGTTAGTTTTAATAAGAATTTGAGCAGTGATGTTTGTTTCTGAGAACATTCTCATTTTAGCTTGCAAAAAATTTTGAGATTTATCCTTAAATGCGTACTTTGGGTCTCCTGTGACCTGACAGGTTTGTTTTTTTCAGTTAGGTTCAGTTCAGTTACTGCTGTAGTAATACTATTTAAGCAATGTGCTAATACAGAAATGCTAAAATTGTATTAAAGAACAAACTAATTAATGAATTAACGAACTAAATAACATAATTAACATTTTGTCTGTTGCCTGAAAAAATATGTGTCTGTTTGTAGATATGAACAAAATGTTTCTGTCTGTCTGTCTGTCTATCTATATATTTATTATATATATATATATATATATATATATATATATATATATATATATATATATATATATATATATATATATATATATATATATATATATATATATATATATATATATATATATATATATATATATATATATATATATAATATACACACACACACACACGGTGACCTCCACTTATATTGGCACCTTTGGTAAATATGAGCAAAGACACCTGTGAAAATTTCTTTATTGTTTAACCTTTTGATCTTTTGTTAAAAACAAATCACAAATCAAACAATCCAAACAAAACACAGGTTTATCAAAAAATGGTTAAATATATGTGTGGCACAATTATTGGCATGCTTTTAGTCAATACTTTGTGCTACCTCCCTTTGCCAAGATAACAGCTCTGAGTCTTCTCCTATAATGCCTGATGAGGTATTTTTTTTGTGTTGATTTTGATGTAAGTTTTGGATCATTGTCCTGCTGGAAGATCCAACCATGGCCCATTTGAAGCTTTCTGGCAGAGGCAGTCAGGTTTTCATTTAATATCTGTTGATATTTGATTGAGTCCATGATGCCATGTATCCTAACAAAATGTCCAGGTCCTCTATCAGAAAAACAGCGTCAAAACATTAAAGAGCCAACACCATATTTAACCGTGGACATGAGGTACTTTTCCATATGGCTGGCTAACTCTCTGTTCCAAAACCACCTCTGGTGTTTATTGCCAAAAAGTTCTATTTGGTTTCATCTGACCATAGAACCCGATCCCATTTGAAGTTCCAGTAGTGTTGGACAATATTGACACACATCCAATTCCAGGTTGATTCATAACATTTCCAGTTGACTGGAATGTCTTAATTATTGCCCTAATAGTGGAAATGGGCATTTTTAATGCTTTTGCTATATTCTATATATTTTTGTGAAACTCAACACACCTTTTGCCACAGCTATGTTCCATGGTCTCGCCCATTTTTATGAATGACTAAGGGAATTTGGCTCATTTTTATACCCCTTTGAAAGAGGGACTCCAGTTCCTAGTCACCCAGGTGTAGTTAACAATGTAAAATATCAATGGGAATATATACTGCTCAAAAAAATAAAGGGATCACTTGAACAGCACAATGTTACTCCACGTGTTCCTTTTATTTTTTTGAGCAGTATACTTCAATTATTTAAATATTTTTCTCATATGAATTCATGGGGTGCCAATTATTGTTGCACAATTATTACAAAAAAAATTATATATGAACCTGTGTTGTGTCTGCAATTGTTTGATAGCCATGAGAGCAGATTATTTTTGTGATTTTTTTTTTTAACAAAAGATCATAAGGTTAAACAATTAAGACAATTTTTCAGAGCCTTCTTTGCTCTATTTACCAAGGGTGCCAGTATTAGTGGAGGGCACTGTATATATAAATTATTTAATAAGTTATTAATGGATTGCTTGTTTGTAGTTTGTAGAAATATTTGTGTTACTTGTAAGAGCTATTTTGCTAAAAACCTAAGGTATGTGCAAGCAGCTGAGAAACACCCATGCATTTAAGGATTAATATATGAACCTTTATCTTTAACAACACTAATTTCACAAAAATGAAATTGAAAATCGATTATCAAATAAATAAATAAAAAACACACATAAAATGATAGACTACGCTGACTAATTCTTCTGCCTAAAGAGTAGATCAGATTGTAGGCCGTGGTGCTGTTCCATCTGATAAAAGGGGAAGGACAGAAAAGGGTGAAAAGACTCCTCTGGAACTGGATCCTCTGGACGAGCTTAGCATGATGGGACGTGTCGTTAAGGTGGAGAAACAGGTAGGTCATGAAGACGTTCTTGAACAAATGGTTAAAATTGTTAACCGTTTTAACCGTCGTGTGCCTTATTGTTAAAAAGAGGACGATTTTTAGAAAATAATTATTTAACATGAAAGTCTTTGGGGCTGAAAAGTACGATACTGATGTCTGTGTTACATTATTTGGTAATTTTTCCAGTGCAGTTCTGTGTACAACACTTATTATATAGATTTGTTTAGTACAGACATGACTAATTGTCTTGTGTTTTCATATAATAATATATATAATTTATATAGATATAGTATACATATGGAAATATATACTGTAAATATACTGTACATTAAAATACCAAAAAAAATCTATGGCCTTTTCTGTTCATCTCATTATTCGTGGTGAGAGTTATAAAACCGCAGCACCCGTGTGTATATATTCGCCAAGATCAGAGATCTCTTTGTGGATGCCAGTGGCAGCAGCTTTAAAAGCCATTGTGTGAACTTACTCTTATTTATTTTTATTTTTTCTTAATTTCAGGAAACTCTTGGCACTGAACCTGTGCACTAGATAATTCTAATGTGTCTGGCATTTCTTATGGATTTACTCACATGCTCCCATGTTCAGTCACCATTAACACTGACTTTCTCTGATCTCCCAGGTGCAGTCCATTGAGAACAAGCTGGACCTGCTGCTGAACTTTTATTCTCAGTGCCTAAAAAAGGGCTCGTCCCATTTCACACTGTCCTCCTTACTGGAGCCTGACCTCACCTCTGACTACCACAGTCCCACCGACCAGCGAGAGCTCTTCACCTCTGCCAACACACTCAACATCTCCAATTCAGACAGCGGCAACATGGAGTGAGCTCTGCAGAGAGCAGGAGAACGATGAGCTGTGCCGGCAGCCACGGGACACGCAGCCAGGAGCTTCAAGTCTCACATGACAAATCCCAAAAAAACCCTTCTTACAGCCTTTCAAATGCTCCAGCCATTATCACATTCTGACATGGCGTTGCCTACCTCTACACTAATGTATGACTTTAAAATATTTTATGACTTGATTCTGCACCTTGTTACAACCCATTAAGATGTATATGTTCATAAATATTTGATTGCTATGAATGTACAATTTGTTTGTTTGTCCATTATCATTAGACGTATGTTCCTCTCTGTTCAAAATCCAGTATTTGTCCCATAAAATACACCTCATATTTAATATTCATTGTTCTCCCTCACTTAAAGACGTCTCCCTTTGTGCTTATCTGCATTATTATTATTATAATTATTATTATTATTATTATCATTATCATTGTATGTGGTGTTAAAAGAAGTCTGTATGCATTCTTGGGTAAACACTGATATTTTTATTTAAAGGAAAACAATTTATAAGATATTATGAACTAAACAGCAGAGGGTTTTTTTGGTGTGAGAAAACATGTCCTGTTAACTTTTCAGTCTTCCAAAGGAGAGGGTACAGAGCACTGTTACTTGACCACTAAAAACTGTTTCATTTACTGTCACCTCTCGCATCTTTTTAAACACACACACACACATTACATTTTATGCACATTTCATTTGTCCTTTATTTCTCAATGCTGTGACAACAGAGATCTTAAAATGGACTAGTTCTTTTTGTTGTTTTATTTTGTTACAGTAGACTTCAATAAGAATTCTATTTTTCTGAGAGTAGGGCTTTAGTCTTCAGATTAATCTGAACAGAGTTTGAATTTTAGATTTTGGGCTCTGTTTCACCTTTAAGCTTTGAGCTGATGCAGCATCCGTTTTTGCCACAAGGTGGCGCTGAGCTTCTATTGAATGTACTGCATACTTTCAACCTCATGATGTGGAAAGTTCAGCATTGTAGTGAAAAGCTGGACAAAGGATAAACTCTTGATTTGCTTGTTGCATGGCCCAAACAAACATGCCCATGATGAACTAGGTCTGGTGTGGCTCTCTTGCAGTTCTTTCACACACCATGGTAACTTCTTAGCTGCTTGAAGCGCTTTCTATGCTGCACAGATTAGGCTAAAGCTTTCTGTTTTTCTCAGATTGTTGTCTCTCAAGAGCCCACTGTGCAAAACTACAAAGATATGAATAATTAATCAATAAATGATATATAGACTGATAGGAACTGAAATGAATATTCCTCCATGAATAGTAATGCATGTCTGGAGGCCTTTTTAGGAGGACTATTAGCATAAGTAGCATACCTTCCTTTATTTTTTTATTTTTTTTTTATAATTTAGACATAGAGGAGGATTTATATACCCTGTTCTCGCCCTTAGATCCTCTTTCCTTTGTGCCTTGCCACCTGTTCTCATCCTGCATGTAATTCAAACCAAATGAAATGGTGCAGCCCTACTGGAGTATAATGAAAACTTAAGGTTCTGCTGTATGTGCATCTACTAGTTTTATTGTTTATTTTATAAAAGAAGATCTATAGTTACCCCTACTTTAAGAGGCATGTAATGGCATAAATCATTAGTGGATAAAATAGGAATGGTCACACCCACTGGCGATTGTCATGGTTTTCCATATTTGCCCCAAATAGACTTAAAAGCATTTTTTGAGAAGGAGCAATAAAAATTAATTGACTGATCTAAGACTTTAGTCTTTGTGCATGAGCTCATATTAGTATCTATGCATGTAATGTAGGGAGGTGGGATCCAGCTTTATTAAAAATGCTGCAGCCAGTTTGATCAAACAAGAGCATGGCAGGAGAAGTAGAGGAAAAAGCACTTCTATGCCTTATCTTCATAGTTAGAGCACACAGATGTGTTTACGATATAAAGGTAGACCTAAGCAGTGTTTTGGCCTACTTGTCATGGCATTAATCAATCATTTGAAATGGACTGAACTGGAGTACACACAATCTAAAAGGAGTTTTCTACATAACTATGTTTGTACCTACACATGTTCGGATATTGTATGCTCTTGGCAAAAATGTTTATCTCCCTCTCACAACATACACACATTTTCCTTTGCCTTATTCTCCTGTTTGTTTAGTCTTTTGTTGATTTTTTACAATTCATTTCCTGCCTTTTTTTTTCCTCTTTGGTATTCTTTCCATTTAGGTTTAATTCATTTCTCTTGCCATATAATTAATGTGGCTCTTGTTGATTTTGTGTTGAGCTCCATACAGCTACCATTTGTATTTTATTCATTGATTGTGTTTATGGACATGATTGTTATCTGCTAATGTGAGAGATCATTTGCTCTACAATATGTATGTTCAATCTAGTATGATTGTAAAAGAAGAATGAATAAAGCCCGATTTTGTTTAAGAAAATGCAAGATTATTATTATTATTATTATTATTATTATTATTATTAATTGTAATGGCAGCAGAGCTGTGGGAGACACGGTAATTGTACACACATCACATGAGTCCAAGCATGTTCATTTTGAAGATTTACTGAAGTGAATAAATATTTTTTTTACAAACGGTCAAAAAACTATGTTTCTCACAGGTCTCACAGCTCTGTACTGGTAGTGGCTATGTGACGTCACTACAATAATGGGACCATTAAACATATAAATATATCTTCATATTTTAATCTATTGAAATGTATCACCTACATTATTATTATTATTATTATTATTATTATTATTATACTACATTTGAGGACTGTGGTCTGTGTGCTAATTTTCCATCACTACATTTACATAATCGTATTATATACTCAGCAAAAAAAATAAATCACATTCAACAGGGTGCAGCAGGTAGCTAGGTTCGATCCTGAGCTCTCTGTGGAACTACGTTGCATGTTCTCCCTGTGTCACTGTGAGTTCCCTCCAAGTTCTCCTGTTTCCTCCCAACATTCTGATTGTTGGATCGGCTACGCTACATCAGCCCTAAGTGTGATTGAATGTGTGAATCCAGGGTGTGTTCACACCTTGTGGATTAAGTGGTTGGCTTCTTCTACTGAAGATGAATGAATGAATGAACTAAATATTGAAAACTTATTTATAGGCAGTTGTTGTCGATCATCAGTGTAGAATTACAGATAATCCCTGGAACTATAAATTCCATCCATCCATCCATCCATCCATCCATCTTCTATACCGCTTACTCCTTCAGGGTCGCGGGGCAACTATTAATTCAGCAATTTCATTATATGGCCATTCATTTTATGTGAAAGAAAACATTTTATATTATACAAATACACTGTATATGGGCAAAAGTTTGCAGACACTTGACCATCACACCTATATATTTACCCGAATCCAGAATCTTTGTTAATAACCTCCGCTCTTCTGGGAAGGCTTTTCCACTAGATTTGTGAGCATGGCTGTGAGGATTTGTGCTCATTCAGTGATTCAGAGATCATTCACTGTTGTCGTGTGAGGAGGTCTGGGGTGCAGTCAGTGTTCCAGTTCTTCCCAAAGGTGTTCAATGGGGTTGAGGTCAGGGCTCTTAAGTTCGTCCACGCCGACCTTGACAAACCAAGACTTTGCTTTTTGCACAGGGGCATTGTCATGCTGGAACAGGTTTGGACCCCTTATAGTTCTCTGGAGGAACTAAGTGAAATTGTAATGCAAGGGTATACCAGGTCATCCTATACAATTGTGTGCTTCCAGGGTGTGATGGTCAGCTGTCCACAAACTTTTGGCCATATAATGTATATTGAAAGAATAAGCATGAATCAAACATTTAAAAACATATATAAAATATATATAAAAAATATTTTACAAAACTGAAAAATAAATGCAAATTTATCAGAATATCAAACAACGCGGTCACGGATCGAAAAACACTAAGCGTGAATCAAACATTTTAAAACGCATTTATAATTATATTGCACAAAACTCAAACATCAATTCAAAGTTTGCTGAATCGCACACAAAATCATGTTTGTTTGTTTGTTTGTTTAACTATTATGCTGTTTTCCCTTCCCGCTTGTTCCATATCCTCCGCTTGGTTTTCCATATGTTGCAGTTCGAGTTTCATGTAAATCAGGACGGGATATAACGTCACCATTGGTCCACTAAAGCTCGTCCTCTAGCCAATCAATCGAAGAGGGGAGTTGACGTCACTCCACTGCGACTCATCACTGTTGTGATCAGAGACATACATAGACGTCGCGTTGGCTACTGGATCGTAGGTCAACGTCGCCGCCATATTGGTCCGGGCAAGACTGCCCTATAAACCAATACAAGTAAACGGAGGAGCTGCGGTTTTTCTGGATAAAAGGCACAATAACGTTTACATTTCTCAAACGATTTCAATGGTTTATGATCTACGTGGTGTGCAAACAAAATAGTTCTGTCTCCAGTTACTTCGAATCTCAATAGTTAGACTTGGAAATGATTAATTGTCATAAGGAATGACACAAAACCGGGGGGGAAGGACTCCACGTTGTAACGGCGTGACGTCATACCGACTCTCCTATTCAAGATGGCGGCCAGTCACCTATTCACTTCTGTGTAAATAAAGTATCAGGATAAACGAGACGATAAAAGTAACGTTAGTTATATTACAAGGGATGACTGATAATGGCAATAAGGCTAAGGTAAGGACACGGAGGTTAATGTTGTAGCTGTTCCTTTCTCTACAGTACGTGGACTGCGTTCCCTAGCAAGCTAGTTGGCTTTAAATATCCAAGTAACGTTATTTATTTATCTATATATCAATGTACAAGAATGTCCTGGGATATTATGTATTGATTAGCTAGCAGGTGAGCTACATGTGATTGTTAAGATGTCAGTAATGTGATATGGTTGCACACAACTTCTTAAAGATAACGTTTGCTGGTCAGTAAATAAGAAACAGTTTCGACAGGACGTGACGTAATAGGAAAATAATCAACGCCAGGGTGGTGTTTTGTTTCTCGTACACCACAGCGATCCGCTTACGATTACATTATTTCATGTATTAATGAACGACACACCACGGCTCTTTAACGGTTTACAGTTATATTTAATGTTGTGTCAGTCCGCGGTACAAGTTAGTTCCTGTTATTAGTCAAGTTGTGGCAGCTATAAACAATAATTTCCCCACAAGTCTTGTATTTGAATCTCTTTTGACGTTAATAAGAGACATAATAAAACCCCCCACAGCTTTTCACGTTACTGAGAAACCGTAAAGCTGTCCTGTGAAGGAAAACGTACACTGTTACAACGTGCTGACACTGGAGACTCCTTCCAGAAACATTATCAAGAAATTCCTCTTTACAGCACATTTCACCACTTTTTTTTTGGTTAAATAACAGCACATTCATTTTATGAATGTATTATTAGCTTTAAATAGTCAATCATACAAGTCTGTGTAAATGAATTGTTACTTTAGGAAAGTTAACGTGTTCGAGTGAGCGCATTAATGTTTCGTTATCGTTTGAATTATGGCTGGTATTACCATCAGTGCTGTTATAGAAAATTAATGAATTTATTAATCACCTTCTGACCAGTCAGGATAGAGAATTCTACAGGTATGAAAGTAAAATAGTTATCTAGATAATGCCTCATATAATTGCGTGACCAGTTCCATAGTTGGCTCATAGAGCTAAGGGAAAGTGCCACAAAGGTTGATTTTTCTTAGATTTTCTAAATTCATGTTTCTGTGAGTATATCACTTGTTAACTTAATTTTGATGTCTGGCTCAAAGTTTGCATTTTAAACTCCTGTCTCATCTCATGTTCTCAGGATGTGTTGGTGCTTAGTATAATGTCTGTTTAAAGCTCTGAGATGTTTGTAAAACTACAGCGGTTCTATTTTTTCTCACAGCTGAACTGAGGGATGGAGAGTGACTGCAGGATTCCCATGTCATGTTTAAGACCCAGAGTTCTGGTCCTGCACATACTTTTCTGGGGATTGGTGTCTCTCAGGTTAGCAGGCAAGATTACAGCATCATCCAGTATATTGTTGACTGATGCACAGTCATGTGAAAAAATAAGTACACCCCATGGAAACGTTTTTCAGTGGGTTTTTTTTTTTTTACATTTGTACAAGCAAAAACATTTGCTCATGTTTGAAACAGTGCCTACTAATAAAGTTTATATGCTTGAAGAAAACCACAAGGAAAATGGGATTTTCAATCATTTATTCAACATTAATATCAATAGATGCGAGATTCTTCTGTGGAAAAAGTAAAGTATACCCTTTTCCATCCACTCCTCCATCCATCTTCTACCGCTTACTCATTTTCAGGGTCACGGGAAACCTCGAGCCTATCCCCCTTTTCCTCAGAAGCTAATATTGTCCCCTTTAGCATAAATTTCTTATTGTAGGCGTGTTTTGCGTAATTGTCCACTAGGCTTGCTGGAATTTATGATTGACCACTCCTCCATGTAATATTCTTTCAGGTGCAAGATGTTTGAGGGTTTTCTTGCATGAACTGCCCATTTTGAATCCCCACACATTATTTCAGTCCGGTTCAAATACATGCTTTGACTAGGCCATTCCATATCCTCCATTTATTCTTCTTGAGACATTCCTTGGTGGATTTGCTAGAGGATCATTATCCTGTTTAAAAGTTCAACTTTGACTTTTGGACAGATGGCCTCATGTTATCTTCAAACACTCTTTGATATGATGCAGAATTCATAGTTGAATCAATGAATGCAAGCTGTCCAGTCTCTGAGTCAGCGAAGCAACCCCAAACGATAACATTTCCACCACAGAGTTTCACAGTTGGTATGAGGCGCTTCTCCTGAAAAGCTGTCTTTGGTCTGCACCAAACATGTCTACTGTTACTGTGGCCAAACAATTCTATCTTTGATTCATCTGTCCAGAGCTCATTATTCCAAAAAGCCTGGTCTTTACCTATATGCTCACTGGCAAACTGTAGTCTCGCAAAGGCTTTTTCCTGCCATGCCGCCCATGCAGGTCAAATGTATCTCTTTCTGATTGTAGAAGCATGGACTTAGACACCAACAGTTGCAAGACTTACTAACAGATCCTCTGATGACATTATGAGGTTCTGGGAGACTTCTTTTTGCATCAGACCGTCTGCTCTTATGCTGAATTTACTGGGACGGCCAGTCCAGGACAAATTGGAAGTCATTTTAAATCTGTGCCATTTGTAGATTATTTTCCTTACAGTGAAATGTATTTCAAATAATTTGGAGCTCTTGTTAAATCCCTTGTCAGACTTATAGGAATCCACAACCTTCTTTTCGGAAGGTCTTACAGAACTCTTTAGATCTTGTCATGATGATACCACACACCTCAATAACAAAGGGAACACCAGACTCTAGATGTCAGAGGGGTATAAATAAGACAGGTTCCACCTGGACTCCCTAAACAGGTTCTAATCACTGGCACAATCTTGAACACCTGAATCTAATTTTATAGATTTGAAGGTCTGATAAATGTAAGGGTGTACTCACTTTTTCCATGTGGCTGGTCTGTTTTTTTTTTTGTTCATTTGAGTTTTGAAAATGACTACAAAATGTCTATTTTGTGTCATTTGATAGGGTGTATTTTATTACCTTATTAATTGGCACTGTTTCAAAGAGGATCAAATGTTTGCTTGTCCAAATATGTCAAAAAAGCCAATGGTTGTACTTATTTTTTCACATGACTGTGCAAGGGGGGGGGATGCAATTGTTTAAAAAAAAAAAAAAAACCCCAAGAAAAACAACCAGTGTTATAAAACTTACAGCCTTTCTCCTTTAAGTACACTCCTTGTGATGTAATACAGTTGCCCCAGTGTTTCTCCTGGTGCTGGAATCATTTCTTGTAGTCATCTTTTGTCATCATGTCAAGAGCCTCCTGTTATTTTATTTTATTTTTTTCCACGGTGGCAAATCTTTCCCTGTTAGTCTTCTTTTTGTTCCTGGAATGAAAAATAAGTTGTGAAGAGTGAGATCTGATGAGGATGGTGGATGTGAAGTGATGACTACATTGTTTCTAGTTAAACGCTCCTTGGTTGACAACTCCGTGTGTGCATGTGCATTGTCGTGGTGCAAGTTCCAGTTCTGGGTACACCACCTCTGTGGACGCCTAAGCACTTAAATGTAAAATCACTTAAGTGCAGATGCCACATACAAATTCTGGGAATTCTCTTCTGTGTCACAATTTTGTGCTGTTTTGTTATTTCATGATAGTATGATATTTTAACTAAGTCTTATTATTGTGACTTAATAACTCATGATATTATGACATTTTGAGTTAATGTCTCAGAAAGAAAGGGTATTAAGCTGTAATTTTCCTCATCGCTGGAGTGGTACTGTCAAGCCTTTAATATGTATATATATTTCACTTACAAACCTGCATATATCATACCTTTTTATATTTTAAATAAAATAATTGGACCGTAATTACCTTTTAGAGTAAAGTTACTCTACATGTGCCTTTCTAGGTAAAGATACCACCCAGTGCAAGGAAAGTTAGAATTTTAGTTAACTTTTTTGAGGGTATATTTTACAGATATTATAAGCTGAGATAACGACATAGCACTTAAGCTTTATTGGTAATCTTTTGCCCCTTTGATTTTTCAGGGTGTTTGGGGCAGCATTTCTTGGTGAGGAGAAGTCCACAGGTATGTGTAGCTATAGTCATTACTGACAGTTACAGCTAGTGTGTGAGTGAGAGATGTGTGTGTACTCTATATATGCTCACACCACACATAATTATCACATCAAGGTTATTGGATAGACATTCAAGGAGAGAATATTATCATTGCTATTTCTTCAGTCACTTAATACTGAATATTCTACCATAATTCAGTACAAATGACAAATTTACACTACACACGCTATGTGTCAGCATGTGGTCATTTATGAAAATATAATGAAAGCCTCAATCGGTAGCTAACAGAAGATTTATTTTTTAGATATTTAGGCATTTAATACTTAATCTTTTTATTTGCAAGTGGGTACAATGTAAAGCGGAGATAGAACATTTTCGCCAAGTTTGATCAAATTAGTAGTTTTAGTAGCTTTCCCTTCTAGTAGCTTTCCCTGCTGTGCTGACTTTCATCACACAGAACCCTTAAGTGGGGGGAAAAATGGTCTAAAATAAAATCGATATACATCATTTTATTAAAAGAGTGATGAGATGGAGAGTCTTAACAACATTTAAGACTTTAAAAACAATACAAATGAGCATTAAGCCAACAAGCTGTTGTGGTTAGGTAATTTTAAATCTTGACTTTTTTTGGGAACATGGTGACACAATATGCTACTCACATGCACATAAATTTGGTTTGGGTTACATGTAATGGGTGTAATTTCTGTAGTTTTCAACAGACCCTAGTCTGGGGTACATATAAACAATTCATTTGTATTCTGCACCCAGGAATGAGTTTATTTAGTCTGATGTAAATATGTGCATGTGAACACAGCCGCTGGGCCTGTTGGAGTGTATACATGCACTTTATGTATTCAGATTGATTGAACAGTCAGATTAAACATAAATATAGCATACATACAGTGTGGCAATAACATTAACATTTTGGAATTGTTTATGCTTCTGAATTGCAGTAACAAAGACAGTGACCATGCCATGTTGGCAGGTGGAAGAGTTTGTAGTTGCGAGCGACTGCATTTTGTGTACTGCTTTTCAAACGGTAAGAATTGTATTAGGAAAACTAGATAAAATGGTGTCTATTGCTATCACAATTATTATACCACAGCACTGAATTCTCAAATTATTATACAGCAGCACTGAATTCTCAAATACGGTCTCAAATTCTGGTCAGCTGGTGTTGATTAATTTTCTATAGCAGCTGGTCTGAGTGCTGGCTGAAATTCAGATAACAGGTTTATATTTTTATGTTCATTCTACAGAATTGTCTTTCTCTTTTTTTGTCATTATTTTTGTCTGATCTAATATAATCTTAGTATTAGGCTCTGGAAAGTGACAGACTGGGCTTTGTTTGTTTGGAAGTTTCCCCCATTTTTTCCCCACTTTGGTCATTTGCCAGTTCCCATTCAACAGCCAGCTGTCCCAGATCATTTGACAACTAACAGCCAGGGAGTATGTAGGCTAAAACATTCAACTTTTGTACATTTTATGTATAACTTTTTATTTATTTATTTATTTATTTTTTACTGCTGTTATAACATGCGTGATAACAGGAACTAACCTGTGGATGTTCCAGAAAATTAACTGCAACTATGAACAGAGAAAAGTATGATTATATTGTTCATTAGTAAATGAACAGTTGCAACTATTGACAAATTGCTGTGGTATAAGGTGAACGAAACAATTTGGGAGGTGCTGTTATTGAAAACTAACTTTATAATGGTGGCACACTACGCCATCACACCACCCCATCGCTGATTATTTTCCTATAACATCATTCCCTGTTGGGTTTTATTCCTTAAATATTCCCTCAAAAGATTGCTCCATGCTATATATTTTGTGAGTGTATTTAACATGTGCAGTAAAAGCCATGGGACTTTACTTAAGCTTCTTTTGGCTCACATGAAATCCCCCTTATAATCTCTGCAGAAGACGCTAATTGCCTGCATCCAGACAGGATACGTAGAGAGGATTAACTGTACCAAGTCCAACAAAGATGAGTACAAAAGGTGAGTATTGTTTCTCCTTTCAATAATCTCATCTTTCTGGCTATGACAGTGAAATGACTTAAATGGTATTTTCATTTAGATCATCCAAATGTTTTCCAAATGCCAAGTATTGTGTGTTTCTTGTGAATAATATTTAGAGCTGCAGTTAGATTACTTTATCAAAAGAGCATCATTCAAACACAATCACAGCCTACGTCCAACACTCACACTAACCACACTAAGTAGTGTGCCAGAAAAGATGGCCACCTGTGGTATGAGCCTCTATAGTAAGCAGCACAGATTTATTTTTAAGCCTTTAGCAGACACTGTTAAGCTTTCTACATTCCCACGACTGGTACACCTGTGGCTGATTCCACATACTAAATACAGTCGGCTCCAGGATTGTTGACATCCTTCATAAAGATGAGTGGAAAAAAGGGCAGGAAACATGTTTTTCTACAGGGTGTTCCAAAAGTCTCCATACATAGGGGACTGTGTGGGACTGTGTTTATCAGTCCGGTTGTGCCTTTTTCAGTGGATGTTCTCGGTTGGTCCGCCACACGTCCGGACTTTGTTAATAACTGTGTCGTGTGTGATGTGCTTGCCATGTTTCCTGTCACAACCTTGAGACAGCTTCCTGATCCAGCTGTGAGAGTGATTCCAATACGTTCCTCTTTTCTCAAAGGCATTCTTAAAGACTATCTGTGAAAATATATGCCAGTCTATCGCAGAGCACAATCACACACACTTTACCACCCATTCACACACTGTGGATAGTTTGGAAATGCCACTACAATGCATGCCTTTTGGGCGAGGAAACCAGAGTACCCGGAGGAAACCCCAAAAACAAAGGGAGAACATGCAAACTCTGTGCAGAGGCCGGATTCAAACCCTTAACCCTGGAGGTGTAAGCCAAACGTGCTAACCATTATGCTATAGGGGTGGGGGAAAAAATCTATTCAATAAACTATCACGATTTTGAAAAAAAAAATTAAGGTTTTGAAATTTGGGAATATTTTTGTTCCAGAATCGATATACTGTAATTCATATTCAGTTGCTTTATTTTAGCCTTTGCTTATAGACAAACGTCTATAAATTTTCACAATTTATATGAACCAAAAACAGATCAGGAAAAGTAAGTACACCTCTACATTTATCACATCTTCAAATCCATAAAATTAGAAACGCCAGTCTGGCGTTCCCTTTGTTATTAACATGTGTCGTGTCATCATGCCAAGATCTAAAGAGTTCTGTAAAACCTTCAGGGGGAAAAAAAGGTTGTGGATACCTATGAGTCTGACAAGATCTCCAAGTTATTTGAAATACATCATTCCACTGTAAGGAAAATCAACAAGTGGTGCAGATTTAAGATGACTACCAGTTTGTCCAGGACTGGCTGTCCCAGCAAATTCAGCCCAAGAGCAGACCGTCTAATGCAAAAAGAAGTCTTCCAGAACCTCAAAATATCATCACAGGATCTACTAGTAAGTCTTGCAACTGTTGGTCGTGGACATATTATGGTTTGGGGTTGCTTCGCTGCCTCAGGGACTGGACAGCTTGCATTCATTGATTCAATTATGAATTCTGCATCATATTAGAGTGCTTGAAGATCATGTGAAGCCATCTGTCTAAAAGTTGAAGTTGACCTGAAAGTGGACCTTTCAGCAGGATAATGATCTAAGCACACTTGCAAATCCACCAAGGAATGGCTCAAAAAAAAGAAATGGAGGACATGGAATGGCCTAGTCAAAGCTCGGATTTGAATCCCATTGGAATGTTGTGGGGGAATTTGAAACGGGCAGTACATGCAAGAAAACCTTCAACCATCTCTCACCTGAAAGAATATTGCATGGAAAAGCCGTAAAATGTTCCAGCAAGCCTGATGGACAATTGTGCAAAATGCCTTCAAGAAGTAATTTCTGCTAAAGGGAGCAATACTAGCTTCTGAGACCAAGGGTGTACTTACTTTTTACACAGAAGATTATCACATCTTTTGATATTTCTGTTGAAAAATGCTTGAAAAGGCTCATTTCCTTGTGAATTTGTTGAAGTATATCAACTTTATTAATTGGCACTGAGGATCAAATGTTTGATATCATATCATATATAAAAAAATTGCAATACCCAGTCGGCACCCAAGTATCATGACGGCATCGAGTCTCGTCCCAGCCCTACTGTGCCACCACACCCTCCATAAAATGTGCTAATTCTGAGAAACTTTAGAAGACATTTAAAAGTACATATAAATGACCCATAAAAAGTGTTAATTTCCTCGTATGTGTGGAGTTTTTGCGAGAGTTAATTAGTCTAATCTTACACTGAAAATATGAAGGTCTAACCATTAATTGAATCTATCTATTATATAAAAGAAATTTGAGTGTAAAAAAAACAAAACGTTTTTTTAACAAAACCAGAAGAAGAATACACATTGTAATGCACATGGCAATTTGCGGTTTGGGATTTGGCTACATAGTAACTGATACTGAATAACATAGCTATGTCATTATTTTCTTGTAAAAATCTTTCAGCACACTGACATCTGTTGGTTTTTTGTTTGTTTGTTTTTTTATGTATTCATGATATTTCAGTTATTATGCACAAATTTAAAACTTGCATAAAACAGATGGATAGAAATCTCACTGTAGTGTTCATCCAGTTCATAATAAAATGTTAAATGATCATCCTCTTTTTTTGTCTCTCTAGCTGCCGCTCAGCGGTGATGGAGGAACATCTCTTTTGGAAATTTGAGGGTGCCATGTTAGGCCTTACTGTTTTCTTTGCACTCATAGTGATCGGCCGGCAGAGGTCTTTAGACCGCCAAGCCTCGGAAAAGGTTCGCAGGCAGATTGAATCTATTTAGTGCTCAGAACTCTATTGAGAAGTATTATACATGTGAGGAGCAGCTCGAAAGCACTCCAGAGTTACAGTGATCATCATTTTGTCAGTGTTCTAGCACTGCTGTAGTAGCCAGTGTAACTGGCCTGGGGTAACAGTGGGATCACTGGACACTTGTAGACAAAGCTCGTCATATGTGGATGGATGGACTCAATGGTTTTTATTTTAACTTTGACATTCAATGTAGATGTTAATCTGTAAAGGCAGATTGCTCTTTCCATGCAACATCTTTTCACAGAAGTTGCTCATGATATTCTACAGTGTACTTCTAACTGTGAACCTCCAGGATTTAATAAGGAAGTCAGCATCTAAATCAACAGACAGTATAATAGAAAAGATTAACGGTTTGCTTACTTGTTGGATTTTGTTCTTAAGATTTTCCCTAGCAGATAATGCACAGCTGATACTACATGTTCACACTAACACTGTATTGATCTTATGTAAAGGGAGACTTCATTTTGACATTTGCTCCAAATTAAATTGTATTCTGTTTAGAATTCTGGCAAATATTATTTGCCCTGGAACTGTTGTACTCAGAGATGTTCATTACAAATTAATCTGACCCTGCTTTACTGTGTGTTTTAATAAGTGTGTTGCAAATCAAATTATAGGGAATATAAACATGGACACAGGAATCAGGTTGGTGTTGTTTGTTTTATTGTAAATGTTAAAAAAAGAGAGAATTTTCAAACGCTTCTGAATTGTCCCACAGGAACCTGTAAATGTTCTAGTTTGCTCTAATTTTACCGATATTGTATAGACATCCATATATTCCACTTTCTCACAAAACAGTTTTTGACAAAAGGTTTTGTTTTTGATTCCAGTCCTTTATGATTTTGGTTCTGAAACATGGCTTCTGCTTAATTACAAGTGTTTGCTTGTCATGTTGTACGTAGTCTTCAGTGTCTCAGCACCAGTTTGAGGTTTTATTTATGGACTATTTTGATACATACCAGGCACTGTACATATTGCTGCTGACCGTTATTCAATCTAAAACATAACTAAACTGTATTATCTAGGTTAATTTGCATATGCTACTTTTTAAATGAGCTTACTGTTAATTGTTGGATATGTCTAATGCCCCCCCCCCCTTCCTTCCCCTACAAGCAAAAGCTACAGCCTTTGGGTTCAGGTACATGGATGATCTTTTAATATGCCACACCTGTCTGCTCATGTGTTTGCTCTGGCAGTGTAAAGCAAGTTTGAAAAAGTTGAGTTTTATCAAATTCATTGATGCAATGAAGAAAAGGCTGCATGCTGTTTTCTCTTTCGCCAGTTTTATTGGTCCACCTGACTGTAGATTATGTATTTTTATGAAAGATGTGAGACATTTCCTATTCTCTGTATTTAAAAGGGGAACTGTGGAATAAACCAAATAGAATGAATTACTGCTCTGTAATTTTTTTTCTTCATTTTTTTTTCTTTTTTTAACAATACGTTGATGTTTTGGTATTCTTCATAAAGCAAATTATTTTCAAGTATGGACTATTTGTGAAGCATTTTATACTACTGTAAAGTGTAAAGATTTGCATTTTGACAGTAAAAGATTTAGCAATGATGAGATTCCCTCAATGAAGAGTAATATTTGACCATTTTGCACTGTTAGGATAAAATATGCAGAAAACAAATTATGATGTTTTTTATGCATGTGCAGGAAACAGAAAAAGACTGATGATCAACTCATGTGTGAAATACATGCAAAAACAACCCTGTGTTTGTCTGTTATTAAACATAACAGAATTATTGTTCTCCTTCACTTCACATGTCTAAGCTCCAGAAAAGCAGTTAAATCTTTTCTTCAACACAGTTATGCCATCTCTGTTCATTTTTGCATGGGCCGATCTTGCCTTTAAATATATAAGCATTTCGTAAATAGTGTTCTATTTAAATAGTATGCTCAAACACAATAAATGTAATAAGAGAAACAAGATCAAATATACCTGCAAGCAGCGGCTATCAAGCCCTCAGGCCTACCCCAGTCTCAGGCTTTTGCCAGAACTTGACCACCATGGACAATGTTTGTGCCAAGTTTTGTGAGTTTTCAAGCATGCCAAGCACCTCAGAAAAGGCCAAAGTTTTTGAAAATAATAATGCAAACTTAATAGTGCAAACTTCGCTGCTGGTCCCGGATCCACACAGTTAAATGATATGTAAAACCATACAAACCTAAATAAACAGTTAAGTCAAGCTTGGGATAGTAATGATGAGTGAGGATGATCACTGTTGACAAATCCTAAGCTTCACCTACATCATTGGAAACAGATCAGTGACCCAAGCCTGACTGAAAACAATTCTAGAAGTTTGAAGGATTTTTCAAAGCTATTAAAGATTCAATCAAACACAATACTTTTACATTTTATACTTTTACTTCTTCTGAAAGAAGTGAATTGCACCATATAGCACCATAAATGCAATATGATCAGATCAATGAACTCAATTGGACATCAGATTTGGACACCTGTGCGTATTCTACAAAGGTCTGTAGAACAGAAATGAAATGTCCTTTTCATTTTTTACTCAAATAACAGATTACAATCAGTTTCAGGATTTTTTATTCTATGGCAGCTGGTTCATTTGGTGTCTTATTCAAATAAATGTCATGTCAGTGGTGTGCTGACAAAATTCACTGATGTGAACGCAGTGTGTGTTATCTTGTTGGGCTACTGGTAAAAGGTCTTCTGTGACACAGGAAAGGCCACAGTGTCATTAATTCACAGTGTGCTGTGCTTTAGGAAATATATTCAGAGATGCTCAGTTAATGCTCTGTAAAGTTCAGCACTGAGTCAAACGCCTTTGATGAGAACACCAGATGCCAAAAACCTATTACTGCAATCATTTAAAAACCCATTGGTCATTACAGCTGACAGTCTGTTGCATTTGTGTCCTTAAATAAATAAATAAATAAATAAATAAACTAACTCACCTTTGGTCCCTTTAATGTTTGTCCTTTAATTATATGACTTGATAATATTCTTTCAAGAATGGATGCATGAGATGTGGTCACATTTCACATAAATAAATAAATACATACATACATACCTAAACATTTGTCACAGTCACTTGCTTTATATTTGCTTCCCTTAATGGAAATGTGCTTTTAAATACCTTGGATTGTATTTACATACATATATACACCTTTATAATGTATAGTATCTATATAAATGCATGTCACAATAAATGCAGAATTGGATATTAATTATACAGAATCAATGAGTCTTAAAGAGATTTTATCAAACAAAAATAAATAAATGTAACCATACATGTGTCTTTATCAAACATACATGAGAGGCTTACGAACCAGACAACAGTTTTAAGACATCAGCAACGTAAGATCCCATCAGAGCTAGCCGCACTATGCCTGATGGAAAGTGTAGTTCTGCAAGCTTGGTCAGTAGCAGCGCAGGAAGAAGGTGTTGCACGCACTCCCTCTCATACAGTCACACAGGCGGCCGATGCGTGGTCCGTGCTTCAGGGCACACCGCTCTCCTACATCACACTAAACACCAACGTGTATATATAAACACCATAAAACTGTGTAACTGCACAATGTAATTATGTAGAGGACATGTTTAGATTTGCAGAATGGCCACATGGCATTACTGTACTGGTTTCATTGTTTATCATCAAAATAAATTTAATTTAAAAATCTCGGGTGAATTCAAATATAGTGGGACATATAGTTTTTGGATTTCCACTTGTCTGAACTTTCTTTCCATTAATAAAACAAAATCCCCCAACACATTGTACATTTCTGAATCGTCAAGGTTTAGACTAAATAATAAATAAGTCAGTTATAAACATGCATTTAAACACTTACATTATACTTATTGTTAAAGTAGTACATATATTATTACACATATGTATGATATACAAGTCATGACAATTTTGTGATCTTACAAAATATATCCAAAGCAGTTGTAATTTTTCCTTCCTCAAGCATTTTGGGGTCCACTTCTGGTCTGATGCTGACCACACCCTCTTATCTGATGTCACATGAATTAAGTCATGTTGCATCAATCAAGCAGTTCCAATGCAAGGGTTTCGTTTATCAGGACAAAAAATAAATGCTGTTAAGTTAAACTGTCCCAATTTATCTGATGCCCCAAAATACCTGAATTCACCCTGCATCGATCAACATGTGCTATCTACTGTAATTCACCAAATGTGGAGTAGCCTAATATACTCAGCAAAAAAAAAGAAACATCCCTTTTTCAGGAGACTGTATTTTAAAGAATATTTTGTAAAATCCAAATAAGCTTTACAGATCTTTAATGAACATGCATCTGTGGAACAGTCCTTAAGACACTAACAGTTTACAGGCGGTGGGCAATTAAGGTCACAGTTACAATAACGTAGGACACTAAAGAGACCTTTCTACTGACTCCAGAACACCAGAAGAAAGATGTCTAGGGTTCCTGGGATCGAGAACTTGCAAATGCCATGGTGGAAGAGTGGAGTAACATCTCACAGCAAGAACTAACAAATCTGGTGCAGTCCATGAGGATGAGATACAGTGTAGTACTTAAAGCAGCTGGTGACCACAGCATTCTGACAGCTCCTTTTGATATTGATATCCCTTTGTTCAGGGACTCATAATTCCATTTAAGTTCATCAAATGTCTGTGAAACTTTATAAGTTTATGTCACAGTTGTTGAAATGTTTTTTTTTTTTTTACATTAATACAAATATTTACACGTTATGAAATTTGCTGGAAATATAAGCAGTTGAATGTGAGAGTGTGCTGAGTATATATAGTACTGTGCAAAAGTACCATGCACATGCAAAGAACTGCTGTAGAGCAAAGATTCCTTCAGAAAAAATACAACTAAATATTTCTACTTTAATAATATACCATATATTTGCATATATATATATATATATATATATATATAATAAGTAAAACTAATAAATAAAACAAAGTCAATATTTCCTTTCATTTTTTGTTATTTTTTCATTTTATTTAAATATATTTATTTATTTTGCTGCAATCTCAGGTACAATGTGTGCAGTTTTATAAGGAAAATAACTGGTAAGTTTTATTGAGCATTTTGCAAAACCAGACACGGCTCTTCTGGAGACTTTGACCGTTGCACTTGCTTTTTTGCAGCAAAACCACAGCAACCTTCATTGTGTATTTTGTCTGAAAAGTGTCTCTAATGTAAAAAGATGCTTTCTTTACTGACATACAAATATTTTTCTGTAACGTTTAATTTTGTGCTGGAAAATGAATGTTTGGAAATCTACAGTGTTTTTGTACTAAGACTTTTGCACAGTACTTTAGAAATGCTGGTGACTGGGGTATTTTCTATACAACATGCATAATTTACCACTGGGTACACAACAACAACAACAAAAACATATATAAAAGACATTTATAAAAGACAGACTGGGCTTTCAGGAACATTACAGAACAGGAATGTAAATCTTTAGCCTAGGAATTAACTCACTAACATGTTCCTTTATACACAGCAAAATTATAGCCTAATTATAATAGGTGTTTAAAATGATTTTGAGGGTTTTGAATTTCACTTTTTTCACGTTTTACCATCCAGGAAAAAACAAACAAACCCCCAGGCTGATTTATTTCCAAATTTGAAATAAACCAGACATCATTTCTCATGTTAAAGTGTGTAAGAGATTAGAATGTACTGAGATGTATTAGTTATTAAAATAAAGTCTTACTCTTGGAATGATGCTGGCTCTTTTATCCATTGCTTTCTGATTGTCCCTGTCTCCTTCCAGAAGGCTTTCCAGTGCTTCAACCTGAGCAAAACACGGAAAAAATATCAATCTAAATTACAAAAATATATACAGTTCGTAAAACTTACAGTAAAACAAGAAACGCCTTCTGCGTTTACACCTGATCATTTCATCCGTCTATCTTTTAATCTGAAGAACAAGTGCAATGAGAGAAGTTAAGATCGATACTGAATTATGAAATGATGGATAAACCAAAGTTGTTGTTGTTGTTTTTTTTTTTTTACCATGTCTCTGGTGACGAGCTGCTCCTCGGACACGGCCAGTCGGTTGTCCAGAGAAGTGTGAGCCTGACACACAGTGCTGAGCAATAACACACACGCGCCGAAATACACCGCTGTCCTGATGCTGTCCATGCTGCTGGAGAAAGAGTTTGAAGGAGACCGTTTTTAAAAATTCAGCACGCTTTCCTTCACAGAATCGCTGCTTGCAAAACTTTCCCCATTCCTCTATTTATACAGCGCGAGCGCCCGACTGACGCATTCGAGTGACGTCATCACTCCCGTCCTTTTCCGTCAGGTGTAAATAAGTCTCTCCAATACCAACTGCAATTATAAGGTCAAAAATAGCCCAAAGAGAGGGAGAAAAGAAGGAGACAGCTGATATGTAGTGCCTACAAATGTCATATTTACTGTGTGCAAGCAGAGAGAGAGAGAGAGAGAGAGAGAGAGAGAGAGAGAGAAGAGAGAGAGAGATAGAGAGAGAGAGAGAGAGATAGTCAGCCCCTTATTGAACAAGCTGAGGAACCCTAAACTACATAAAAGGGTTATGGTGTTATTGTCCATGGTGTTATTGGATCTCAGTTTGCAGGGGTGGAAGGTATAAAGACATCCACATTGGATTGTCAGCTTAAAATAAATGTCTAGTTGCATCTAGTCCAGCTGAACCGCATTATGAATGCAGTTTCATAGATTTGGGGAATTAGTGGGAGCAAATACATTTTCACACAATTGGTATTGGATCTTTTTTTTTTTTTGCTTCAATAAATAACATTATCATTTAAAAACTGTATGTTGTGTTTACTCAGGTTGCCTTTTGTTTTTATCTTAGATTTTGTTTTAATTTCTGAAACAATTGAGCAAAATATATATAGACAAAAAAAGACAAAAATCTGGAAAAGGGTTCTGCCTGTGTGGCAATGTGAGGAACCCCAAATGGCGCCTTGAGGCTCTTATAATATTTACAGTGTGTGGAGCTCAGACAACGGCTCACACAAGCTCAGGGGAGGGCTTTTGAGTGATAAACAGATACAGATACCAATAATGGTATTCTGTTACAACCGTTCTGTAAATTCAAGCAGACTATCAGTGACGGCTGTGTCAAGTGAAGCAGATATTCTGTGCATTTGGGCTGGAATTTTTTAATCCGCTTCACAGAGCTATCTATAACACATCATCAGCAGTGATTGAGAAGGTGCCAATGATATACAGACATTGGTCTTTTTTCCTCAAAATAACTTTGAAGAAGATAATAAATATACACAGTCTAAGCATTGTACAGTGGAAGTACAAACTGCACAAAAGCAGTTACATATTTTCTGTTTACCAGACCAGAATGAGAAATCATGAATGTAGCTGCCTATCCTTCTTTAACTGTGTGTGTGTAATAGTTTGCCTTACATATTTTTTATTATGCCAATGATAAGGCTTTTTAATATAATGCATTGATCAACACTAATAGTTTCATTGTTGTGTTATTGTTAGATGATAACTTGTGGCATTCCACAAGGTTTTATCTTAGGACCTATAGCCTCCTGTTGGAGCAAATTATCTGTCAGCATGTTTATTTTCTTTACTCCATGGATGACACAGAGCTATATATGTCCCCTAATAAACAATGACAGCTGCTGTTAAATCTCTCTAATTAATTGTCTTGAAGATTTCAAGAAATGGATGGCTTTCAGTTCCACCAATTAAATGAGGGAAAGTGAAAATACAGTTTTATTTGTTCCAAGTAATCACATTAACATTCTTGTTAATAATCTTGTCCAAATTTCCCTTTATGCATTCTCTATTTTATGAACTGGAGAACTTCTTTCTACAGTAACTTACTATGCGATGAGGTTAATCAGTACTTATTGTCCTGCTTTACAGTTTTTACAAACTGCTGCTGCCAGTTCACTGAAGAAAGAGTATATTAACCCAGTGCTTTTTGCCATGGAAAGATAAGGCTAAAACCTCTTGTAGAAACCTGCATGACCAAGTCAGGTAATCAATTTGAGGACAATTAAGATGAGCAATTATCTTGAACTACAATAAAAAGCATGACCAATAAAAGACACTCCACTACAGAAATGAGCCTGTTTCAGACTTTTATATGCCATGGCCTGTCAGTTTTGGTCTGAGCTGTTGTTTAATAGTGCAATACGACTCGAAATATTGACATTAATAATAAACTTCGATCCTATTTAAAAGTAGACAATAACCATATCAAAGTTTACTCTGATGAAGAAAATAGATTTAAATGGAATAACCATGCAAAATGTGTTAAACAGAGTATATTGATGGGTTCCACCCTGTTTGGGAAACTAGGGAAATTGTCCTTGGCTTGGGTTTGTGTGAAGCTCCAGGGGAGCCATTGACATGGTTGATAAGTCTGTGTGAATAAATGATTTTGGTTAAAAACCTAGGTTTGTCCCAAGTAAACTGGTTAATAAACAAAAGAAGTCTGTGCTCATCTAGATTCTGAGCTGTGATTTCAAATGGTGCAAAACAGTAAATGTAAATGTAAAAAAAAGTAGTAAATCTAAAAGTTAAAATGTGCAAATCCTGGATGTTTATAATGCTCCTCTGGTAACAATTGTGTCCATTTCATGCATTAAAAGAAGGCCATCCAATTTTTTCTACAACCGTAAAGGTGTGAATCCATGTGAAGTTTGAATCATATTATGATTCGGACAAGGTGTGATAATGTTAATGAGAGCAGATCCTAATTGCCATGACACCAAGCACAGATATCCAAGATCAGCAAGTGGAATAATGACCTGACGATATGAATCATAGCTATTTCACCCAGAATTTAGGGTTTGTTTTGACAGCACCATGGCTCCTATTAGTATTAAATGCAAGAAGAAATATTTCATGAACTTTTAATATTTTAATTATTTTTGGGGCATTTCTTCTAACACTAGCTAGATGTGAATTTAAGTGTTTGAGACAAAGAATCATCTTTTACAGTTTTGCACTAAAACATATACAAATAATTACACATGTATTTTTAATTTAGCACTCGATATGTTCTGATAAAATATCACTGAACACTTGAATGCAAAATTATTAGTCTCTTTTATCTTTGACTTTGTCTTTGGGTTCTGTATTTTGAGTCTAGTCTCAAGAGTAGGTAAATAAATGAATTAATATATAAATTCGTTTTGTAGGGACATTTGTAAACTTTCTTGACTTTTATAGAGAACCCTGGGCTTTTCTGTCAGACGATATTTCATTAGTCTCTATAACACTGTGTCATACATTTTTTATAATGCTTAGCTTGATCCTGTGTGTTCTACAAGGTTAATGTGGTACCCAGTTGAATAGTTGAATAATGGCCTGATACTGTGGAGATGGAGAGACATGGCAGACCCTCAAGCACTGAATAATGCAAGATCCACACAAATAAAGAACATAAATAAACATCCACATGTGCAGAACCTTTCACTTCTAGAACATTGCATGTTTCCCTCTTTACAGGCACAAATGGATGGAGTCTTTTTTCTTTTCCACTGGGCAAATTCTGTTGTGTTGTGTTATATATGAACATGTTAGTGAAGAGTTTTAGCTAAGATATTTCTGGAAAAGTGTCACGCAAATATATTACAACTGACTTTATATGAGACATTTTTATCACTTTTAGTAAATCATGATTTTGAGTTCATTAAACTTGCAATCTTTTGTAGGTAAATAAGTTAAACAAACTTAGACTTAAAAATGCAACATTTTAAGCAATGTTTAGTCATGATTACTTGATTGTTAGACAACATTAGGGTTTACAGTGTATGGATTTTGTCATATATCATATTCAAGTGGTCTTGTAAACAGCATGATACAATATCTGAAATCAGCTTATAGTTATATTCAGGTTTGAAAATATATATATATATTAAAAACAAACATATTTAATTTCAGAAATCAGCTCATTTGTGTATACTATATATATATATACATATATATATATATATAACACACACACACACAACCACACACACACACCAATAAACTGTCTTTAGGAGAGAAAAGGAGATCCTCTCCAGCTTTGGATCAAGATAGAGACAGCTTTAAGAAGTTTAAGAAGTTATCATTATGTGCAATTTGCAACCAAAATACAGCTCTTCTAAAACGTGAGGTTTGACATGTTTTTATCCATCCATCTTCAACCGCTTATTCCTTCTTCAGGGTTGCGGGGAACCATTCATACACTAATGACAATTTACCAACCTACCAATCAACCTACCATGCATATCTTTGGACTGGGGGAGGAATCCGGAGTACCCGGAGGAAACCGCCACAGCACGGGGAGAACATGCAAACTCCGCACACACCCCGGCAGAACCCCGGACCCTGGAGGTGTGAGGCGAACGTGCTAACCACTAAGCCACAGTGCGCCCGACATGTTTTTATTACAGTTTAATTCACAATTATTGCCTGTGATATCTGCATAGAAAAAGATACAGAATAGAAAATTATATCTTTGTAGAACTCATTAACTGCTCATGCTCAGATCATAACAGGACTCTGAATTCATGTATGAAATCAAGTCATTTCTAACATTTCTCAAATCACTCAAAATCTAATAATAAGCATTTCTTGATTCACTTATACATATTCTTTTGTTACATTTTCTAAGAGTTCTTTCTTTAGAGTAAAATTTTTAGTATTTTAAATGGATTAAATTAAACACAAATACTAAAATAAAAGTTCAAAAGGTGCTTTTGACTGTCAGTGCATTTAGAATTAACTTGTCTTTTGAGACTTGTTAGCCTCAAGTAACCTCGAGGTAAATATGTTTACAACCATCTGAGAAGAAATATAACATAATAGAGTCAGAGCTGTTGCCAGTGGGCTGCAAAGGGGGCCCCAATAAATTCAGTAGTTATGCTATATAGGCCCCTACTTTATGAATAATTATTGTATATTACAGCTTCAAAACCTCAAAAACATGCAATCTCGTGAAAGAATTTTCCAAAATCTGCTCTCCCCTCCCTAAATATGGTTTAGTCCACCACCAGGCATATGATGTTGTTTTTGTGGAATTCTGTGTTTGGTTTATGCCAGATGTAGATGTAACAAGACCCCTGTCTTCCAAATAGTTCCACTTTTGACTCATCAGTCCACAGAACATTCTCCCGAAAAGTTTGAGGATCATCAAGGAGCGTTTTGGCAAAATTCAGATGAGCTTTAATGTTCTTCTGGGTTAGCAGTGGTTTTCACCTCACCACTCTTCCATGAAAGCCATTTTTGCGTCTTTCTGATAATGGAGTCATGAACCTTTATTTATGCAAGATAGGTCTGTAGCTCCTTTCATGATGTCCTTGGCCTTTTTGTGGCTTGCTGGATGAGTAGTTGCTGTCTTCTTGAAGGAATTTTCGAAGGTTCACTACTGTGAAGATCTTCCATTAGGGGATAACGCCTCTCACTGTAGACCTGTGAAGTCCAAGAGCCTTTGAAATAGCTTTGTAACCCTTCCCAGACTGATGTATTTCAATCACCTTCTTCCTCATCATTTCTGGAATTTATTTCAACTTTGGCATAGTGTGTTACTGGGTAAGACCTTTTAACCAACTTCATGCTGTTGAAAAAGTTCTATTTAAGTGTAGATTGGATTGAACAGGGTTTGCAGTAATCAGGCCTGGTTGCATCTAGTCCAGCTGAACCTCATTATGAATGCAGTTTCATAGATTTAGGGAATTAGTAACTATGGGGGCAAATATATTTTCACACAGACCCACTTGATATTGACTAACTTTTTTGCTTCAATAAATAACATTATTGTTTAAAAACTTTTACTCAGGTTGTCTTTTTTTATTTTAGATTTTGTCAAAATTTCTGAAACAATTTGATTTTCTGCAAATACTTTTTCAGAGCACACGTACTGTAATGCTACTTTGCTAATAATTCAATAAAATTGCCCATTTAGTAGCTTAAAATGATCTTCCACCTCACTATTGGAAAATGAGTTATTCTTGTAGCAATGCTACAGCAAAAAATCAGATTACTGACCCAGAGATCTTTTAAATAACAGAAAGAATAGAATATGTTTTATTATGGCTAGTGCTAAAAGATAGAAAGAAACTGTTGGAAAGAATCACTACAGTGTTATTGATTTTTGGAAGGTTTGTACTACTTTATTTGAACAGTTCTGTCTTAGAAGAAGAGAATTTCTCCATTTACTCCAGGAAATGTACAATAATGCTAAGTAAATGTACAATAATGACACGGAAAAACATGTAAAAGCAACTAAACTGTGAGCACAAATTATTGTACATTTTACTAAAATGCTGTAAGGTAGGTCATGTGCGATTCTGTTCATAATGGTAATAAATGTAGGAATATCTTTACTTAAAAACTTAATAATGATCTCTGGGTGACATAAGTGTGATCTGAGTCACTTCCCGTGAGTCTATCCATTATCTGCTTATCCTTCCTCTGTTTTGACACCTTTAGGAGCTAATATCAGATTGCCTGCTGACTGAGATGAAATGTGCTTTAATTAAATTCTTCAGTTGAGGAGATGTGAGAGTAGTAAAGAGACAGGTTGGGATGATGAGAATGTCAGGGATCTGTACTTGCAAAGATGCTTGTTATTAATGGTCTGAATTTGCTCCAAGTTACCCATAAACATTCAACAAAAAATTATCTAGATAAAAACTTAATTCTGACATAAAAATACCTACTGAAAGTATGTGAAAACGGAATGTTTTCTTTAAGATTAATACATGCATTTATTAACATTAGTAAATTTCATAGCTTATAATTTCTATTTACATAGTATGAGAATGGGATAAAAGCTTTAATCGGTTAGCTTCGATCATACTTAAGAATTAAATTAAGGCTGTGTAGTTTAGATGTTAAAGCTTTTGCAGGCAGTACAGAGTACAGGTCTGAGTCACTGCACCAGCACCTCCAAAGCTTCATTAACATTTATGATTGAGCTTAATATATTTTTTACTGCAATTTAATGCCTGAGGAAAACATAATTGCTTGCAAGCTAAATATACATTCACAGCTTCATGTTAAGGTCACAGTTTGCCAGCATGCAATTAAATCCATATACAGGTGCTGGTCATATAATTAGAATATCATCAAAAAGTTGATTTATTTCAGTAATTCCATTCAAAAAGTGACACTAGTATAATGCATACATTCATTACACACAGACAACTAATGAAAACCCCAAAATCAGTATCTCAGAAAATTAGAATTTTACTTAAGACCAATACAAAAAAAGGATTTTTAGAAATGTTTTGCAACTGAAAAGTATGAGCATGTACAGCACTCAATACTTAGTTGGGGTTCTTTTTGCCTGAATTACTGCAGCAATGCAGCGTGGCATGGAGTCGATCAGTCTGTGGCACTGTTCAGGGGTTATGACAGCCCAGGTTGCTCTGATAGTGGCCTTCAGCTCTTCTGCATTGTTGGGTCTAGTGTATCGCATCTTCCTCTTCACAATACCCCATAGATTTTCTATAGGGTTAGGTCAGGAGAGTTTGCTGGCCAATTAAGAACAGGGATTACCATGGTCCTTAAACCAGGCACTGGTAGCTTTGGCACTGTGTGCAGGTGCCAAGTCCTGTTGGAAAATGAAATCTGCATCTCCATAAAGTTGGTCAGCAGCAGGATGCATGAAGTGCTCTAAATCTTCCTGGTAGACGGCTGCGTTGACCTTGGACCTCAGAAAACACAGTGGACCAACACCAGCAGATGACATGGCAACCCAAACCATCACTGACTGTGGAAACTTTACACTGGACTTCAAGCAACGTGGATTCTGTGACTCTCCTCTCTTCCCCCAGACTCTGGGACCTTGATTTCCAAAGGAAATGCTAAATTTACTTTCATCAGAGAACATAACTTTGGACCACTCAGCAGCAGTCCAGTCCTTTTTGTCTTTAGCCCAGGCGAGACGCTTCTGACACTGTGTCTTGTTCAAGAGTGGCTTGACACAAGGAATGCGACAGCTGAAACCCATGTCTTACATACGTCTGTGCGTGGTGATTCTTGAAGCACTGACTCCAGCTGCAGTCCACTCTTTGTGAATCTCCCCCACATTTTTGAATGGGTTTTGTTTCACAATCCTCTCCAGGGTGCGGTTATCTCTATTGCTTGTACACTTTTTTCTACCACATCTTTTCCTTCCCTTTGCCTCTCTATTAATGTGCTTGGACACAGAGCTCTGTGAACAGCCAGCCTCTTTAGCAATGACCTTTTGTGTCTTGCCCTCCTTATGCAAGGTATCAATGGTCGTCTTTTGGACAGCTGTCAAGTCAGCAGTCTTCCCCATGATTGTGTAGCCTACAGAACTAGACTGAGAGACCATTTAAATGCCTTTGCAGGTGTTCTGAGTTAATTAGCTGATTAGAGTGTGGCACCAGGTGTCTTCAATATTGAACCTTTTCACAATATTCTAATTTTCTGAGATATTGATTTTGGGGTTTTCATTAGTTGTCAGTTATAATCATCAAAATTAAAAGGAATGAACACTTGAAATATATCAGTCTGTGTGTAATGAATGTATGCATTATACTAGTTTCACTTTTTGAATGGAATTACTGAAATAAATCAACTTTTTGATGATATTCTAATTATACAGTCATGGACGAAATTATTGGCACCCCTGGAACTTTTCCAGAAAATGCACCATTTCTCCCAGAAAAGTTTTGCAATGACAAATGTTTTGGTATACACATGTTTATTACCTTTAAGTGCATTGGAACAGCACAAAAAAGCAGAAGAAAAAAGGCAAATTTGACATCATTTTACACAAGACTCCCCAAATGGACTGGACAAAATCATTGGCACCCTATTAAAACTGTGGGTAAATAATTTCATTTCAAGCATGTGATGTTCATTTAAACTCACCTGTGGCAAGTAACAGGTGCTGGCAATATAGAAATGAAAACTGAAGCCAGTTAGATTGTATAAAAGTTGGCTCAACCTTTGTGTTGTGTGCCTGTGTGTGCCACACCAAGCATGGAGAAGAGAAAGAAGAGCCGAGAATTGTCTGAGGATTAAGAAGCAAAATTGTGGAAAAATATCAACAATCTCAAGGTTACAAGTCAATCTCCAGAGATCTTAAAGTTCCTTAAAGTGCGCAATAAAATCAAGAAGTTTATGACCCTTGGAACTGTGGCAAATCTCCCTGACGTGGACGGAAGAGAAAAATTGATGAAAGAATGCAACACAGGATAGTTTGAATGGTGGATAAACAACCTCAGTCAACTTCCACAAAAATTCAGGCTGTCCTGCAGACTCAGGGTGCATCAGTGTCAGCTCGAACCATACGTCGTCATCTGAAGGAGAAGAAGCGCTATTGCAGGAGACCGAGGAGAACCCACCTTCTGACACAGAGGCATAAAAAAGCCAGACTGCTGTTTGCAAAAATGTACCTGAGTAAGCCTCAATCCTTCTGGGAGAACGTTTTGTGGACAGATGAGACTAAGGTAGTGCTTTTTGGCAAAGCACGTTATTCTACTGTTTACAGAAAACAAAAAGAGGCCTACAAAGAAAAGAACACAGTACCTACAGTCAAACATGGTGGAGGTTCAAGGATGTTTTGGGGTTGTTTTGCTGCCTCTGGCACTTGGTGCATTGACTGTGTGCAAGAAATCATGAAATCTGGAGACTATCAAAAGATTTTGGCCCATAATGTAGGGCCTAGTGTCAGAAAGCTGGGTCTGCGTCAGAGGTCATGGGTGTTTCAGCAGGACAATGACATACCTCAAAAAGCACCCAGAAATGGTTGGAGACAAAGCGCTGGAGAGTTCTGAAGTGGCCATCAATGAGTCCGGATCTAAATCCCATAGAACACCTATGGAGAGATCTCAAAATTGCTGCGCCCTTTAAATCTGAGAGACCTGGAGCAGTTTTCAAAAGAAGAGTGGTCCAAAATTCCAGTTGAGAGGTGTAGGAAGCTTGTTGATGGTTATAGGAAGCGATTGGTTTAGGTTATTTTCTCCAAAGGGTGTGCAACCTAATATTAAGTTGAGGGTGCCAACAATTTTGTCTGACCTAATTTTTGAGTTTTGTGTAAAATGATGTCAAATTTGCCTTTTTTCTTCTGCTTTTTTGTGCTGTTCCAATGCACTTAAAGGTAATAAACATGTGTATACCAAAACATTTGTCATTGCAACACTTTTCTGGGAGAAATGGTGCATTTTCTGGAAAAGTTCCAGGGGTGCCAATAATTTCGTCCATGACTGTATGATCAGCACCTGTATTCATCTGTTTGTGAATAATTCTTCAAAAGGTTGAGGGGGAAAAAAAGTCATTCAAGCCACAGAAAAACTGTAACATTCAAAAATAAATACATTAGCAATAGGTAGTGTTGGACAGTCTCTATTCTCTATTCCCTCAGATATGTATAAGTATGTTTAGGTTATAGTTTAATTTGCGTCTCATGAACTTTTCTAGACCTGTCTGTTGTGTGCATGCCAGTAAACATGTCACCATAGGAACTTCCTATTTTCTGTTAAGCGAACCATACCATATATGATCAACTCCTGCTGTACTTTCTTGTATTGCCTAAGATGTTTTTCACGTACATGGCCAGACAGTTTAACTGCCATATTATTTCCACACAGTAGTGTGCCTATGCACAGCTATTTGTACCTATATAAACCTCTGTTATTCTACAAATAAATCAGATGTCTCTCTGAACTGCTCTGGTTGCCAGTGTGTTCATTTATACTCTCCAGGCCTCCGTGGTAAACCACATGAAATTCTCTTCGTGGTAAACCACATGTGCTAGATTTTGTTTCAAGTAAATGAAGCAAGAGGCTGAAAGGTTGGCGGAGGGAAGAGGGATATTAGAAGCTGTTATTTGCTTTAACCCTACAGGTAGCATTTTGTAATAATGATCCTGTTTCAGTGTTATGTAGTTTGTAGTGAATCACATCCAAATTTATACTCGTTGTATCAAAACTTCACCCTTTTTGAAATTCATTAAAAGTTCATCCATATAAGGTTTTTTCTCTGTTGAGTTTCCTCTAAGCATGTTAAGTAACATTATTTATCCCAAACACTCTGTCCAGTTTGTATAGTCTGCTTCCTGTTGACAGAGTATGGAGCCTCTAAAAGACAAATATATATTTTTTAAACTAATTTCATATGTAGCCTCTTCTCTGTCCTTTCATAAGCTCTGTAATAAATAAATCTGTTTATGACAGAAATGTTAGGTCAATCCACAATGCATCCCTTCACCTAAAAAAACAAAAAGGAGAGCTCTATAGACTAATATATGAATGACTAATATACAGTGAAACTGCATTGTTAGCACTGTTATATTAAAGACATATATAAGAATAAGATTAAACCTGCAATGACAATTCAATAACAATTCAGTAAAACACTGTTTCTTCAGTCTGCCTGCTTAAACACAAAGTAAGAATTTGGGTTGCTGATAATTTTTTTAAACACAATATTTAACACACAATCAATATTTAACACATGACATAACTCTTGACACATGACAAGTGATATTAATCTCAATGTAATTCCTATCACACACTGCTAGTATGACCTAAATATGGGGGGGATTTTCCTTTAGCGTGAATAATGTACAGAGATGACTTTCAGAACAGAAGCTGTATCACTGGTTTTGAGACGAATGAGCAGAAATTGTGAATTATGTGATTATGGAGCAGTATCATAGCACAGGGTTATGTTACAAATATCCCTTTTAATCTTACAACATCCTTCATTTTCTTCTATACATACAGACTGATTTCACTAATATTCAAGACATGAGTTTTGCTTAAACTAATTTATCATGCTCCTTTGTATTTATCCCTTGCATATGTACATGTGTGTTCTATGGAAATTTTAGTCATTTATTGTGTTGAGCATTGCTCAAAGGCAGAAAATTGTAATAATGTATTCAGTATGTTGTCTCCGTGTCTTGTTGCTCATTAATGTTCACTCAGAAACACAGAATAGCTGTTTCTCTGGTATTAGTGCGACTCCTCGTATTCACATCCTTTGTTTTTCCTGTTCTCTGTCAATTTTCTTGCTGGCTTTAAGATTCATTATCACAGAGTTATTTCGTAGCCATAACCTGACTGTGTCAGAACTTCTGCCCCATTAACAGTTTGTGAAAGCTATAATAATTCAATAAGCCCTAACTGCCTAACCACAAATAATTGATATTGATACAGTGTGTTAACAACAAAGCAGATTTGTGCTTCTAAGCTGTCAGTGATTTACCAGAACATTTCTCTAAAATCTAGCAATTCATGAGCATCTTTGTTACAGTTTATTAAGGTCACAGTTTGTAAAATGTCTGCCAGCAGAGTTCTAAATATTCACATGGTTCTTTACATTGTTAAAAAGAAAAAACCCTTTATTTATTGCTTTAAGTAAAAATATTTATTTTGAATTATTAACAACATAGATGTTAGCTCACAAAAACTAAATGCCAATTTATCTTTGAGTGAAATATTTTGTGCAAAGTTTATAAAACATGAATGCAAATTTTTGTATTTTAAGCATAATACTTAAAGCATTACCCTTACAGAAATCACACAAATTTCACATGATCAATTACATTTATACATGTGATTGTTGTTGTTGTTGTTGTTGTTGTTGTTATTGCTGTAGTTGTTTTGTTGTGTTTTTATTTTTCATGGAATGTTTATTTTTGTTTAGTTTTGTTTTCACAAAGATTCATTTGTTTGCACATTTTTTGTTTGTTTATTTATTTTCTGTTTGTTTGTTGTTGTTTTACAAATGATTCATTATTTCTACGTGATTTTTTCACATGTGAACACATTATTCACATTAGGTAACATTATGTACTTTAGTTCACATGTGCGATTTCAGGGCATATGTGAAATGGTTCTACTTCACATGTGATCACATGTTACTCAAATGCGAAAAATGATACCTGATAATGTGTGAAATGTATGTGATTTTACCATAAGGGTATATCCACAAAAAAGCTCTGAAAAAAAAGTGACATTGAAAGTGATATTGAAAGAAGTGCATTTGCTTAGAAAAGTGCCTGTGTGTTTACTATGCACTGTGTAAGACTCGTCAGGATTTGTACTTTCTGCTCCGACATTCACAGTGTGTCCATGTTTCTAAGTAATAATATCAGAGTCAGTTTTCAGAATAATGAACTGGTATAAAGGAGTCATAAATTATGCATTTTTCAGTGACACAATCATAACTGCTAAATGGTATTAAGCTGGTATCAAATATAATTTGGGAATTTCCGTTGTGCTCTGTTGATATTTTTCATATATGAGGTGGCCTGGGAGAAACAGACTTGATGCTGTGTGCATAATGATCTGATGTAAAATGATGTGAAATGTGGAAGTAACACATGCACACACAGACTCATACACTGGACCATTGATGCTAGTTTCATTCTTTTCAGCAATTTGTTTTTAAAATAGGCTATTATATTATTATAATATTATACACTATTATTATAAAGGTCCCTTAAAATTGCACTGAAAATTCATTCATATCTAACATTCAAATTTTTTACATTCATAAATACATAATGTCTTTATTTTTCTATGCCTGTTTAGACAAGGCTTTTTGTCCCTCTTTTCTACCATTATAAGGCACACTTTGATAGTTATCAAAAGCTCCTTTTCTTGATTAAGCTAAATTTGTCTTTCCAGTAGTCCATACTGTTCAATTATGAGGATGTGTGTCTTACAGATACTCTGTGTCTAGTTTGAGATTGTTCTGGCTTTGTAGTGGAGATTGTAGTGTCTCTTGTTTGCATCATTACAGCAGTCTAGAAAGTGTTATACTGTAGCTGCTCCTCTGCTGTGTTTCCCTCTTCCTCAGTCTCAGTTTGCCAAGTCTATGGTTCTCCATTGAGGTTGTTTTTCCATCTCAGTCTTTCTGTTGAGTCCTGTAAAAAGAAGGAACACAGTCAAACTCAACCACACACAAGTGATGTCCTTGGTGTTTAAACATAGATATATACACTATATGGATAAATGTTTGTGGCCACTGGACCATAACACTCATATGTGTATTTTAGATTTAATTTCCAAATGTAGTCACTCTCTGCTGTTATAATAACCTCCCATCTTTTGGTTTCTACTAGATGTTGGAAGTAGAGCATTAATGAGGTCATTCATTGATGTTAGACGAGGAGGTCTGGGGCTCAGTCAGCATTACAGTTCATCCTAAAGGTGTTCAATGGGTTTGAGGTCCGGGCTCTGTGCAGGACACACGAGTTCTTCCACTTCCAGTTGTGATTTTCACTGTTGCAACTAAATAGTAAAAATTATCCCCACTTTCAGAATTACTGCTTTAAAGTTGTGTACAGTTCCTTATACTCCCTTAAATACGGTTCTATATAACACAAAAAAAGGTTCCACTATAAAGGATTTTTTTTTTTGCTATAAGTGTAAATAATGTAGATATCATATCGATTCTATTAACATTCTATGCAGTTAAATACTTTTCGTACAGCCTAGGTTTCGATCGCCCTCTGTTGACAGTAAGCAAGAATTACATAGATATTTAAATGCATCCAGTATTTTACCACTACTAATGCAAACAATCATCTGATTGATGTGACATAAGACCAAATAGGAAGTGCACAATGTGGTTTGGGTTTGCATGTCGAGAATAGCCATTGCACTCACCTCATGTGTTTGTGTGTGATGGTGTCCAGTGACATGCAGTGAGTCCTATAGGAGTCTGAGCAGCTGATGAGCAGCCAGGATCAGTATGAGCAGTGAGCTTGGATATACTGTCCTAAAGGCCTGAGATGATCAAAGAAAGTGAGTGAGTGAAGGAGATGTACTGTGTATATTGGCAAAATTCTTCCATAGAATTCTTTCATTATATCTATGTCCTGTTCTTCCACATGTAACCTTGATAGATACAAACCTAATGAACACATTGATTTAAAAAAAAACAAAAAACAAAACAAAAAAAAACTGTCCTGCCTCTTAGGTTAAAGGGATCCCTTGTTTAAACAAACAAAACCCAACATTCCTAATCACAGGCTTTTTTGTTTACAGAGAGTTTTGTGATACTACAGGATACAGGTGTGATTTACACGGTACTTATAGATAACAGAGGTTACAAAAATCTCTGTGTACTTAATGCTATCATCAAGCTTCAGTGTAACTCTGGATATTCTTGTGATCAGTGCTGAAATCTTTATACATTGTATTTAGATACTCAAAATGTATTTCATGCATATATTAGTTATAAATGCATTTATTACTGCTTTAAACAAAAATGAAATTCATAATGTGAGACATCTTGAATCCATCTAAAGCAAGAATGAAGGATTGTCCAAAAATGTTGCTGCTGATAAAGTGCTGCTCTGCAGAGCAGGCACAATGTAATCCATTAAATCTTGATGATTTAATGCAGTGATCTGAAAGCATTTGGTGTCTGACAGCAAATAGAGGACCTGTTTGCTTTGGCGAACAAGATTAGTACAACCATTTTTACGTGTCATTATCCTGTACTCCTCTACATGCTGTCTCAAGTACATGGAGAAGGTTATGACTGGCAAAAGTTGCTACTTTTGTCATTTGTCCAGATTGTTGTCCCAACAGTGACACTATAGTGTTGACTTAGAATGGCTATCATCAGGCCAATGATGATAATACTCATATAATGTAATAGGAATGTGACCCTCACAGCGTGCTATTCTGACCTTTATGGTGACTGCAACATGCTAGGAATTTGCCCTGTAGAGTTTTAACATGGATTTACGTTTAGGGTGTTTTTCCCCCCAACCTTAGTCCAGAGACATTTGTATAGATTCCAAAACTAAAAAATATGAGGTGGATGATAAGGGAAATAAATCCTGTGATATTTGAGAACTGATCAACCCACAGTTGTAATTCAGATTTGTTCTTTATTTTCCCAGCCTAAATGTGTCTATATAGCTGGTGGGGGAATTAAGATACTGTTGTGCTACACTAATGAGAGTCATCTGTTTACATGACTTTTCAATACAAGTCAGTAGTATCTGTGCTGACACTCCCACACAATCTGAAAAAAATATATATCAAGATAACAAGAACATATAACATTTTGATGTGATTTGTTACTATATTTATTGCTGTAATTACATTTTAGTGCTCTCTACAGGCATACATATTAGGAGATGATATGTGTGAGCTTACCCAGATGCTCTGAAAATGTCAAAATATTTCACAACTTTTCTTTTTCTGTGGTTGATTCATCATGACACATAAAACCATGACACATAAAAGGGCTGAGTATGCATTTCAGACACTGACCACATTACTTGGCTCAGTGGGAACTCATTTTAGTATTAACTCAAAGTTCAGTTTTAGTACTAACTCAAAGTTCAACAGAATATTTGGCAAGTTTCATCTGAAAAGCTTAGTTGACCCTCACAATCAAAGAAACTCATGCAATCATTTTCATATGAATTCCTAAGTTATTTTGGGTGTCAGAAAAACAAAACAAAACAGCACAGTCAACCTTTTCCATAGGTTTTACATTTGCGGCAGGCAGACAGCATCTTCATTCTCAAAATAGAGAAAGATAGTATAAATGAGCAGTAAGAGTTTGCACCTTGTTTTCCTGAGTGGTCACCTCTTCATCTGTTTGCCATATATCCAATCCCCCATTTTCATCTTCAGATTCTTTTTCCCTAATAAAGTACTCCAGGGCTTCATTGCTGCTGTTGCCTAGTCAGACAAGTGCAGTATAAAAATGAACCGTTCTGAACAATCATGTTGTACAAACTATGCATGATATAAAAACTATCAAAACGTTTCAGGTGTAGAAACAATATGTTCATAGTGAAAGATGGAACAGTAGATCAAAATACATACTGAAGAAACTGTAGTCAAATGTGGCATTGTAGTCGTAATCTGGTAAAGGAGTAGAATCATATTCATAATCAGAGTTATGAATTCCACCTGTAAAGATAAAAGTTCAGATTTTAGAGGGATTTTGAGTTCTGCATATGTGGTATCTGCTGAGAATAACTGAATAACTCCGGATAAAATGAAGGACTACAATTTAACTGTTAGAATTTCACATCAACATTATGTTGATTTCCTTTTCCTGAAAGCATACATTCTCTAGGCCATCTTATTATTCAGTTATTCGTCTTAAAGCAGATTTTCAGTAATAGCAGTGAAAGTATTAGGAAAGATACATAGTTAGCGAAAACTGGACCTGTCATCCTGAGAATTTAAACATGACAAACAAGTTCTTCTTAATAATAAGATCTACAGATCACCAGATGCAGCTGAACAGCATCTCACCATTTTTCACTCATTTAACACATTTCAACTATGTCTCCCATCTATAAAGAATGTTGTAGTGGAAGGAGAATGTAGTTGGTAACTTGAGCTCTTTGTATCAGCCTCCTTATTGTAGCCGTTTGTCAGTTATATGAGTCTGATATATCCTGACATGATATTTGTGCAGGTGTGGAATTACCATTCTACTGAAGAAAGAAGAGAAAACAATGGCAGCTGTCAAGAGTGTTTCTGACAGGTCTCATAATAAGCATGGTTATCTCATATCTCAGAAATCAAAGGCCCTCGATCTCCAGCATGACACCTTTATGTAGATAGAGTTCATGTAGTTCATGTTCAGTGTGACAACATGCTATATGAAACACTATTCAACAGGCAGTGGTGGATCATCACAGGTCATTTAAAATATTCAAACCAGAAGGTGTCTTGTTTCTTTTTGGAAAATGTTTTAACATGACCCAACCCCCACGCACAGATGTTCTAAAGTTTAATACATTTGGGATAAAAGTTCTTATGTGATATTACATTATATGACACTAATGGGTCAGCTCAGACCAAAGCAATAGATTTATTCACAAACAGAATAGGGAAGATTTATGCATGCATGCATGCAAAAAAAAAAAGTGCCTTCTGGTGACTTTAGCATTCAACAGAAACGGTAAAGGCCATGGTTATCTTGTAGCCTTGAGATGTAGTATTTGTGCAGTCAGTGTTGATCCTTCTCTGGGTTTGGGTTCAAAATTAAAGAAGACAAGAACTGACCCTAAGAAACCACTTCCTCATTCAGGGAAGGAGTTGAATAAATAATCTGTCATGCTTGTCTTTTAGGTCTAATTCATTTACACAGCTGCATGGTTGGTCCAAAGCAATGAAATTCAAGAACATTTTTTAGGGAATATAGTAAATATTCACACAATAATTAGGACCCCAAGGAGCTCTTCATATTTCTAAACTATATCTGGATTCCTTATATATGTGGTGATGTTGGGGAAATATTTGTGATGGTTGGTGATTGTTAAAACATTCTCTTTCATCGCTTTAATTCATATTCACGCCCATGCATACTCTCCATTGGAATTTCAGTTCAATCCATGTACTGGCTTAAACTTTCTAGGACATTGTAAACCATGAGACCCTGCGCAGTTAAGGCAGGTCATATATCCTGTAAAGTGGGCTGAAATACAGACCCTGGTATTTACCAAATCTGGCCTTACAACAGATGGTCTTTGCATTTCAAATCTCTAAGACACTGTGCTGAAGTTAAGAAATGGCCCATATGTTTTGGTTGATGGCAGGTTGCCAAGACCATTAGAGAATCTCCTTAGCCGGACTTAACTGTCTCATTATAAAACAGCCCTCAAGGAACAAGGATTGAATGGGAAGCTCTCAATGAATGCTGATTTTTTTTGTGCTAATAATATATCTGTTTAACAATAGCCAGGCGGAGTCTCACACAGTGGTTAGATGTGACTTCTGATAAGACTTACTACAAGCTATGAGGTCAAAGAGATTCAGGGTTGTCTTATATGCTACCCCAAGCCATGATCCAGTCATTATACTCTCTGATAGCATGAGAGCCAAGGGTGAAACAGGGCTGAGAGCTATTACCTGGACCTACACCAATATATAATTAGGATAATAAACAGCATGGAGCTAAATGCTGTAAGATGTGAGGCAAGTGTCCAGCCAATCTGCTAGTATGTGGTGTTTATGACACCTGCTATTAATTTAAATGTCCTTGTATGAGACAATATTGAGAAGACCTCGGTCAACCAATTCAATAATTTCAAAAGTTTCGAAAGTTTTACTTCTCAAATAATACCAAGGTCATATTCTACTTTCAGCTGGGTTAAGTTTTAGGGTGAATGCACTTAAGAGAAGTAAGTTGGATCCTCTCCAACCAGGATAATTAACTGAGTAGTACTTTGTCACAGTGATATCCAATCACAAGAAATTATTTTCCCCCATGTTTTAATCGTCTGCTTCCCATTCCCTCCTTCTACTTGCATCATAAGGGCCAAGCAACATTTGTGAGTTTAAGAAAAACTCCAAGGTCTACCAGTTCCACATATTGTTTAGCCTCTGGATGTGAAACCACATGCAGGGCATATAAATCAGAATGAAGACAGTCACAGTCACCAAGCAAACAGCTGGAACTTGGTGAAATCTAAAAAAAGGAGAAGGAAGTCATGCCCTGAGAAACACTTTTGAACAGAAAAGAATGCAAATACATCTTCACAATATCTTTCTAAAGCTGCAGGCTCTTTCCCCTTCAAAAGAGTAAAACCATGGTCAGCTACAGCACGGATGTAACTTGATTCCTGTAAAGTTTCCCAGACTTTACCAAGTTATCTTCTAAACGTGTCAAAACAAGCAAGAGCGATTATGAGCATGATGATAAAGTGAGATAACATCTCCCAAATAAATTTTTGACACAAATCTTCCTTTATCGCTTCATGCAAGTCTTCATGCATGCCTCAGAAGGTTTCATTAGCAAGAAATTACATTTTGCTAATTACAGATGTTAAATAAGTATTATATTATCTTTAATGTGAATTTTCTTCCAGTACTCCAGTTAAATTTGTTTTGAAAACATGATGTCATGTCACATACTGAATAATGCAGGTTCACTAGTGTGAAGCAACGGTGTTTGTTCAACTGAGGCTATGGTTAGCTACCTGATGTTAAGCTAGAACATGCCAAGACACATCAGTATGAGAAAGTGAAGTAAAGTCATCCAAAAATGTCTAGACAACAGCAAAAACTCTCACAGGTTAAAACCTGCCTCCAAAAGACTCCAAAGCTCAGGCTTTTTACATGTTATATTTCAGGATGCTTGATAAATGGCATACCATTACTGCAAATTTGGTCTAAAACTATATTAAAAGTTGCATAAAAACTTTAGATATGGAATATAATTAACTTATATGTACAATGGCAGAAAGGATGTGGTTGTTATGGATAGTTTGACATTCCCTTGTCTCTTTTGTATAGATTAATCCAGAAAATAACCCTGCTTTTGGCACAAACTGAATGTTACACATTTCTTTGAGTGCGGGATCACAAGTTTACAGACTTAAAAACTTAACAACCTTAAAACCAAAAAACAATAACAATAAAGACATTTCTCGGTTTCTACAGAAAATGACTCGTATTGAAGATGAAAGAACATGCCAGCTTTCTATCCTCATCACAATCCAGGTTAAATAGTGTGACACTCACATATGTTCAGAAGCCAATTAATGATTCACTTCCCATATGCTGCTGAAACCTTGTTTCTCATTGCCTGTTTAGACATCCATGAGTGTGCTGTGGCATGGATGACTGTTTTTCTGTGAGGTCCCGTGACTAAGAATAGAGAGACCTGCCAGAGCTGACCACAACTGAGACGTTCAACAAAAAGCAGCTGTGCATCGGGATTATGTCGCACCAGTGATTGTTCTAACCCTGGGGCCGTCTCTCACGCCTGGGAAACTGCAATGCACAGACAGACAACACACTTTCATACAATCTGTCTGGATGCCCTGGAGTTTGTGTCATTTTCCCTGGGTATATCCACATCTAAAGTGCAATCTGAAATTTCGGTCAAGTACCTGATATGCTTTGAATGAAAGCAAACAGTTACTCATCATCATCTGATTAAATGTTGGTCGTATGCACCACATTTTCCCCTTATTGTGTGTTATTGTTTTTTTTTCTCAGTTAACATCTATTTTGGGGCAAAAAAATTTATGAGTTAAGCGAAATGATTTAACCATATTACTTCAATTCATTTTCCTACACCCTCTTCTGGCATCCAATTTCCTTATGCTTCTGCTCTTCAACATATACCTCACTATTGTGTGCTGAGATCACAAAATAAACATGTTTATAACATTCACACACACTTATATTTCTGCTTCGTTTCAAAATTCAAGACAATATAAACGGCAGTCCAGGTTGTTTTGATAATTAAGCAATAATAATTTGACAATTAAACCCTGAAAGCAAACAACCTTACCTTGGACACAGGGGATCTGTCCCATTCAATAGTCCCACTTGTTACACAGCTCTGTCCTAAACAGTAACATGTGCAACCCTTTGCTCTAATCCTTAACCTGGATCACATTGTCCATTTCCTAGTGCACTTCCCAAAATTACACTTGTCCTCCATCAATTACCTTCAGCATGCACATGTGGACTAAACCATTCATGTATTCTTTTACGGCACCAAACAAAACCTAACAAGAAGTTGTGACATGCATGTACCTTCATCTTCTCTCTCTTACTCACTTTCTGTCTTTTTAACTGTCTCCCATGCATACATGTGTATGCACACACACACACACACACACACACACACACACACATACACACACACTCAGACACACACACTTACAATCACTCTGTCTTAACACTCACCACAGCATAGTGGCAGGAGCACCAAGGACCCAGCCAAGCACACGGCTATCAAGTAGTGATGAAGTAACCTGAGCATGTTGCTCTTCCTGCAGTCTGTATTCATGTAGCAGCCTCCACACTGTGTCTCTGAATTACTGCACCCTGCGAGTATGTAAGTGGGGAGGAAAGAGCCAAGTGAAGTGGGTGGGGGAAGAAGAGAGGGGGAGGGAACAATACTTTCCCTTTTTTTTAATATGCTCTCACGTTGACTGCCAAGAAAATTGCATGGATCACGAGTAAAACCAGATAATCTGATTTCTTCCCAATCTCATGCATTTAGGCAAACATTATTGCAGATAAGATTATTTTTTAAATTTTTTATTTATTTGGGTGCACGGATATAGGCGGGTTTAGATGAGCTGTCCTTGGCTCAGGACTGAATGTTTGAGATCCCACTCAGATCAGTGTATTAAAATGTCATGGAGACAACCCAGATGTATTGTTTTGTGGGAACATGTTTTAAATATGCTGGTAGTTGTTGAGTAGATATGAGGCACAAGAAAATACTGAAAATAAAGCACACCAAGTTTGGTACCTTGTGGCTATAGATGCTTGTGATTGGAGAAGTAACTGACCACACTCAAACAGCATCATTTCCAGATTTTGTAGGATAGTATGAATGTTATTAACATTTGAGCGACACAATATACTTGAGGCTTTTTTGGTCCCAAAGACTTTTTTTTGTAATATACTAAGTACCAGATGTTTTTCAGTCCTGGAACAAAGAGGCGGGATCTTTGAGCTCCCCATCCTTTCTACTCCACATGGGGCTGGAGGAGAAGCAAAAAGTATTAACATGTATTTCAGCAGCAGGACAAGACATGGAGCTGGGGGTGTGGGAGAGTGGAAATGAATGCAATGAATGAATATTCCTCCCCCCTGACTCAGCCTTTCTCAGTTATCCTTGCAGCACTGGCCAGGCTTATTTGCCACTGCCTGTTCAAGTCAAAGGGACTTGGCCAAGTACCCCTCCTCCATAGCCCCCAGCTGTGTGAACTGGACTGTAGGAGTGTGTGGGTGACTTGCAAAGACAGTGCACACATTAGGCAGAGCATGTGCCTTTTAGGTCCATATTTCCTGTCTTACTATCTATAGTGTCTCACTACACCCTTGACTCATAGTGAAATCAGAAACGTTTACAGAACGAACAAGAGTAAAACATCAGAAAAGCCACAGAGGGTGGCCGCTGCCCACAAGGGTCACATAGGGTAAATGGGCATGCTACCAACATCCTTCATGGCGCTGCCAAATCAAACAAATTTGTGTGTATGATTGGTTTTTAGTTATGTAGGCTGAGGTTTGTTTGAGAAGGAGAACACTAAAATGACATCATTCATCATAACCCACTCTCACTGTGAGTGAGACAGTATTGTCTGAGTGCAGGATACACCTTAGCCCCAGGGATTAGATTTGATTCAGTGTGGTTTGTCTTGTTGGATGGCAAGGTTTGGCAGAGTTGATCACAAAGATTCTTTCAAAGGTTCATGGATTCGATTCCCAAACATTATTTAAGAAAGCATGATCTCCTTAAAAACAGACTATTGCTGCCTAACAACTTTCCTGGGAACAGTTTATGTGTGTTTATTGGTTGCCATATTTTGAGGATCAGAGAAGATTATAACATTGATGGTGGGTCACATAGTTTTTCAGTTTATGTTTTAAAGTGTTTCATAGGTATTTTAAGTTCACAACTGCCGCCTCCTTGACTGGCTTAAAAAGAATGATCTGGAATGGGCATGTCTGCTACCCACCTGGTTGCCAATTAAGTTTCCAAAGTAGACATGGGCCAGAAGTTTAGAAAATTCTAGGTAAGAGGGAATTGGAGATGTAAGCCTGCACACATATTCAGGGCACTAAAATAAAGCATATTACAGTCAACAAGTCTGAGTCATGAGCATACTAAGCTACAGCTATTATGTAGTATTTCTCCAAGCCTGTATTCACATGAAGTAGGCTTTACAGTCATGTGAGTGATTTAATGCTACCAGCACTGGAGTATATGTTTTTTTTGTTTCTTTGTTTTTTTGTTTTTTTGGGGCGGGGGTGATGGGTTAAGCTCCAGATACAAACAAAAGATACAAAAGTAATATTTGTAAGGACAATGAAGGAGTCCCTAAAAACATTATAAAGACATATATTGAAACAATATGTAACAAAAAAAAGTGAATATAATTAACAAAATTAACAGAGTTAGCATTCTCAAAGAAGACCGAAAGGATAGTGACTACTATATATAGTAAACTATAATTGCTTATATAATATCCAACTACAAAGTCTGGATAGAAATATGTTCACTTCAATGTGAGAGTTTTAATATCTAAAAATAAAACATAAGGACAATAAGAAGACCAGAAGTTAGAAGAGTTTTCAGTGAGAATATAACATAACCCCTACTCTCTGAAGGTGCATGTGAGTGGGATGCGAGCAACTCTCCCATTGCCTCTGCTTGGGTAAATGAGCAGATTAGCCTGGTGTGTGGACGTGAGAACAGGGACAGGATGAGCCCTGAGGGTCCCATGAGGCCAGTGGTATCCAAGGAGGATGAATCTTCCATATTGACTATAAGGTTCCTACAACACAGAGACCAGTGGAAGAGGGTTTGTGAATGTTCACCGCAGAGCATTTGCATGGAATCTTGGCTTACATCCAGAACCTACTTTTTCTAAAAGTACACTGTATGTGCAGCGCTGTTACAGTTTTCCAAATCATGAACATGGAACAGAATTACATTTCCACATGTTTTCAGTACGTGCCTTTTTGTGGTCAGAAAATCATTTCAGTAAAAGATGTGTCAAAGAACATGTTTTCTTAAGTCATACAGGATTAAATGCCAGAGGCTTGCAAGCTGTGTGGAAATAATTATAACATTAGATGTCATACGTATAAGGACCAAATGGTAGGCAGCACATCACACCTGCTACTTGTTAAAACATTGTTCAGTGAAAGCATTAAATAAAGCAGTCTAGCAAAGATACAGACTGTGTTTACACCAGCATCTGCATATCCCACATCTAATGCTGTTATTGGGAGACATTTTCAAGTAATAAGAATAGGCATTTTACTACAGCTCAGTTTAATGGCCAAGGCAACCACAGCTGGGGGAAAATCTGTAAGTAGAAGGCTGTTTAAAAAATTGTGCTCCCCGTTTAAATCTGCAAAACATATGTGATAGAACAGACTTCATCATGTTTTTTCAGACAAGACAATATAATGTAGAACATCGATTTTACTTCATTAACTTCAGATAATTTTCTAATATATTGCAATATCAGGTATCTGATTGGGTTTTGAGAGTAAATAATTCTACTTGTTCTGTATTGTTTAAGCAGTCTTTTAAAGCAAAAAAATGTGGTACAGGGTGGTAACGTGTACGAGGCCCCTCAGGCAGAGGCCCATGGTCTTCTACCTGCAAGTGATCTGGTTCACACAAGCTCTCTCAGGAAATGAGCTCACTAAGATAACTGTCCATTAGTGAGGAAGTAGAGAAGCACATATACAGCCCATTCACAATTGTTATAATGTGTTGCTGTTTTTAAACTTAAATGTCAACTGTGTTAATTGGCAAATAATTTCTTCATTTCAAGTATGAATAGAGATTTGTTTAGCTGCTGGTTCTCAGGGAAACACTATTAAAACGCTTTGAATACCCGTCTAACTAATAGGCTATAATGGGGGTCTACAGAGAAGCAGGCTTTAACTTGGGAAATCTTGTGGATCTTATAAATTTTACCTTTTACCTTGACCTAATAATACAATTTAATTTTAGTTTGATCATCTTCATAGTCCCCTGGTATTTGTAAATCATGAGCGCTGTGTGCATAACCATCCTGAGTGCCTTCAGAGACTTATTTATGCATGACCCTGCCTCTACATTCCCAGAACATGGAGTCTATACTAATGAAATGTTAAAAAAATAGCACACACACACACACACACACACACACATTCACATGTTTTTTTGGGTTCTATTAATAGCCAGCAGTAGTGTGATGGTTTGGGAATGATGTAGTAGATGTAGATGTAGGAATGTACATACAATGTAGTGTATGTAAAATAAATAAATAAATAAATAAAAATTATATATAATCATTTATATTAAATAATGAATAAAGCAAACAGAATCAATACAATCCTAAAATTGTATGCTCATTTGTAAATCTAAACCTGATTTAATCACATTTAACTTTTTCGAGTATTGTTCAGTTTAGTAATTTGGGTTTGGTCATTGCAGGCTGTTCACACACCCAAATATTTCAGTCTAAACACTTTGTTTCATCATGAAACTAATGGTGCAATATCCAACATAATGCTCCTCTTTTGTTCCGTTTTGTCCAGTTTCAGAGGCCCTGAGGCAGCTTTAGCAGATGAAGGAAACCTATTTGAAAGATGATTAATTAGACTAATTTGAATATATTTATAGCCTTTGAACAAGACAAGAACTTTTAATGAACATTTTGTATATGTGCAGTAGCAATAGCAGGACATGAAAAAATACAAAGCAATAAAAGGAAAAGAAGAAAAAAATTATTTTCTGTAGGGAAAGGGCAGGGAAAACTATTAAACAGCAGAATTATATAACCATAAACTAGACATAGAGTGCTCATAGATGAGTTTAATGTACATATCTACAACTGCCCATGTGCAAGAATGGTTAATGGTAAAACAACAACAAAAATAAATACTGTGTACGTGTCTGTACATTTAAAATTTCTTTAGGGTGACATAATGTGAGCGTATAGGAAAAAGGAAGCATTCTATAACTAGGCTTTGAAGTACTAAGCACAGATGTTTTTGGTTACAGGATGTTTTTTTCTTCTTCTTAAAAACAAACATGTGTGCATAATCTTTTTTTTTTAAACTTATCATTAGGGTACATGGTATGTGACATAATTATTTTGGCACATAGTCCGTTAAAAGACCCTGGCTCTGATTTTATCAGTGAAAGTCACCCTCATCTCTGGCTAGAGATTGCATTTACAGGTTCTGAAGCATTTACATGAGGATGTAATATAAGCCTGGATTAAGCAGAGGATGTGTGGGTTTACTCCTTAAATGGAAAGATTCTGATCTTCCAGAACCGTCACACCCATGTAAGTATTGATAAATGATCCAGTGTTAGATGTAAAGCAAGGCTTTGTCTTCAAGTTTAGTTATCCAACACTGAAAATAGTCTATTTTTTTCTACTGCTTTTTAGTGGGGTTCTGATTTGGGAAGACTCGGATAAAGTACGTGTTGTCAAAATAAAATAGCTAAAATATGTAGGACAACGTTTGGCTTATGTTCAATTGAATATCTTGTTATGGTATCTTTGGTAAAGGCCATTCAAAACATATTCAAACTCCCTTTGAGAAAATTACACATACGCACACACACACACACAGACACACACACACACACACAGACACACACACACACACACACACACACACACATATATATATATACACAGACAGTGAAGAGGAACTGCTGTAATCTCAAATATGTGCACATTTCAGCAAACAGAGAGTTAGAAAGATTTGACTGTCTATAAACTGTATTATTGGATGACCTCCGTCTAGCAATGTAGACTGTGTTCATAATGTGTTCATTCACAGTCTACAGACCCATGAAAACAAAAGCATCCCTGGACCATTTCCACCACAGGAAAGAAGTCTTCCTTTTTGGCAATGCCATCTGTGGGAGGATGAATGAACAGTGCTGGAGTCATGCGTGAGTGCAATACCACTGAGCAAAAACTGCAGGAATATTAAAGGAATCCAAGAGAACCAGATATGGAAGGTGTGACACATTACCACAGCTTTCAGTGGTGTGTGTGTGTGTGTGTGTGTGTGTGTGTGTGTGTGTGTGTGTGTGTGTGTGTGTGTGTGTGTGTGTGTGTGTGTGTGTGTGTGGATAATTTGTACCTTAATTATCTAGTCTAGGATAATTATGTATAGAAAAGAGTCAAATAACCTCGGTCAGAATTGAATCCTTTTAATGACAAAAACTTTTGGTCCTAAGTCCCTTCAATACAGAGTTTGCAGTGAAAGAGCGCATTTCCTCATTTAAGTCTGAAATACCCTGAAAATAACCGTTGTCTGTCTAGAAAAAAGTGTGAAAGCAAATATATAGAGAGAGGTGTCCCCTGAGTCATTCTCTCAAATGTGGAAAATGCTAAAACGACAAAATGTTAGACACTTTCAAACATTGAGTTATATGAGTTTTCTTAACATAAAGTTTTCTTAAAAGGTACAGTATAACAGAAAATTTTCCATCATGTGTTATAATAAGAAACCATTTATAAGATATTCACACCCAAATGGCTTAATATTGGCCAATCCTTAAATCTGGATTTTCAAGAAGGGAGAATTCAGAAGGGACCTTTCTTCTGTTTGGTTTTTTCCCATTCTGATTTGGTTTTCTGTCTTTTTTGCTGCTGACCATCTGCACGATTTTGAGGCTCATCATATCACACTCCTGGACTTATCAGATCGCACTCCTGGATCATGGATGCCAGTTGTCTTTCACTAATTCTGAAAATTAAAAAAACACTTCTGGCGATAAAGTCCCAAGGATAAAAAGCTTGGTGTCTCTATATGTTTTATGTATGGTGGTAGAGGAATAGCAAAGGGGAGTACCAGAGTGTTTTGCAAATGTGTGTGTGTGTGTGTGTGTGTGTGTGTGTGTGTGTGCGTGCATGCATGCGTCTTTAATTAATTTAATACTCAGCTAAGTGTTCAGTGAAGAGGTAGGCCTTCAGTCTTTGTTTGAAAGTGACAGTAATTCATTCAGGCAGCCAGGTGGAGTTCATTCCACCACCTGGGGGCCCAGACAGAAGGGTCTTGATGCATGTCTTCCTTATATCTGGAGGGATTTTGGTTCAAGTCAAGCCATGCATGAGGACTGAAAGAAACATGATGCAGATTGACGTTTGATAAGTGCCTTCAGGTAGGTTGGAGCTGGTCTGTTTATTGCTTTCAAAATGAGGTGATGTGGAAGAAGTTGGGAAGATTGAAAGCAAGCTATACAGTTGCATTCTGAAGGTGACAAAGGAGTAAAAAAAGCACTTGAGTAGCCTCTGTGGAGAGTAAAGGCCAGACTCTGCAGAATGAAGAAACCTACAGGAATGTGTCAGGTTATCAACATAAGGAGAGAATCACAGTTGTTTGTCAAGAAGGTTTGGTGCATTGTCAGATGGTGTGACCTGAGATTTTCCAGGGCGCTTAACACAATGCATTTTCAGAGATACACAGCAGGTCAGCCTTGCTTAAATTTAATTTCAGTTGAAGAGATGCCATTCATGTTAAAATGTCTTCCAGACATGCTGAGATATCAGCTGAAAATTGAGTGTCTTAGGGAGGAAAGCAGAGGATATGTTGAGTGTCATTAGCATAGCAGTGGTATGGAACACCATGTGAGGACATTGTTACTTCACTAAGAGTGTGGGTATAGAGGGAAAATATAAGAAGACAGTGAGCTTTGTGGGACACCAATGGAGAGATGTGAATCCTCTCTCTGCTCTCTTTCACCTTTTAGCATTGCTTAGCCATTAATTACACAGCTTGTGGGAGTGGACAGGAGAGTCTTGTGACTGAACATGTTGAAGGCTGCTGAGAGGTCAAGAAGGATAAGAGCTAGTCATAGTTTACTGGGAGACAGTAAAGAAAGAGAGACAGCTGTTTGTATACAGCACATTCAAGAAAAGAGAGAATGATACCCATTTGGGGGTTGCTGGTGGTCGGTAGATGCTGATGTACTTTAAATACAATCTGTAGCTGTAAGAGGGAACAAGACCTAGTTACTGATTCAAATATGTGGTTGACATCTGAACAAAATCAAAATCCAGAATAAAGCCTTTTTGAATAGACCATTTTAATGGACAGCTACATCAGGTTTACACTGGGGGGACTGGCCTTTTGAATAAAGAAACTGGTGGAAAAGCAACATTTGATTCTCATATGATTCTCACTCATTGCAAAACAACCTAAAAGAATGGCTGAGAATGTGTAATTGCCCTGAATCCAAAGGCAAGCACAAACATCTCAGAAAACCCCCAATATTTGTGGCTACCCAGACAAAGCCTATCTCAAAACTAAATCTAACACAATAAGGAAAACCAGACCAGCAAGCAGTGAAGAATAGCAGAGCAAACATAAGTAAACATTGTTCTGATCCACTATGTGGCTGGAATTTGAAAAAAATCTGAATTGTTTTTAAATAAAATCAGAGTTGTGTATTTCAAACCAGGCAACACACTAATACACAAACTTATACACCCATAATATCAAACACGGCAATGCAAGGAGTACCATGTATGTAACACCATGTATGGTCTGCAACCTGACTTAGTATATATTTACCATGTACATGCCTTCCTAACAGCTTTACCCTGTATGAAACCATGGTGGTTTCATAGCAAATCATGTCTCCGCACATCAATGACTGTAACATCAGAGTCATGATTTACAAAAGAGGTCTTTGTGCTGGGGAATTTCCCAGCTTTTGTGTTATAAGTGTGAAGATGATTTTTCATTCATCTGAGGGGCTTGTATCAGTTTGACTAGGATCTGTTCTACTACATCAGATAAATGGGGAGTTGTCATTAAAGGGATAGTTCACCCAAAAATTAAAATTCTGTCATCAATTACTCATCCCTCATGACATTTCAAACCCACAAGACTTTCGTTCAACTTCGGAACACAAATGAAGACATTTTAATGAAAGCTGAGGGATTTCTATTCTTCCATTTATAGTCAAGTAACCAAAAGTTTCAAGCTCCAAAAAGTTCATAAAGGCATCGTATAAATAATCCATGTGACTCCAGTGTTTTTCCAATTCTATAGGGGGGGGTATATCAGTAAGAGTACCTTTCTAAAATCACACAGAATTAACTACGCACTGCTTCAAATGTTTGAAATTTTAAAGATTTATAATTTCCCACAAACATATTCTTGCACTGAATTTCAACTACTTTTCCTGTGCTATATGAAGTATGCAATTAGCTTTATTGTATTTATGACCAAAAACCATATTCTTATAGATTGGCTGTTTATTTGCAGTATTACAATATCAATGTCAAATTGATATCCTTTGTGCTAGACTTCGAAGTGTTCACAACTGTAATCACCCACTAGTCTATTATTCATATTGTCACTCTGGTTGGTCCTTTGTGTCTACTAATACCAATGCTTCCTCCATTATGAACCTTTAAAGATTCCCCAAGGCAGCCTGATGTTCTCTATTGTCTTCCTGCATTCAAATGCACCAGTATGCACTTGCCTTTGTTTTGGTTGGAACATGTAACCCCCACCACTCCTGATTTGCCTAGTAGTGGGCCAGGACATTGCTAAAAGGACAAAGACGTGCAGTTAACACTAAGGAGATGTGACAACAGCTGTTCAAGAGGAAGCACTGGAGTTCTAGCACAATGGACCATTACAGCCATTTATTGTTATGAGGATCCATAGGCTTGTGTTTTTAAACATGCTCACTGAAATGCAGCAGGGATTGAATAAAAATACTTTGACTAGAACATGCAGGTCTGGTATAAAATGTCAAATATAGTAAAGTAGCCTAAAAAGTGTGTTTTAGGTCTTCAACGGTGTAAGTGCATGTCGTCACTATTCAGCACACAACTGTTGAGTGTAGATGACCCTCCAATGTATTTTCTTGATACTGTGTATTTTCAAAGAAAAATATTGGGTTTAAAAGGGTTAATTTGTCTACTGTCTTGTTTCAATTAAGACAAAAGACATATATAAAGAATATCATTTCCAGATACACACATACTATCTATCCAAAGAGATTTTGCTCCATCTAGTGACAACTTCATAATTTAGTTTACAAATGTGTGTAAATAAATCCAGTTATAACTGGTTAGGGCATGTCCTTGTGCTCTCTGCCATCTAGTGGGTATTAATGTCCTAACATTGTGGGTTTCTCCCTAGTGTCCATATCACCACCTGTCACATGCATTTAAAGCTATCCTTTGTATTTTTGGATAACCCAATGAAATATAAAACGTTACTATAAGCAAATGCATATTGAGTGTCTTTATGGCTGTCAGTGGGACACGGTTACTAGTGTCACTGACCTGTCAAATTAAACATAAAACACATTACTTCAAACAAATAAATCAATATTAATCATCACTGGACATATTCAGACTTAATACTTACATTTATCACAAGAAAAAGTGTACCATGGTTACTTTACTTTTAAATTTTGCATTGTTATTATTAAATGGATAACTTCATCCAAACAATGTTCCATTTTCCACCCATCTGCTGCAGTTATTTCCTGTTTCCTGTCTGTGAAATGCCTTTAACTCTCAATCCCTCCTATTACAAACAGGCTACAAACCACCTGTCCAGTCATATGCTACAGTATACACTAAGTCAAGGGTGTCAAATCCGATTTCCGACCTGGGAAATTTTATTTTAATTTATTTTTTACACCTCTATAGAGTAACATTTATAACACCCATAACCTAGATTGTGAAATCAGAATGCAGGTTTGTAGATAAAAAAGGGGGTTTTCTACTCTATGCACTATTACAGTGATGCTTGAAAGTGCATGAGTCCTTTAGAGTCTTCTATGCATAAATATGAGTTAAAACATAATCAGTCCTAAAAGTTGATAAAGAGAACACAATTAAATAAATGAGACAGAAATATTGTACTTGGTCATTTATTTATTGAGGAAAATGACCCGATATTACATATCTGTGAGTGGCAAAAGTATGTCAACCTTTGCTTTCAGTATCTGGTGTGACTCCGTTGTGCAGCAATAACTGCAACTAAACGTTTCCGGTAATTGTTGATCAGTCCTGCACATCGACTTGGAGGAATTTTAGCCCATTCCTCAGTACAGAACAGCTTCAACTCTGGGATGTTGGTGGGTTTCCTCACATGAACTGTTTGCTTTAGGCCTTTCCACAACATTTCTATTGGATAAAGGTCAGGACTTTGACTTGGTCATTCCATTCTTTGGTAGAATGACTTGTGGGCTTATGGTCGTTGTCTTGCTGCATCACCTACTGTCTCTTGAGATTCAGTTCACAGGCAGATGTCCTGATATTTTCCTGTAGAATTCACTGGTATTATTCAGAATTCATTGTTCTATCAATGATGACAAGTCATCCTGACCCAGAGGCAACAAAACAGGGTTAAGCCATGATACTTCCACCACCATGTTTCACAAGTAGGGATGAGGTTCTTATGCAATAATGCAGTGTTTTCCTTTTTCCAAACATAATACTTCTCATTTAACCAAATATTCTATTTTGGTCTCATCCATCCACAAAACTTTTTTGCAATAGCCTTCTGGCTTGTCTACATGATCTTTAGCAAACTGCAGATGGGCAGCAATGTTCTTTTCAGAAGAGCAGTGGCTTCATTGCAACCCTGCCACGCACACCATTGTTGTTCAGTGTTCTCATGATGGTGGGCTCATGAACTTTACCATTAGCCAATGTGAGAGAGGCCTTTAGTTGCTTCGAAGTTACCCTGGCTCCTTTGTGACCTCACAGACTCTTACACGTCTTGCTCTTGGAGTGATCTTTGTTGGTCGACCACTCGTGGGGAGGGTAACAATGGTCTTAAATTTCCTCCATCTGTACACAATCTATCTGACTGTGTATTGGTGGAGTCCAAATGCTTTAGAGGTGGTTATGTAAGCTTTCAACAACAACATGTCTTGTGAAGATCAGACTTTGATAGATCCCTGTTCTTTAAATAAAACAGGGTGCTCACTCACATCTGACCATCATCCCATTGATTCAAAACACCTGACTCTAATTTCACATTTAGGGTGAGGTCATATTTATCCAGAAATATATTAAATTCTAAAGGGTTTACAAAGTTTCAAGCACCACTGTAAGTGATAACATTTATTATAATGATTAATGCAGGTTTGCTTGTTGTTGTTCTTGTTTAATTTTTTTCAGATATTAAAAAAGTTCAAAGACATTTTCCTTTTTTTTTTGACTAAGTCTATTTTATTAGAAAAACTAAAAATGAAACAATGAAACGTCACACGTTTGGGTCTTACTACAGTAGAAATACTACTTTCTACAGCATAAATACCCTCCAAATTTAATTTCTTTTCATTCATTTCTTGTCAGATTTTTTTTCAGTTGTGAGTCAGGTTATCATATTTATTTTTGTGTTATAATAGTGACATAAATTGTATTTGTTCATGTCTGCCACGGCTTCTTTCACAGCTTAACACTTGTGCACTAAGCATTTGGCCTACTCTTTACTCTGAAGTGTTACAACATTAGGAGTCCTTCTGCACTTCTTCAACATGGAACAATGCAGTGTTGTGAAATGACTGAGTAGGGAAGATTGTTTACTTCCTCTCACAACTGTGAGACAAATCAGCTTGGGTTATCTGTAATGGTATCCATTGCACTAGACCTAGTGGTCACCTTGGGTATAACACCACAACGTGAATTTTTATTTATTTATTTATTTATTTATTTTTATAAATGGCGTTTAGCTGAAAAATTATACTAGTCCCAGAGTCCCATAAGGTTTTCTTTGGGAGATCAGAACATTCTTTAAGTTGTTTTTGGTGGGTCATTCTTCATTTGTAAACCTTTGTACAAAAAACCCTATAATATATTATAAAATATTTCCTTTACCTTAGCAGGCTGATATGCCATACGGCTGAGTGCAAATACAGCAGGAACAGATGGCATGACATGATTGTTTGGAGCCTTTAAGCCTCTATGACTGTTGTGTTTTATGGTCAGCCATTTTATTCAAGAGTGGAATAGGAGATAAGTGGTGTTAGTTGGTAAGAACTTTTGGATGTGTTTTTTTCCAGTTCATTCATGGGTTGTGCAAAATTTCCTACCTTCTTATAAATATATGTTACTGACTAGGGTTAATTTCAAAATGTCCTTCATTCAAGGCAATGTTAAACCGATATTTATATAAAGTTGCATAGATATATGTAATCACTTTTACATTTTATATCAAAATGTTTCACACACACACACACACACAAACTCCACACTACTATGATCATATTTCAGGCATGATATGATATATACATATATATAATAATTGAACATTGAAGAATACTTCCAATACAACCTATACAATACATCCTATAATTCTTATATGTCTATACCCCAAAAACAGTATATGTGGCATGAATATATAAATTGTTCATTATATATATATATAATGTGTGTGTGTGTGTGTGTGTGTGTGTGTGTGTTTAATGAAATATAACTGTGATCTTAATCGATGTATTTATCGGGACTGTATTGGATGACACGTGCCAATGAGAACAAAGAGTGGGCGGGGTTTGGCAAGTTGAGCGCTTTTCTACAGACATCCTCACCAACCCGTCTAATTTTACTGCGCGCGCAATTCCAGCCAATCACGTTCCTCACCAAAGCTCGATTATGTTGAGCGGTTTGAGTGGCACGCCCATGCACCGCTCACGCGCTCGAAAACAACACCGACCAATCGCGACGCTGAGTGGGCGGGGTTTCGGAAAGGGGGTTGGCTGCGAGGTATCATGGAGGATCAGTTAGAGAACAGTGGACGTTGAAGAAAGCTGAGCTCGTGGGTTCGCGCTTTCGGAGTTTCCAACAAATATATATATTATATATATATATTTTTTAAAAACCGTCTCGTCCAGTGCGTTAATCTTCTCACACAATGGAGATGAAGAAGAGGATCAGTTTAGAGCTGAGGAACAAAACTCCAGCAGAGGTGAGATCCTGGACTTTTAATTATTTATTTTCCCCCCGAAATGATGTTCGATCGCAACCTGTCTGTCTCTCCTGCGGAGTCGGAGAGTTAACTAGACTCCAGGCAGGAGTGCTCTCTGCAGTTACACTCCACATGGTATAAGACTTTAGGAGGATGCAACTTAGACGAATGATGAGCGGCAGGGTTACATGTAGAACAGATTAGACACTGTTTAAGGAACTATTATATTATATACGTTGCAGCTGCGTCGGTGTTTATGGAGAGTAACTCCGCGGAGTCTTTGTGAGCCGGTACTCTCCTGTTCGCCATTGCGCTGTACTTTATCTCGGCGTGCTGATGTCCAAAACGGCAGTTACGCCATAAAAATGAATATATCTCACCCTATGAATTTATGAATTAATCGGATTATTACCGTCGCTGTCTACTTCCATCACAACTTAATCTCGCAGTGTTGACGTCCCACCATCCGGTTGTAATTTTGAAATCATCTTAAAACGATGACGTAAATACACCTTATTACCCATTAAAGCCGTTATCAGACTATCTCTGTGTACAGATTTGAGGTACTTTGTTACGTTTATAGCGTGTTTGACTCCGGATACTGTGTCGCTAGGTCGAAAGAGTTGATTAGAGACTATGTTGGCGGGCTGCTCGCTTCAGTATGGCTTCTCCACCCGAGTCATGTAGAGAGCGGTTTGGTCTCCCGAGGCGGACATCTTGGTCTCCAAGTCTTCAGCTCTAGACGCTGACCTGCTGCTGCTGTTCCTCACCAAACCGCCTGCGAGCCTTACTGATCAGTCTCCGGTCCACTTTCAGCTCACTAACGGACCGAGCGTGTTTTCATCGCTTCTATAGTATAATCGGTAAATCCGAGGCTGTGTATAGTGTGTGTGTGTGTGTGTGTGTGTGTGTATGGCGCGGCTCTGTGTGTGAGAGAGAGAGAGCGCGCGAGAGAAAGAGAGTGTGTGTGGAAGAAAAAGAAGAAGAAGAAGAAGAAGGCGCGCGAGGGCGCGTGCGGGAGGAGAACGGCATTTTGTCGCTTCAGTTCCCGAATGGCGACGTTCGATGACTTTGACTTAGTTTGACCCTAAAACATCGACAGTGTCCTCTTGGTACATCCAAAACACATCCAGCTAAGGTTAATAGAATAAAATAGAAACCCGAATTGAGGCCAGTTTGTGAGACACAATTCGATTGAGACTTTTCCCGAAGTCCTTAAAGAACAAGGTGCCATTTCTTCGTCCATGTTCATCTAACGATAGCGCGGTTATATAACCGGTTTTCATCTGCAGTGCTGGACTTTACAGGTACACATTCCACGTGACGGACTATTTAGAAATAAAATATCCGACTGTCTTCTTTGTTTTTTGTTGGTACTTGAAGGAATGTGGCAGATGGTGGCGTGGTCACACACACACACACACACACACACACACACACACACACACACACACACACACACACACACACACACACACACACACACACACACACACTTCTCGGTAGTAGTAGTATAGCTCAGCCTAACCTGCAATGTTGGAGAAGCGTTTGGTTTGACTTAATGACCTGTTTTCATATATATGATTTCATATATGTGTAAAAAAAATATATATATATACATATATATACATACATACATATATATATATATATATATATATATATATATATATATGTATGTATGTATTATGTATGTATGTATGTATATATATATATATATATATATATATATATATATATATATATATATATATATAGTGGGGGGAGTATTTGATCCCCTGCTGATTTTGTACGTTTGCCCACTAACAAAGAAATGATCAGTCTATAATTTTAATGGTAGATTTATTTGAACAGTGAGAGACAGAATAACAACAAAAAAATCCAGAAAAACACGTCAAAAATTTTATAAATTGATTTGCATTTTAATGAGGGAAATATGTATTTGACCCCTCTGCAAAACATGACTTAGTACTTGGTAATGACTTAGTAATTACTTTTAATTTTCAATGCCCTGGCTGAGGGAAGGAGGTTCTCACCCAAGATTTGACGGTACACGGCCCCGTCCATCGTCCCTTTGATGCGGTGAAATTATGTTTGATAAATTCCATGTTTGACGGTGGGGATGGTGTTCTTGGGGTCATGGGCAGCATTCCTCCTCCTCCTGCCAAAGAGCTCCATTTAGGTCTCATCTGACCATAACACTTTCCCCCAGTTGTCCTCTGGTGGTCAGATGAGACCAGAATGGAGCTCTTTGGCATCAACTCAACTCGCCGTGTTTGGAGGAGGAGGATGAATGCTGCCTATGACCCCAAGAACACCATCCCCACCGTCAAACATAGAGGTGGAAACACTATGCTTTGGGGGTGTTTTTCTGCTAAGGGAACAGGACAACTTCACAGCATCAAAGGGACGATGGACGGGGCCATGTACCGTCAAACCTTGGGTGAGAACCTCCTTCCCTGAGCAAGGGCATTGAAAATGAAAAGTAATTACTAAGTCATTACCAAGTACAAAGTCATGTTTTGCAGAGGGGTCAAATACATATTTCCCTCATTAAAATGCAAATCAATTTATAAAATTTTTGACATGCGTTTTTCTGGATTTTCTTGTTGTTATTCTGTCTCTCACTGTTCAAATAAATCTACCATTAAAATTATAGACTGATGATTTCTTTGTCAGTGGACAAACATACAAAATCAGCAGGGGATCAAATACTTTTTCCCCCCACTGTGTGTGTGTGTGTGTATATATATATATATATATACACATACATATATATATATATATATATATATATATATATATATATATATATATATATATATATATATATATATATATATATACATACATACATACATACATACATACATACATATATATGTAATGTGTGTGTGTGATTAATAATCTGAAGGGACATGGTTTGTTGAAGTAAATCGAGTGTGAGGATGATCTGTGCTAGCAGTAAAAGTATTTGTAAACGCCCATGTCTAATCTGGAGCGCCTTCTGTTGAAACCCTGGCAGGTAGTTAGATCAGCTCATTCACCTGTAGGTGGTGCATATGGCTAAGATCAATGTTGGATTCAGTAATAAATTGAATCTTCTGTGGCATTTTATTTATGTGAAGTATCAGAGTTAAAGAGTACCTGCTTTAAGCCTAGTTCACACTACACGATTTTAAGCACGATTTGCAAGTCGCAGAGCTTGCCAACAAAAACCATTCGATCGGAGGCAAATTGGTGAGCAGTCGGCGCTCACCGATCTGCAGTTGATCATTATGTGTGATCTACTCAACGACGCGTCAAAGAGGCTCGCCAGCACATCGCAGAGGTACCGCTGACGCCAGACAGATTTGGCATGGTAAATATCTGGGGCAGTCGGGGGACTCCACATCCTGTGGTGTGAAAAGTGTCCATGCTGATGGTGATTGCGGTGACGAGCTACAGCCAGTGAGAGAGCAAGGCATGTGGTTAGGTCACCGTGAGGAAGGGAAACCTGCAAATCCTATGGCGGAAACTTTCACCCTCTTTCTTTTCTTTTGGGGGTTTCTTCAGCACAGATCATTGTGCAAACAACTTGCACTGCTTGTTTCTGTCCTATGTTCATCTTTAAATAAACAACTCCTGTTTCGCGTGTAGTTTTTACGCCATATATCACTTCTCATGTGTGTTTTGATGACAAACGTAGTTTGGACACCAGATAGAGTCGTCGGGTGACCGGCGTTGTCAGATCGTATAGTACAGGGGTCCCCGGTCATTTGGTACCGGGCCACACAAAAAGAATAAATAACTTGCATTATTTACGTTTTATTTATTATCGGGGTCTGAATGATGTTTTATTTTGAAAAATGACCGGATTCTCTCAGTTACATCCACGACTCGCTCTTGACGCAAGTCAAGATGCTTGTCTCGGTCACGTGATATGTTACTTGGTCACGTGATACGTTAAGGGGTAGAGCAGAAGTTACTCATGTTATGTTGTTGGCGTGATGTTACCAGGACGCTGCTAATAAAGCTGCGATTTCACATTGGATTCACGTTTATTATTATATTTTTAAAATACCCCAGTTTTTATGCCGGTCGTATCATTTTATTTTGTTGTATTTATCCGCCACACCTTAAAGGCCTTTCCGTGAAAATATTGTCCGATATTAAACCGGTCCGTGGCGCAAAATACGTTGGGGACCGTTGGTATAGTGTGTGTGACCACCTATCACTGAGCAATCACGTAGTTTGAACACCACAATTACTACAAGACAGTAAGTCGTGTAGTCTGCGCAGCACAACAATCTGCAGATGTTGAAAGTCATGTAGTATGAACTTGCCTTTAGATTACTGCTTTTGAGACACATCAAAGATTCATGCAGGGATCGTGTAATGATGCTATAAAAAGAATGAATGAATGCTATCGCTCATATAGATTTAAAAGAAAACTTCATAATGGAAGGCTTGCCAATATGGCGATAACAATATCGCAATAAATTGCATTAAGATGCACTTTTCTGAGAGTGTAGCTGGTATTGCTTTTATAACTGATCAATTACATTATTTATAGTAGCTGATTGGACTATGTATGACATCTTTGTTCACAATCCCATATATAATTACATACAGTATATCATGTTTTGAGAAAACGTCTTTAATAGTATTGTGATATACAACCCCCCCACCCCCATTACCAATTTAATTCCAGTTATTCTGAACATTGCTACCAGATATGAGGAATGTAAATGTTAAACTTGGATTTAAGCACTCATGTCCAGTGACCCACCCTGTTTCAGAGATCCATATACAGCTTCACTCTCCCTGCAGGTGGCAGAGCTGGTTGTGGACAATTGCCGCTCGAGTGATGGAGAGATCGAGGGCCTCACGGATGAGTTCAAGGAGTTGGAGTTCCTCAGCATGGTTAATGTTGGTCTCACATCCCTGGCCATGCTTCCGTCACTGCCCAAACTGAGGAAGGTCAGTCATTAGACCAGTACAACTTTGATCACAACTCTCAAAATGATTAGGGATTTGTTTCATCTGATTAAACTTTTTGGTAATCAGAAGTGTAATTAGTAGAGCTTATATTGTTGTACAAGGGTTAGTCAAACCGTAAAAGGAATTCATATACTCATTAAGCAATGGAACTCATGCATTAAATGAAATGTTTGTGTAATTACATGTCTATAAACAGTTGGAGCTGAGTGACAATAACATCTCAGGCTCTTTGGAGATACTTGCAGAGAAATGCCCTAATCTGACATACCTGAACCTGAGTGGCAACAAGATTAAAGAACTCAGCACAGTGGAAGCTCTGGTAAGGGACATAGGTCTTCTGACATGCTTGTTAAAATAAATCGTACATCTGCACATTTAGTTGATGTAGTTCGTGATGTTTTAATAGTGATCTGTATTGTTCTAAATGATGATCTAAAGCTGGGCCTCTCAACACACTGCACAACCAGGCCAAAGATAAATGTCCATGATGCCACTAGGCACTACAGTCATTCTGAGCACATCCAGAGTTGAATTTTTTTTGTCCTTTCCACTGTAACCCTCAGCAAAACCTGAAGAATCTGAAAAGCCTGGACCTTTTTAACTGTGAGATCACAACACTGGAGGAGTACAGGGAGAGCATTTTTGACCTGCTGCCTCAGGTTACATACCTGGATGGTTTTGATGCCGAGGACAACGAGGCTCCCGACTCGGAGGATGATGATGGTGGTGAGTGTACTATAGAGGAAATATTATCATACAACTTGTATACTGTTAAGAATATTGACATGTGACATCCTGATACAGAACATGCTTTTACAATTAAAGTAAAACTAGAGTTAGTTTAGTGCTGCCACTGTGTTGAAGTTTGTGGTGACTCGGAAGATGATGAAGATGGTGAGGAGGGAGCTGGACCTGTTGGTGATTACGAGGATGATGATGATGATGAGGAGGAGGAAGAATCAGAGAGTGGAGAGGTTGGGCTGTCCTACCTGATGAAAGATGATATTCAGGTAATGTAAATGCTGAATACCATCTAATAATTTTGAATATGTTTTAAGTACATATGCCATGGCATTAATTATGTACTGTTTATGTCTTCTTGTAATAGGATGAGGAGGATGATGATGACTATGTAGAAGAAGAACAGGAAGAGGAGGAAGGTCAGGGTGAGTGTAAAGCATCCACAGTGATTTCTTACAATTCTCAATGGTTTTGATACCTCAGGGTTTTGATACCTCATGTGACTCTTGTGGATTCTGTGTTTTAGAAGAGGAGGCAGGGGTTCAGGGAGAGAAGCGGAAGAGAGACGCAGAAGACGAGGGTGACGATGATGAAGATGACGACTAACCCAATGTGTCTGTTGAACAACTTTTTTAAAAATGTGTGATCTTGCAGATTGTTTTTCTCTTGTATACCATAGATATATCACTGTAGAGGCTAAATGTTTTCTTTTGATAAATACATAATATACTATATAAAATGGGTTTATTCATAATTCATTTATAGCCATTCCGAGTTTTTGTCCCAGCATGAGAATCTAGTCATTGTTGCTGAGCGGTGGGAGGGGAGAGGTCTGTGGGCAGTTTTGGTGTCTCCACACCGTTCCCAGAGGACACTGAGACATAAATACTGGTAGGGGAATTGACACAGAAACCTTGGTTTGTAAAGGATAAACTCAGACAGTTAGTTTGTGCTAAACCTGCCAGTGACTTTCCCCAAGATCTTCTCCAAGAGTCAGCCTGCTCCTCATCTACCTCTCCGGGCAGCCTCAGTCTCAGCCCACTATGGAGCATCAAGCCAATGATCTCCAGCTAGCAGCACTTGTGGTCCTGGATCGACCAGCCCATGCAGAAGATATCGTCCATGGCACTATCTTTGTAAGGGATGCCTCCTCTTGATTTACCTTAAGCCAGGTTCAAATAGACAGCCCAGAGTGTGATGTATGTAAATGTGATGTAAATTAGGGAGGGGGTTGGGGTGCAGTGTAGTATAAACATTTTAACAGGATTATAACCTATTTTAATTGGAATTGGTCTTTTTTTTATTAGTATTATTTGATTTTTTTTATTTCACGATGGGACACCATGTTGAAATAAACAGAAACCATTTAAGCATTTCACCCTTTCTTCTAGAAGTCAGTTATCCTTGATTTATTTTGTCTGTAGCAAGGTTTTTGGGGGTTTTTTTCTCTGTTAAGAGGGATATTGCTGGGAAATTTCACGTAATGATCAGGTTCAATGGCTTTGTTGGATTAATTATAGTAACCTTATGAAGTTTTATTCCTTTATCTTGGTGTGGAAACGGGTTAGTTTATACCTTTTGTGGGGGATATTTTACAGAATAGTACCTTTAAGCTAATGTTCGTATGGCAATATGTACAGTATATAATGTATGTTCCAACTGGTCAATGTTAGTGTGAGGGTTTTTTTTTGTTTGTTTATTTCTTTTTTTAAATAATGAAGCTGTTTGGTTCTTGTTTTAATACAAACCATATGTTCAAGACTAAAATCCCTAGATGCGGGTCTCCTGTGTTTTTTTATTATTTTTCAATACTTTGCTGTGTTTCTGATTGTGAGTTAAACCTCTCTGGAGGGATTTAGTTTTGTTTGGTTTTTAATGTTTGATTTCTTTTTTCTTTCTTTCTTTTTATCCCATTTTTATAGAAAACAAAAAAATAAAACACAAAAATGACAATTTAAGATAAATTATTTGATGAAGGTATACATTATTTTATCCAGTAATGCATTGTGTAGAGCTTCACAAATTAGCCATTCTTGAGTTTGAAAGACTTTCCACAGGTGCTGATGTTCAAACAGGGTTGCTCATGTTTCTTTGGGAGTAATGCTGATGATAAAATTGAATAATGCAGTCATTCTCTGCAAAAGTGGGTCTCAAAACTGACAGGCAAATGTGTTTTGGATTTTTACAAATTTAGACCCAAATGTTGGGTCTTTTTTAGTAGAACAGATGAGGAACAATAACCTGACAATTTTTGTTCATCTTGAGTTAATTTCAGATTTATATCAAAATTAAACATTTCTCTAGTGTATAGTAGAATTACATTACTAATTTAGTTAAATAGATTATCATTTGAAGCAGATCGCAATTTAATATTGTGCATATAGGAATGTTCATTTGAGAATATTTGCTTTTTTGTTCTTGAAGCTGCACAAACAGTGTGTAATGTGTTTTGACTAAAAATTGGAGTGGTTCCCTAATAAACAAAGAGTTCCTAGTGCCCCTAAAAAAAGTGTAAGTAACCTTACCCATGACATCTTAACCAGCTCAGTGCTGTGTGTGGCTTGCAGCGTCTCTGAATGCAGTCTGCTGTGTTTAATACTATACAGAGCTGCCATCTGGAAACTGCCTGTACACAGCGTATTAGTTATTTATTAATGCACGTGCTTTGCGTTGGGTTAGTGGAAAGGGGTGTGGACTGTTTCAAGCATACAAGAGCAAAACAGACAGGGTTACAAAGAGCCATTAATAACTCATGAGTGGGGAACTGTCCTTTAAGCCAATAGGATGTATTGTGCAGTATAGGGATGGAGCAATGATATTTCTCATTAGTACTTATTACATTGATGTGTATTGTACTATGGCAAATGAAAAATCAGGATCAGTGGAACTGTGCTATTCTGTTTTCTCCAACAAAATAGTTAACTCTTGGTTCACTGCATGGTAAAAATGATTGACTATGGCCTATATAAAAGCATGATCCCTACATACTAATATGTAACCTAATTGTTTTTTGTTAACAGAAGAAGATGCAATCCAAAACTTCAGTAAGTAGTACCATACCCCTCTGATAAATGTGCATTTCAGTTTGCATTTTACACATCAGTATACAGTCTTTGTACACATGGCTGAACTGAGAATTTTTGCCCTATTTCCAACGCAAAACGTCAGCAAAATAGTTTCAATCGTTTGTGCCGATAAAATGTTCGTTTGTGCTGCTTTGGTTCCGGAGATATTAAAGGAATATTCAAAGGTCATTCTGGGGTCACCCAGCCCCCCCACATGTACCAAATTAACCCGAAATAGTCTCAATCGTTTGTGCTCCGTTTGTGCTGGTTTGTGCTGATAAAAGTTTCGTTTGTGCTGCTTTCGTTTTTAAAATATTAGGCATTGAATTATGGTGCGGTGACGTCACCAGCCCCCACATGCTCCAAATTAACCCAAAATAGTCCAAAATAGGTTTGTGCCGATAAAAGTTTCGTTTTTGCTGCTTTGGGTCTGGAGATATTAAAATAATATTTATAGGTCATTCTGGGGTCACCCGACCATGCTCCAAGTTCATTCAAAATAGTCTCAATCGTTTGTGCTGCTTTCGATTTTAATATATTAGGGATTAAGTTCTATGAGATGACGTCACCAGCCCCACACATGCTCCAAATTGACCCGAAATGGTCTAAATCGTTTGTGCCGATTTTTGCCGACTGTCTTTTTTTATTGTAACAGGTATGACTTCCTTTTCCTCTTTTCGGGTGAAACCGCTAGGCCTCTCCAGTTTTCAACTGCATCTTCCTCTGTTGGATGGATGTTTGTAACGGTGCCCTCCATACATGGGGTTCCATTCTACCCTCACACAGTTCTTTGGCTATATGCACACGCAAGTTACCAGACATCGGACGCTTTGAACATCCAGTGTGCAGGGATTCATCAGTGTTTTTAATTAAACACTTGAGCACCATTGGGCTGTTCATTTCAGGCTCTCTGTCACATTTTATGTGAATGTGGCCGTGACATTCCTTACAGTTGCCTCTGATTTCTAGGAATTTCTCTGTTGCTGATGTATAGACCTTGGCTCTTTTAAAAACAAATGTACAGGAGCTTTTCACTTCTTCCCAAATGTGATGATTTATTACATGTGTCCAGATGCCAGGCTTCAAAATAGTGTATTCCCTTTTTTGTGTTTTAGAGAACTTGTTTTTATATTGAACTGTTTAGGGCATGAATTCAATCCATGTCTGAAATGGAAGTTGAAGACCCAAAAGTCCAGCAATCTTTTCGTCTTGGTGAAAGGGACCCTGGCTCAAAATCAGTGTCATCACTACTGCCACTTGTTTCATGATCACTTTTACAATCAAACCATAAAGCAGTCCAGATGTTGTGTCTGTTAAATTTAACAAAGGTATATAGAGCCTTTGCAGTGATCTTGTTTTCTAGCTGCTCACTAAGCTCTGTCCAGATGCTCTGATTAGGAGTAGCTATGTTGCCATTTTGGACTATGGCCTCTTTTGATGAACAGAGGACTGTGAAAATGGCACCCCTGTCGACCGCTGCTTTCTTGGGCATCTGGCATAAGCAGAACATAATTACCCACTGAAATAATCCTGATGCAAAAAAGGTCATACACTGTAAACTTGTTTTTGTGTATTACTGTATTTGCCAGAATACAAGGAAAATATATATTATTACTATAAGGATATAATATCTTTATATTAGGACCAATGTGGTAATGTTGACCCTTAGATGCACAACATTTCCAAAAAACTAACATGGTACCATGTGCGGCTGTAATTAGCATTTCATAGCTCCATTAGCCATACTAGTATTATCAATGAGTTTTCTGTTCAAGAAACATTGACAATCGTAGCTCTAAAGTTGTACCATTATGATTAAAGTTAACTAATAATATTCTAACTGACAGTGTTAAAAAATTGTACTTACACTGGCCAGAATTTTTATTTAGTAACTGTGTCAACTTTTCCTATAATAACAACACTAATTTCCACAAGAGCACCATGAACAGAAGTGTCACACCTAGTGGTGGGAGTGAAGTGTAACAGATTATTCTCCTTGTAAATAAATGAAAAGTTCAATCATGAGAGACAAGTGAATTAAGTAAAGAGAATTGTTTATTGAACAAATGATGATATGATTTCTCTTTTAATATCTCCTGAACTGAAGCAGCACAAACGAAACTTTTTACGGCACAAACGAAGCACAAACGATTGAGACTATTTGGGGTGAATTCTGAGCATGTGGGGGGCTGGTGACGTCACCGCACCATAATTCAATGCCTAATATTTTAAAAACGAAAGAAGCACAAATGAAACTTTTATCAGCACAAACCAGCACAAATGAAGCACAAACGATTGAGACTATTCTGCTGACGTTTTGCGTTGGTGGGGGGGCCAACTTCACGCAGGTTATTTACACTGATGAGATCATGAATCATGAACATAAAATAAACAAAATAATATCCATTTGCTAATTTAGTGTCTGCACTGATGAGGAATAAAGAGTGCTGGTACTTGCCAATGGCATCTATCATTCTCAGAAACAATGGTATTTGATTCCCGTGCAAAACATCTCAAAAAGTACTTGAAGTTAACAATAACAATAAGAGGGATATCATTTTTAGAATTACAAACATTTCCAATTAGCTTCACTGTAATTATTGAACAATATCCTTAAAGATAAATAAGTGAATAATGATGTATAACTTCAGGGAGTTAACGTCACCTTCCAAATGTCCAAGAAACCAGAAGTGAGTCACATGTTCTGATATGGGCAGCAGCTTCTTTCATGCATGAGTTTTAATGTCAGATGCTACATGCAAGAGTAAAACCTACTTCCAAAAGTAGTACTTCCAAAAATAATTACATTGTAACTGTTTAGTTCAGTGTGTTAATTTAGAGAAATAACATCACATTTATAAAATTGAAGTCCTGATCAATTATCTGCTCAGTCAGTGGGAGGGTGAGTCATGGGCAATACATTTGTACCTTTTGAGTTAAAAACGGGAGCTGAAATAATTTATTTTAATTTAGACATAATGTACATAGTCACTATTTCATTCAGATTATCACAGTCCAATTACTTTTAGACTGTAATTTGGTTCCACTAAGTCCTATTTCATTTGCTGCTCTTTTCATAGTATCGTTTAAGGTTTTATAATGTATATTATCTTGAAAACACCTGTGCTTCATCTGGAAACCAATCAGAACTAAAAACACTCACTTTTGCTGATGGCAGTAGCCCCTTTGATGTTGTGTTGCAGTTTGGCTCTACTCTAACTGATCTGCTGCTTAATAAATTCCAATAAATTGGAATGTCCTTAAAAAGAGACAAACCACTGGTGTACTGAGAAACAGACACCGAATGGGTCAGCCAAGGAAAACAACAACAGCTCATGACAGAAACAGTGAGGAAAAGCCCAAAAACAACAGTCAGTGACATCACCAACAACCTCCACTGGGCAGGGCTGAAGGTGTCACAATCCACTGCTTGAAGAAGACTTCGAGAGAAGAAATATAGAGTCCATACCACAAGCTATAAACCACTCATCAGCAGTAAGAATCGGCAAGCCAGACTGGAATACAGATATACAGAGATGAGCCACAAAAGTTCTGGAACCAAGATTAACCTCTACCAAAGTGATGGGAAGGCCAAAGTGTGGAGAAAGGAAGGGCCTGCTCATGATCCAAAACATACAAGCTCATCTGTGAAACATGTGGAGGTAGTGTCATGGCTTGGGCTTGTACGGCTGCTTCTGGAATAGGCTCATTAATCTTATTGCTGATGTAACTCATGATGGTAGCAGCAGAATTTAGAGAGAAATGCATCCAAATTAATCTGGAGGAACTTTATAATGCAACAAGACAATGATCCACTGCCAACACAACAAAGAGCTTTATCGGGGGAAATGTGGAAGTTTTTAGACTGGCCAATCAATCACTAGACCTTAACTCAATTGAGCAACATTTCAGCTCCTGAAGTGGCGAAACACCCCGAAACAACCAACAACTGAAAGAGACTACGGTAAAAGCCTGGAAAAGCAGGCTTGATGCAGTTATTACAAGCAAGGGATATGCAACCAAATATTAAGTTTTATTTACTTTAATTTATTCCAAGACTTTTGTGCCCCTAAAATTACCAGGGAATAAAAGCTGAAATCTTAAACTCTCGTCTCCATCTTATCTCATATCCATCTTTTGATCTCAAACCCAAGTGCCTTTGGTGTATAACACAAACAAACTGAATTGTCCTTGTAGTTGAAATACTTTCAGAGGGGGCTGTATATACATATATATATGACACTTGACACTTATTTAAAACCAATAGAAACAAAATGTATATGTAACAGAAGACACCATCTGTGCTGAACGAAAGTGTTAATAAAAATGACTTTCAAGAAAAGGATAAACAAGCATTCAGACTAACTATGTAAATCATCCAGCACTGCTTTATAAAAGATTCGTGCAATGCTTATTAATGTGTTATAAAGGCCCCCGTGTAGGTACAAAGTGATACCAAGGACCTTTTTAAATTGTAGTATTATTGTAGCTGTTAATGATGACCACTTGGAGGAGCTCTTCCACTAGCCATCACTGATGGAACAGGAGAATATTTTTTTAATCGAAAATAATCCCACTGGTCTGCTCATGACATGATAGAGGGTGTTCATGCAACTCCTTGCATTTGAGAATACAGTGTGCATCTATTTTACAGGGATGAACAGTAACATACAGTTCATATCAAATACACTCTCTATTCCAGACTCAGTTTACACTTTTAAACAGAATTAATCACACTGTAAAATGCAATTCCTACATACAGTATGTTGGCATAGGTCTGAAACATAGGTAAGAACTAGTTTTCCACACCAACCTGAAAAGCTTGTAGTAAAATGGGGCTTTAAATTCCAGTTTAACGAATTATATTTGCATACTAGTTTGCCTATTGTACTATTACTCAACATCCTATCCACCTGCATGTCCATGTCTACCAGTGCAAACACACTGGGCTTTGTGTTGATGGGAAGCACATATGCATGTGATGAATTGTAAGCAGGTCAGGTGTACGTCAACATTTCTCAGCTTATAGCTGACGCAATGTTGAAAATATGAAATATTAATTTTATTTTGTTATACTTCATAAATATTAAATAAATTCTGTTGGGTGAATCTCTGCTCCCACATATACTCATACATGTTCACATGTCACACAGCCTAAATCTCGTGCATGAACACATTGCTCCGACCCCCACTGCCTCGCCTGAAGAGCGGAAGCTGTCCAATCAGAAGGGTCGATCCTGTGGAAGCCTTATATGGTGGGTATGGTAGCGGGGGGGGGACGCGACTGGTAGGACTGTTCAGCAGCTGATGAACACTGTTTGGCTTTTGTTGTGCAGAGCAGTGTCTACACTAATCCCAATGGAAAATATATATAACCCAAGCTCATATTTGCCTTTTTTTTTATATAAACATTATATATAGAAACACAATCATAAACCCCCAGTCTAACATTATGTAAGCTTTGTACACTCACACAGCTATACAATAACAGCTTAAAACAAAGCACTCAGGAATCATGGCAATATGTTATAAGTGCTATACAAATTAAATTGAACTTAATCATTTAGACAACTGAGTGATAATTATGACAATTAAATAGTTCTTAGCCTTTTCCTGTGCAAATGACACTACATATAAAATCTATATTTACAGATGATAAAATTTATTTAAAATTAATTTAGAGCAAAAAAACACAACAATGCTAAATTAAAAGTATAAATCAAAATAAATCTAAATCATTATACATTCCTCATATATATATATATATATATATATATATATATATATATATATATATATATACTTGAACAAAACCACAAGGAAAATTTGTTTTTTCAATAATTTATTCAACAGAAATCTTGCCATGATGATATTGCACACCTCAATAACAAAGGGAATACCAGACACTAGATATGAGAGGGGTATGAATTAGACAGGTTCCACCTGCACTCCCTAAACAGGTTCTAATCACTGGCTCACAATATTGAATACCTGATTCTAACTTTATGGATTTGAAGGTATGATAAATGTAGGGGTGTACTTACTTTTTTTTTTGACTGATCTGTTTTTTGTTCATTTAAATTGTGAATATTACTACAAAATGTCAATTTCATAATTGAGTGTATCAACTTTATTAATATGCACTGTTTCAAAGAGGATCAAATGTTTTGTTGTCCAAATATGTAATACATTTTTTACATGATTGTGTGTGTGTACAGTATCTCACAAAAGTGAGTACATCCCCCCTCACATTTTTGTAAATATTTGATGATATCTTTCCATGTGACAACACTGAGGAAATGACACTTTGCTACAATGTAAAGTAGTGAGTGTACAGCTTGTGTAACAGTGTAAATTTGCTGTCCCCTCAAAATAACTCAATACACAGCCATTAATGTCTACACCGCTGGCAACAAAAGTGAGTACACCCCTAAGTGAAAATGTCCAAATTGGGCACAATTCGCCATTTTCCCTCCCCGGTGTCATGTGACTTGTTAGTGTTACAAGGTCTCAGGTGTGAATGGGGAGCAGGTGTGTTAAATTTGGTGTCATCGGTCTCACACTCCCTCATACTGGTCACTGGAAGTTCAACATGGCACCTCATGGCAAAGGACTCTGTGAGGATCTGAAAAAAAGAATTGTTGCTCTGCATAAAGATGGCCTAGGCTGTAAGAAGATTGCTAAGGCCCTGACACTGAGCTGCAGCAAGGTGGCCAAGACCATACAGCGGTTTAACAGGACAGGTTCCACTCACAACAGGCCCCGCCATGGTCGACCAAAGAAGTTGAGTGCACGTGCTCAGCATCATATCCAGAGGTTGTCTTTGGGAAATAGACGTACTAGTGCTGCCAGTATTGCTGCAGAGGTTGAAGGGGTGGGGGTGGGGGGGTCAGCCTATCAGTGCTCAGACCATACGCCGCACACTGCATCAAATTGGTCTGCATGGCTGTCGTCCAAGAAGGAAGCCTCTTCTAAAGATGATGCACAAGAAAGCCCACAAACAGTTTGCTGAAGACAAGCAGACTAAGGACATGGATTACTGGAACCATGTCCTGTGATGAGACCAAGATAAACTTATTTGGTTCAGATGGTGTCGAGCATGTGTGGCGGAAACCAGGTGAGGAGTACATAGACAAGTGTGTCTTGCCTACAGTCAAGCATGGTGGTGGGAGTGTCATGGTCTGGGGCTGCTTGAGTGTTGTCGGCACTGGGAAGCTACAGTTCATTGAGGAAACCATGAATGCCAACATGTACTGTGACACTCTGAAGCAGAGCATGATCAGTATGCGGTATTCCAGCATAATAATGACCACAAACACACCTCCAAGATGACTACTGCCTTGCAAAAGAAACCGAGGGTGAAGGTGAAGGACAGGCCAAGCATGTCTCCAGACCTAAAACCTATTGAGCATCTGTGGTGCATCCTCAGATGGAAGGTGGAGGAGCACAAGGTCTCTAACATCCACCAGCTCATTGATGTCGTCATGGAGGAGTGGAAGAGGACTCCAGTGGCAACCTGTGAAGCTCTGGTGAATTCCATGCCCAGGAGGGTTAAGGCAGTGCTGGAAGATAATGGTGGCCACAAAAAAAATATTGACACTTTGGGCCCACTTTGGACATTTTCACTTAGGGGTGTACTCACTTTTGTTGCCAGCGGTTTAGACATTAATGTCTGTGTGTTGAGTTATTTTGAGGGGACAGCAAATTTACACTGTTACACAAGCTGTACACTCACTACTTTACATTGTAACAAAGTGTAATTTCTTAGTGTTGTCACTGAAAAGATATCATCAAATATCCATCCATCCATCCATTTTCTACCGCTTATTCCTTCTTCAGGGTCGCAGGGGACCTGGAGCCTATCCCAGGAATCATCGGGCACTAAGCAGGGTACACCCTGGACAGGGTATAATCAAATATTTACAAACATTTGAGGGGTGTACTCACTTGTGAGATACTGTATAAATATATATATATATATATATATATATATATATATATATATATATATATATATATATATATATATATATATATATATATATATATATATATATATATATATATATATATATATATATATATATATATATATATATACACAATCATGTGGAAAAAAAATTATTACATACAATTTTATTACATGTAATAAGCTGCTATTGTAGCTGTTCTTTTAATACTTATTTGGTGATCATGCAGCTGCTCCCAGGAATAAAAACATGATGCTGAACAAGATGCTTTATTATGTAACCCTGAAATTTATTTTGATTAGTAGGTCATGTTTGTGTGACTGTGTTAATGTCAGTGCGTGCAGGATCTGAAAGGCGCAGTTAAATAAAGTGTTCTGCCCTTTAAATTAATCTTAATGTATGATTATTTAATCAAACTGAGTTTATATTATTTCCTCAATAGCACATATCCATAGTGAATGCTGACACCGTATTTATGGACATGTTATTTTGAAGATAAATTTGGAATGTTTCGGGCACCACTGAACCAGGAAACATCTCATCCTAGCACAATATACTATTATGCAGTCTAAATTATTTGAAGCTATAATTATCTACACAATGAGAGTCATGAATTAAACATGTTTTTCCCCTACTGGCATTTTTAAACAACCCATGTTTTTATAAATAAATCCATAATAAATGCTTGGCACTGCTTTTCCATCCTGGACACTCGTGTTTAAGGCACGGTCATAGGGAAACATCAGATTCCAAGGATGGACAGGACCATATAACTCACCCAGCAAAACAAATACCAATTATGAATGACTGTGTACAGAAATCTTACCATTTTGATTAATTCTAACAACACTGAATATTAACTTGACATTAGTACAGGATCAATAACATCTCCTGACTTGCTATTCTGCTAATGCGGTCATAGTACAACCACAGTGTCAATAAGCGCTGGCTCCTTGAGGTGAAAGCTGTGACCTGACTCACATTTTGGTAGAGCAGTAATACATCCTGTGACGAGTTCATTTGCTCATCAGTATTACACTGAGAGATGCAATGGTATGCTAATTTAATTTATTAATGCACCTTTGTAGCACCCTGCTGGTTTTGCATTAACTTTATATCAAACACAATGTAATAATCTATTGTTTACAAGTCTTAACATAGACATTATGTACAGTCCCCTCCAAAAATATTAGTTGTGCTCAACTGGTTTAAGGTCTGGTGATTGACTTGGCCAGTCTTAAACCTTTCACTTTTCCCCTTGATGAAGTCCTTTGCTGAGTTGGCAGTGAGTTTTGGGTCATTGTCTTCTTGCATGATGAAGTTCCTCCCAAATAGATAGGAAGCATTTCTTTGTAAATTGGAAAACAGATTGTAGACATCTGAATTCATTCTGCTGCTGACATCACGAGTTACATCATCAGTAAAGATTGGTGAGTCTGTTCCAGAAGCAGCCATGCAAGCCCAAGGCATCACACTACCTCCACCATGCTTGATTGATGAGCTTCTATGTTTTGGATAATTTTTGGATCATGAGCAGGTTCTTTCTTTCTCCACACTTTGGACTTCCATTACTTTGGTAGAGGTTAATCTTGGTTCAAGAACTTGTTGGCTCATCTCTGTATTTCTTTATTCCAGTCAGAAATTGTTTTCTTACTATTCATGAGTGGTTTGCATCTTGTGGTATAGCCTCTATATTTCTGCATTTGAAGGTGATGTCACTGTGTGTTGTGTTGGGGTTTTTCTTCACAACTCTCACAATGTTTCTGTCATAAACTGCTGTTGTTTTCCTTGGCCATGACATGGGTCTGGTTGTTAGTACACCAGTGGCTTCTTTCTTTTGTTTTTAACAACAAATGCAGTCTTCACAGACGAAACTTGGGCTCAACCGAAGAGTAGAGAGTCAGAGCTGTTAATTCTTTAAACAATCAATTTAACAGGGCACACCTGGGCAGCAAGACACACCTAGAAATCACATGTTCCAATATGTTTGATCACTTGAAAAAAAAACAGGTGGGTTCAAACAAAAGGTGACATGTTCTAAGTTGTTGAACTTAACTAGATGTAAATATGAGAAAATGAAAGCTGAAATTCTGATCTATCTCCTCATATTCATCTTTTGATCTCAATGAATAGAGAAATAGATTTGGCCTTACTGTTCTAATACTTTCAGAGGGGACTGTATTGTTGTGCTATGGTAGTCGGTCCAAATGGGTAATATGTTTTTAAAAAATCCCTGCCCCAGTGACCCTGGAGTTGAGGAGAGACAAGAGGATTAGTCTCTGACTCTGTTTCAATGTTATTTTTTTATAACTTGCCATGTGTACTACGGAAAATAATAGTTCAATAGTTATAGGCCCCTGCTCTTCTAGAACACCTTAACATGGCTGTTCACCTTTGTGCTGTGGTATTAATAATATGGGATATGATTTTATCATTGTTTTTAGTGAGATGTGCCAATAATATCAAAGTTGAACTCTTACAATGCAAATACAGACAGGTGAAAAATGTCAGGCACAAACAACACAAAGTGTCTCAGGTGTTGGGCCACCATTATCCACCATATTCAGTGCTCTTGGACACAGATTAGGCTCTCTGGAAGGCTCTGGAACTGGCAGGTAGAGCACCATTCTTCTAAAAAAAATATTTCCTCAGTGTTGTTTTGATGCTAACGGTGGATGTGGCTGGGATGTTGGAACCTGGAAGAGACAACCTCCATCAGGATAGAAATGTTTTATCACTTTGTATTGATTTGCAGTTACCCTTCCCCCTAAATGGACAAGTGGACACAAACCATCACAATAAAATGTCCCCAAACCATAATATAACTACGAAGTGTTCCCTTAGCTTGTAACTTATCCATATCTAGCATTGCCCTGGTTTCACATTTATTTAAATTAATATGGGATATGTTTTTAGAATTGTTGCTAGAAAATGGTGTTAGACTTGGGAGGAAAATCTGTTGTAACTAAGAGAATAATTTGTTTGCCTTTAACTGTAAATTTAGGACACTGTTTTGGTTTCAGATTTTTTTTTCCTCTGTCTTGTAAATGAATGCTTTTTTCCTTTACTTTTCATTGTAGTTACTCAATAATATCATATATGACGAACAGCTGAATAACAAGCTGGTCCATTGAGGTGTATATCTTATATTAGACCTTCATATGTATTCATTTTTGTTTTTGTTTTTTTGTTTTTTTGCAAACAAACATATTTGAAATTTAACAAAAACGCATTAATGTGTAAATTAATGTTGTACACTTAGCATCTATTCCATTGCTTTAAAGTGTTTTATACTGTCTTACTACCCATGAAATGGACAGTGGTAAGCCTGATGTTGTTTGTATTTTTACATTTTTCTGTGTATTGTGGTTGCCAGAATGTGTCAGTCAGAATCACATATAGGTTATCCAACATGTATTACATTCCAATGGTGGTAGTGTCATTTGCTTCCCATGGTGTGTGATGTGCATGAGGTAAAATTGGCTGAAGATTTTGAATTCACACAGGGATGACTGACCAATAACATGCAGGCAAGGCATCAAGTGGAGAAGCCATATGGCCCTCTCTCTCTCTCTCTCTCTCTCTCTCTCTCTCTCTCTCTCTCTGCAGTGAGACTGATGTATTTGTGAATATGGGTCATTTTTAGAAGCCATTCTTTTTTGCCACACTCCCTATATAGACAATAGTACTGTCTGAAAGAGCAGGGCTTTAACATTTGGCTCTGGGGACCTAGTTCCATAATGTCATCATTGTAATGTCTATATTAATCTGTTTGATTCAGCAGAGACACAGTAAAGGTTTTCCTGTAAGACTAATAAGTCACAAAGCTATGGTCCATCTGCCATCACACACAAGCACGCTCATGTTTGTTTTATTATACTAGTGAGGACCTTCTAGACAAAATTGTAAATACAGTTAATTTATGCTATACTACACCAAATCGAACCTTAGAGTTAATCCCAGTAACCAAAAGCTCTTTTAGCTTTTTTCCACCACCCCCCCCCACACACACACACACGCACTGTGCTGCTAATAGAGTCATAGCACCTCTATATGAATATTTCTATATATAAGCAACAGTGCAACAACTTCCAACCCCCTAGTCACATAACCCATTCCTTTTGTATCATCAGCCCTTAGACATTAGTGATGTGTCATTAATAAACAAGTCAACTTGAGCTGGCTCTTTGAAGTGAACACCATATCAGTAGAGTAGTAATAAATAATGTGTGGCTTTCTTTGAAAGAATGAGCAGTACTTTGTTTTAATAATATGAATGCAGTGTTCTTGATCATTATCATAATATGAATACAGTGTTCATACATTGAGATGTGCCGAAAATATCAATGCTGAACTCTTACAGTCAGTGCAAATACAGACAGTTGTCAGGCAAAATTTCAGTCACAAACAACATAAAGTGTCTCAGGTGCTGGGCCACCACTAGCCACCATATTGGCTTCAGTGCTCTTGGACACAGATTAGAGTCTCTGGAAGTCTCTGGAACTGGAAGGTAGGGCACCATTCTTCTAAAAAATATTTATTCAGTGTTGTTTTGATGCTAGCGGTGGATGTGGCTGGGACGTTGGAACCTGGAAGAGACAACCTCCATCAGTATAGAAATGTTTTATCACTTTGTATTGATTTGCAGTTACCCTTCCCCCTAAATGGACAAATGGACACAAACCATCACAATAAAATGTCCCCAAACCATAATATAACTACCAAGCGTCCCATTAGCTTGAAACTTACCCGTATGTAGCATTGTGCTGGTTTCACGTTTATTTAAATTAATTTATAACATATGTGATGCAAACTATGCAGTTATTTTCTTATATTATATATTATAATAATAATATATATTATAATTATTATTACAGTTATTTATGGTATTTAATTAATATATAAAGCTGAAAGAGTTGGCACTTACTGGGGAGGTGACCCGATTTCTCTCATTCGCTGAAAATAGTTGGAATTCCCATCACTATGTCAGGGATGGTTTAACCACAGATCCACACTCTCCAAGAGATTACCTATTTACTGCTAGAATATGGCTAAAACTGACAATATGTTGGTGCACAGCAACATCACCAGTGTTGATTTAACACCCACAGTGCTGAATTCACACCCTTCAGTGTTTATATAAGCCCATTGGACTCATATAAACACTCTGGGTGTTAATTCAACACTAGGGATTTTACTGTGTGTTTCGCACATCATAACATGGATCTTATGTATGGTTGTGGTGTGGTAGTGACTTCAAAGGGATATAAATGAATATGATGAAAGAAAATCCCTGCACCAGTGACTCTGGATGTAGTTAAAAGAGAAGTGAATTGACATTCAAAAGGATTAGCCTCTGAATTATTTATTCCAGTTGTGGAAACACACACCTTTTCTGTATATTTGAATACTTTGAAGTACTGAATACTGGACTGGATTCAGGATAAATGACTTTAAGTCATGTACTGTTTGCTCGATGACAAGAGAATGTATTTCAAATGAAAGTGTGTTTGTGTTCATGAACACCCTTCTCCATTATAGAGGTGTTGATTATGCCCAAAGCTCATACATACATGATTTTAAAACCAGGAATAATTATTAGCGTAGATCTACTAACATGCTCTAAATGAAACAGATATAGCTATGATCTTAACTACACCCAAGTTCAGTCAGACATTAGACAACATGTTACTGCAATTAACCTTAACTGTTTGGAGATTTGTACAGAAAGCAGATGAGGCTATTACAGTTCAGTAATATACACGTCATGTTTATGCCTGCTTCAGTATGGTGAGCTCACACTTGCCTTTTAAGTACACTCATGTCAGCTGGTCAGAGTGATATGAATATACTCTATGTGATTAGTCAAGCATTCTGAATCCAAGACTGTACAGCATAACTATCAGCTCAACGCCAAATTAGTAAATTTGTGACCTATGACTCACACCTACTCTGGCATAGAAAATTTAGTTGTAAATGGATTCTTATCCTAGACTGCCTGTTCCGTAAAATATACTCTAGTCCAGCTATTAGAGTAATCTTCAAAATATTTTATTCATATTGCTGACTTAAAAGAGCAACAACACTAAAGAGCAAACAAACAGTATATTTAGGGTACTTCTTTACATCCAGCTGACCCTACTTTAACCCTTTACATACACTGTACTTAAAACCATATAATTACACACTACTTTGGAGAATCGAATGTAATTAATAAGTAGCTTCTGCAGCTCACAAAGATGCCATTGATCAGCATGCTTTCATGGAGTAAATCACTATCATTATTCAAGTCATTACAAGGCCTCTGAGGCGGAAGTGCGCTACTGAACTTTCAATTTAATGTTAATACTGACAAAGCAGTGAAAGTGTGATTAACTAGGTTGGCTGGTGCTTTGAATTAACTGATAAAATACACTGATTAAAATGCAATGGTTCTTTGAGATAAATTGCTGTTTTATTTGGAAGTTTGTGCTAAAGTGATGTCATTTAATAGAATGATTAGAGTGAAATAAAAATGTACATTTTGGTCCAAAGGTCTGTGAGAGAGTATGTATGACAACATGACCACAGGTCTTTATCTGTGTCTTGTGTATCCGCATCATAATCATATTATATCATATCTAAAAGTGCTGTAAACAGATTTAACAATGACTCCAAACTTTAAACAATATAACAGATACATAAAGTATACTGATATTTAAAAGAAGGGTACAGCTTACAGTTAAATTTACAATCAAAACTTCCAGTGCAAAGACAAGGGCCTGAGGTGTTGAAGGGAATATTAAGAATGAATATTATCAACAATGTGTTATGAGAGAATTAAGTGTAGGAAAATATAAACAAAATGTTCCCAGTGCAATTCATGTGTTTATTGTGCTCTCTCATGTCATTTATTTAGAATAGTTTGACTAGTTTACATCATTGTGACTAGGTGTGGAGGTGTCAGGTGGTTCCCTGCTTGCTGTCCCGTGAGAGTGCTGAAGGAGCTGGAGTTTGGTTCTGCTCTGCTTGATTCTGTCTAGCCTGGAGCTCCTTCACCTCTGCCAGAACCTCCCTTGCTTCCTCCCATGAAGAGATTGCTTCCTGTAGCAACTGTTCAGTCGCTGCCCTCCTGCTCTCCCAGTCCAGCAACTCAGTGTCCGTGTCCTTCATCCCTTTAAAATGGGGCGAACTCAAAAGCCACAAATTGGGCGAGTCAACAGTCTTTGAATAGGGTGAATTGTTGCCAACAGAAATAGGTGACTCTGAACCTTTGATATGGGTCAGATCAATGCATTTCATACTGGGTGAGCAGGAAGCCTTTGAATCAGGTGAATCAACACTCTTTGAACGGAACTGGTCCTTGTACTGAGGTGACTTTGAGGATTTTGAATGAGGGGAATCCTTCCCTTTGATGCGAGGTGATCCCGTTGTCCTAGAGCGGGGTGAATCCTTGGCCTTAATTCGGAAAGGAGAGTCTATGCTTTTCCCATGAGATGAGCTGTGGGAGCTGGAATTCTTAGATTGGGGGGAATCGGAGCCCTTTAAATGGCACAGCCATGGGGAGTCTACACCCCTCAGATGGGGGTAGTAACCCGTTCGTCCTCTTTGGGGCTCCTGCCCCTGGATCTCCGCCAGTAGTTCCTGAGTCCTCTGTAGCCGCTGAGTGATTAGGTCTTGAAGGTCTCTTGTGAGACTCATGGTGTTATCCAGTGAGCCACAGTTAATTTTTCCCAGGGCTACAGGATTCTTCCCATGCTGAGGGGTTTGAGTCTGGCTCTGGTGGCTCCAGGAAAGTTCGCTTTCACGGGGCAGGCTGCTGGTCTTCACCCTCCCCTCCACTTGGGTCTCTCGGGGTCTGGAGACATCAGTGCCAGCACGCCTTCGTGCAGGGGCTAACAAGTCAAGGTTTCCCCGATGGTCCTTTACCCACACAGCATGATCATGTTCCAGCATGCTAGCATCTTCCTCATGCACAAGGTCAAGAGTCAGCATCCCATCTGAAGAGGTTGAGGCCTGTGGATGAATCATCGACATCATCCTCACAATCACTGAAGTATCATAAGGACAGGAAGATGTTTAAATCATATTTCCTTATATATTGGTTTACAGATATAGAAGTCTCATAACACAAAGTCTTGAGCTAAGGGATCATTACTGATCTCTCTGGATAACTGACTTCTGACAGAGGTCAAAGCAATACTGAAAAGTCACCCACCACAGCCATAAGATGACCCCGTGTAGGCAAGCGGCGCCCAAGTGGGATCTTGGCGCGGTCTCGTGTTGGGTGAGATAACAGGCTGTCTTCCTCAATTGTAACCTGCAAGGACAAAAAAACAAGAGAAGGTCTAGATAAAGCAGTAAAGAACCTTAGTCAAACAGTTAGTCATTTTCAGCCAGATGTTCTGCATTTGAACATGCCCCCTTTGGGTCAATTATTGACAAGACACAACATATGATGCAGTGAGCTAAATTTGGTTCTAAGTGCTAATTAAATGTACATGTTAATTCTGTAGGCGGCATAGCAAACTCACAGTTCCTTACATACTATACGCTCTACACAGAACATACAAATTCACATTTCACACTTTCACAGAAAGTGAAGCGTTACCATCACTGGGATTACATGGTTCACAGCTAACATCTGAGTGTCATCTCAGCAGGTTTTTCTTAGCTTTTCCTATAATTTGGAAACTATTGGTAAAGAATATTACAAAACATGTTGGAGTGGATGACAATTGTTTTTTTCTAAAATGAGATGGAAAGATGTGCTTACCACTTTATTAAACTGACCTCATCTGATTTCTAAAAGCAGCCATGTTTTATGTAGGCTATGATTATGGAAATGAAGCCATATTTCAAGGAAACATCCACCACAGGGACAGTAATGACAGCTTGTAATTTTTTTTTTCATCAGCAGTAGTGCTTTGCATATTCTTCTAAAATGATTACAAACATAAAGCTATCTATCCAATTCAGCAAGAATGCAAAAAAAAAGAGAAATCTGGGGTCTGGGAGAATGAATTAATATGAACAAATATTGTAAGAAAAAAAAAGAGAAGAGAAAAGCAGACACAGGAGTGACTGGGAGGAAGTGGGAGCATGTGACCAACGAACAATTATGGGAACAAAAATATATAAATAAAATAGCCAGAAACAAAGAGCACCAGAAGATTTTTTTTAAGGTTTAAAAGCTTACCTCATCTAGAATGCGGTTCTTGGCTCTCGTAATGGCTGTGTTCAGAACATTGATCCAAGACTCCTTTTCCTCTGGACTAACAGCCAAGAACACAAGATTGGGAGTCTAAGAAAATGAAAAAAATAATGAGAACCTTTATAGACTGTGTGTTTCTGGTGAAACAATTTTGTTGTAAATATATGTATTTCTTTTTAATAACATCTGTCATCAAGAACAGTCATGTTTATTCAATAATGTTTATAGCAGTGCTGAAGATAAAAGAAGATAAATATAAGCACTGCCTGAGGTTATATTTTATGCGAAGCCTAAAACCAGGAAAATTCAGGTGCAAAACATATCCATGTGTTCAATTAAAAATCATGAAAAACTAACACACTTAGAAGAGAACTAAAGATGGTTGATTCTTATTCCTGAAACCCTCTTTAACCAACACACACACATACTCGCCCCCTCAAAGTTAGATACATGCAGCTGTGAGTTTTACATTACATTGAGCACAACACAATCAACTACAGCACAATTTCATCCAAGAAATTTAGTGTAAAACTCAAAAAAGCAAGCAAAAATACATAATTTTCTCATACTTACTTAATTACAAAAATGATAAATGGTTAATCTAAATTTCCAGAAAAATGATCCTAAAATAGTATGCATTGTGTGATTTTGTGAGATCTAATTCCTACGCGCTGAACCTTGACAATAACCTGACTCCAGAGCAAACTGACTGACAATACACTGACAGGTGCTGACATATTTCAGGGAGAGGGTTTGTTGTTGTGACAGAGCAATACATTGTAGTCAAAAACATGAGCTGGACTATAGTTCATGATGTATTCTGTCTTCTACAGAAGAAGATACTCTTAAGGCATTGAGAAATGTATGTTTATGCAAGCTGAAGGTATTGAAAAATCAGCTGAATTTTAAGTAGTGGCCTGCAGGTGGAACGCTTGTAAACCCATGTCTGTCTCAGTCAATTGTTATTACGAGAGCATAATATTTTTTCGTGGATAAGAAATAGATAATCAAGCAGTTTGCTAAACATACAGATATGCAGCACTGTCTACCCTTTACCCTTTAGAGTTAAATGTAACTGATAATAAGGGTAGGAACCCTACAACTGGGATATTCTAATTTCTCCTCCCTAACCCATTATTTACTTCACCACGGTGTGTGTGTGTGTGTGTGTGTGTGTGTGTGTGTGTGTGTGTGCATGCAGTTAGGACTCACGCGGGCCCCAGGCTGCCGGCAGCGCAACAGAGAGAACTTGCTGTGGTTCTTCTTGCTGCGACTCTTGGCTTTGCGCATCTCCTCCGATCGCTCGTATTCAGCCAGGTCAAACACTTCATGTGTCTTACCATCATTCTTCATCTGCAAAGAAGTGTAGGGGGGAAGCATGCACTGTGAGCACAAATAGCCCACTCAACCACATGGAAAGGTGCAAGTTGTTTCTCATGTGTCGAATAATTGACAGCCATCTGTGTCCCTTTCACAAAGTGACTGTGCCGCTGACAGTGGGGCACAGCAGGCCACATTGACTTCAGCCTGAGGGACAGGGATAATTACTGATCTCTGTTATCATTAAGCACATGCTGTGACAGTGAGGACTTGAAGCTCGGTCCTCACAAACACAAATTGAAAATATATGGACAAAATATTGTCAGTATAATGTCAGTATTCCGACATTTTTAAAAAATGACAATGGAACCTCAACAATACAACGGGAATAATGTGTGGGGGGATGGGATAAATATTATGACTGAGAGGATCCAAAAGGACACCAAAGAAGCAAGATGCAGTTATAAAGACAAGCTATTAAAGAATATGTACCTCACATTCAGAGAGACAGATGCAACATTTTTAAGATTTTGTTTATTATTAAATTAACATTTCATATTAATAACATCTTAACATTTTAATAGTAGTAGATCGCATTATAAACTGTTTCCTGTATGTTAGATTTAAACAACTGTTTCTACATACTACATGTTCATTTCCAAATTCCTTTAAAAATCTCGAATTTCGGTTTTGAATTTGGGTAAAACACCAAAGCTTTAGAGTGGACATTGAATTTCAGACAAAGGCGAGTGTTGTTTGCAGTTGGTTTAGCTCTTCCTATTATTCTGCCTGTGAGGTGGCTGTGAAAATGCCTCATTTAAACACAGGTCAATGCTCATTAAAGCTGGCTGAGTGAAAATTTGATATATTTATTGAGTCTGAGCAAAGGGCCCAAACTCAATATCTCCTCTGGGAGACTACAATTCCCAGAGGACCACAGTGAAGATCATATGAGTTCACAATGAAACAGAGACAGAAAGCATCTGAAATAAGAGATATCAAAATCACCTCTAGATGTCTGTATTATTGCAGTGACCCCAGAAAAAATGGTAAACTAGCAGCTACAGCGTACAGACTCTAAATTCTGTACGGTTACTAAGTAATCACCATAGCAACAGAAAGGAGCAACAAAGGAATCAGTATCCAGCTTTGGTCCAAAAGATCAAAGTGGTCAGAGTTGATGGACCACCATATACATCAAAAAAACACAGCGGGTATGCACTATTATCAGAAATATAGACAAAATTTGAATTTTTTTTTGTAGAAACCCTGAATATGCCTAATGCTACATGCAGAACCTCATTCCTTCTACTTAACTGGGCTCACACAGAATGTGAGCAATTAAAATGTGAGGTACACTCACAGAGAATGTAGGGGTAATGGTTTTATGGGGCAAACGTTCCCTGGAGGAGAATGCCAGGGTTCTCTCTATCACATCAATATTTCACTCCCATGCTGTTAGGCCAGCATGTTTCAGACAGGGGGCCATCGTGATCCAAGGATTAACCACCTCTAAAAATAACCTGCTAACCAACCAACCTCATACTGACAGTGGGGATTGCAATTAAGTACAAAAAGCATTAGGACAAAAGCAGACACATTCTGGACACTCCTGCTTGCACTAGTCTTATAACATGCCTGGGTCATTATTAGAAAGCAGGGATTAAAATAGATGAAAGTTTTTTAAGGGACTACAAATCACTGTATAATGTTTCTTCATTTAATAGTTTAATCATTTATAATGGATGATTATCATTATTATTATTATTATTATTATTATTATTAATATTATTATTATTATTTCAAATTAGGATTGAGTGATATAAATAAATTATATTCCAATATTTCAAGACATTTGTACATTTGTCAGTGAGGGAAAATAGCATCCAGAGACTTCCATCTTTGTTATTTAATATACTTCCAGTGCATATGGATTACAAAATGATGTATTCACAGAGACACAGAGAACAATACACAATGATGTACACCTCAATCATCTGTGTTCGTACATGTCACAACAAATTCATCTGCTGATAAAGAAGCACAGAGATGCGCTTCTAAATGCATTTAGTCAAATCAGAAGTTGGCATGTTTGGAGAAAGAAAGGATGTGCTTATTATCCCTAGCATATCATACCACATCTCTGCAAAGGGTACTGGGGCATTACATGTCACTGAAGGAAACATAAATGGAGCAATGCACCACAACATATTAAAGGAGAATTTCATCTCGTTGGCCAAGAAACTGAATCTGTGGAGAAGATGGAGACAGCAACCTCAAACATACAGACAAAATAACTAAAGAAGGTCTTGCATTGCCTTGCCAGTCTCTAGATTTGTGTGCCTTTGAAAATTTATGGGGTTTTTTTTTAAATTATGAGTCCATCAGAGGAACCCTTGTACCTTGAGGAATGGAAGACGATACTTCAAGGATATTTATTTCCCCTCAATGTATATAGGTTTCCTGACTTATAGCAAATCAGTGGTGCTGTGTTTAGAAATAAACCTTTTAAAGATAATTTAATGATACTTTTATTTATTTATTTATTTATTACAGCATTGCAATGCACTAATGATTTTTGGAGCACATGCCTGGAAACAAAGGCACAGGGTTTCAAGTGTGGCTACTCGTTAAGTATTTATTTAAAATTCTTGTAGACCAGAGCAGTGGGATTATGTACACACAGCCTGTGCTGAAAACCGTCACAGGGGAGCAATAAAACACGTTCTTATTAGTTTGGCTCCAAGCTGTAGTCAACATAATCCAAGTACCCTGCAATTACATGTCCAGAGTTGCTTGTTTGTCTTGGGATTTTTTATTTTTTTTTGCACAAGCCAGGTTGGAAATAAAGGTGGGAAATTGGTTTGCAAAATATCTTCAATCAATATGGAAAATGCTTTAAAATCTGATTGGCATTATATTGATGTAACAAGCTTCCCCATAATAAATATCTAATCCCAAGCATCTGTTACTCTAAATAAATTAAATACGGAGTGTAACACAAACTGAAAGGTCATGATTCACTGTATGAATAATTACACTGCTACTGCAATGGCTACATTAGATAACATTTTATACCACAAATATCATGTCTCATGCATGAATGACACACTCCTACTGCTGTGTGGTACAGGTTGTGTGATACATTTCTACTCAAAGCTTTTGGAAAGGCCAGATCTGGCATAACTTATTATCACAATACTTGTGTACTCAACATTGCGAAATGAAACATCATTATGTTGAAATGTATTTGCTAATTAAATGGAAGGTTACCTAAGAATACACACTGTACATATTTTCAAAAATAACATTCCCCTGATTAAAGAACAAGAGCATGTGAGGTATATAACAAGTTGTGTCCAATTCAGTCGTACAATGTTTCAGCCAATAAAACTCTTGTCTAAACACAAATCTAAATACTAAACTGTTACTTAAACTAGAACTGATTCAGTATAAACATCATTCGTTACATATAATAATCCCTGTTACTTAGCATGAGTCTTCTACTTTCTGTCAGCATGTCAATGATACAATGCACTTACGTGGCTGGTAACCATAGATTTTGGACACCATTAATAAAGACTTAGCCTCAAACAAACTTAGATAATTGGATATCACACTTGACTTATGCCATCGGCTACTATCTACTGAATATTTAGAATAGTTTTAACATTCGACAGCATATAGTCATCCAATATACAGTTTATCAATGGAAACGTACATTATCCACACCATAATTTCCCCTTTCCCTCTCACAATCTTTGCATTGCATCTTACTGCATCTTAATAGAAATGGCTCTGTACATCATAGACCCACTGTATGTACTTACACCTTAACATGTAAGTGCTGTTTTCAGAGAATTATTGGAGTAAATTCTGATTATTTGCTAGAAAACAAGTTCCTGGTGGCCATTCACTATTTTTAAAATTAGCCAACCCTGGTCATTAACTGTCCTGTCTGCTGCTTCTCCCCTAAGCAAGGGGCAGTGTGATCGATCCATGCCTCAATGTGCCTCTATTAGCACTCGTTCCCATTTTTGACCACTATATGCAACCCTATGGAGATAAAAAGGGCAGTGAGCAGGCTGCCCCATGATTTTGCAACATCTAGAACGGAGAGCAAAACAAGAGAACCTCTATTTAAATCTGTCAAATAACATTAGTTTTAAACTGTTGTTCAGCCAAAAGATGTGATTAGTATTTCAACTGCATTTAAAATGCATGGAGTTGACTGGATGAATACTTTATGGAGCTTAACTTTTGTTAAATAGCTAACATTAATGCTGGGGCTCTGCAGTACTCTATAGTACAAATATTATATGGCACACAAGTTAAGTACGAATAGCACGGCCCTTTTATCAGAAATAGATGGTGTGTAACATTTCCCCCAATGCCTATTAATCAGAATATATATCATATAGTTACTTGCACTGACATCATGCTGGCAGGCACAGGCCTGTAGCAGATATAGTAACACGTACTGTAGTCTATTCTGCCACTCAGTCAGATCTAGAACCCTGTACATTTCACCCGCAGGTACCAGAGACAGCCAGCAGCAGCAGCATGATGCAACCCACTGACACTATCTGCACCAGAAAAAAATATCTCTGGGTGCTTGAGTGCTGAGATGGTACTAATGGAAGGTGATATAAAGCTTATACATATTTTATGGCATTGTAAGGCAGGTACATTGATGAAAGAGATATAAATGAAAGAGATATAAATAACATCTGAAATAGTGTTTATATTGTTTTACCACACCAATATAAACCACAGTTTAAATATGCCACATAAACTGTCTAAGGAACTTTCTGTCTTTCAATAAAAAGATATTGCTTTTCCTTAGCCTAGAACTAACATCCACTTTGTGCTTGCCAAGTTCATTTTTACAAGGCCTAATTATAAAAAAAAAAGAAAGTAACAAAGATAATTAGATTGCACAAATCTGCTTCTCATCACAGTGCACATCCTGTGCACTTCCTCTGAGAGTGAAAATCCCAAAGTGCAAACTGTCACAGCAGCTCCCACAATAACATAAATGGCTTGTCCTGTCTTTGTTCTGGCTTATTTTCTCAATTTACTTAATAATGAGACGAGGAATGATAAAATCGCAGATTTAGTTCAACTTGACTCAAAGGGAGCAAACCATTTCCTCTACCACTTACGGCACAAAAATGACTAGCAGTAGAATTTTAATTATAGGATCATCAGTGTGCTGTTAACCATCCTTTCACTGAGATACTGGAATGAGGAGCACATTTGCAGATAGATAACAGCTCAGTGTTGCAAATGTGTAAGTGTGCATGTGTGTATGGCTTCGCCTTGCATTCAGAGCTTTGGGGATCCTTCTGCACAAAAAGGGGTGCAGCTGTGTCTTTGATCTCCTAAGTGAGTACTCCCAATTGTACCTAATCCAAAAGGCTGCAGCTGAACTTGTAAGGACTAGGCCATGCAAAAACATTAAAATGCAACTGCAGTCATCATTAGAATAAAGGCAAGGTCCAGACTGAAATGAGGAGAGGACAGCTGTAGATAGTCTTCTTATATTGGAACAATCCAATGTGCTGGCTCCCAAAGTGACAGAGCTGGAAAATTAGTCACACTTCAGGCTATGATATATCTGCTGCACTTCTGTGCGAATTACCATCATTTGCATCATCTTGGTAACCCTTTCTATGAAGGACATATGAGTAACGTACTACAAATATGTACAAAACATGTGAGAATGCATGAATGGATGAAAATGCATGAAAATGCATAGCAAAGAAACAGTATTAACAGTCTATTATTCATGTTTATTTCTTTAGCTCTATTAATAACTGCAGTATAGTTGGTTATTGTTCCATGTATTAAGTGGAATATTGGGTTTGATTCAAATGAGAGAATTGTAATATTGTCAATCGTGTTCATATATATTGAAAATACCTCACAAATACTACTTTTAAGTAGTATTTTTCATATTGGTAATAGGTTATGCACAATACTTAGCTTCATTAGTAGTTACAGAATAAGGTGAATAACTGAATAATAAGCCTGAACTTTAAGCAACTAAATCACAACTTCATCTTCAGTAATCACTGTTCAGTGTGGAGGTCCTATCTCAGAAACACTGGGAATAAGGTGTGAATACACTCTGAATGGAATGACAGTCAATCACTAAAGACAATGCACACATATTCACACACTAATTCACACCTTGGACCAATTTAGAATTGCAGATCCACCTACTGGCATGTTTTTGGGAGGTGGGAGGAAACTGGTTAACCGAGAGGAAACCCACTTGGAGAGCATGTACAGGAACTCCACACAAGCAGTAACCTCAGCTCAGGACTGAACCAGGGACTCTGGAGCTGTGAGCTGCAACACTATTTGCTGCACCACTGTGCCACCCAAAACCATAATTACTATACTGTTTTCCAAAAATTAAAACGGCACGTTTAACCAGCAGAACATGAAACATGTAGTAATGTAAACCTATGCCTTAGTTTATTAAACAACATCATAGGTTTATTAAGTTCGACTGTACCTATCAAATTCTGGAAGATGGCCAGTTTTGGGGGCCAATAAATTTTAAGTGACAATCTGCAATAAACACAAACCTCTGGGACATCACAAGGGAAAGAACGGTGAAACTAACTACCTAGGGCCCCTAGGGGTAGGGGGCTCATAACTGGTCTGGAGTGGGAAGTGGGAAGAAGATGTGAAAGGGGATCACAGGGATTTGCTTTGCATTTGTATAGTCACCAGAGAGCTGACTTTATTGTATATCATTATGCATCGTGATACCAGAAATCCAGAAAATCTGACTCACTTCTTTTTCGAAAATATACAGATGGTCACCCTTGAGCATCACAAAGCGATTTCTCCAGATTTCTCTGAAAATGCCTTTGCCACAGAACTTCCGGATCCAGCCCACCTTGTCTGGCTGTGAAGATAGCGGCACAGCATCCTGAACACCCTGTTAGAAAGAGACAGAGAGAGAGAGTAAATCTGGGCTTATATTACATAACAGAGGAATTAAAGTGCTGGGGAAAAGTCTTTTAGACAAAGACTCTCCTATATTATTATAACATATAGCAGAAAGCCTGTGGTGCTGCTGAAAACATTGTACTGAACAATACATAACTGCTTTAAATGGACTTTAAGGGCGTGGTCAATTAACTTAAATACTCATTTATGGATTAGACAAAATATATCAACTTTATGTTCTCTACAAATGTGGGTAAAGCGTATTTGAAATGGTTCTGTGCTGTAGGTTAGATAAGGCAAGACAAAGGGGTTAAACCCAGTGACATCATGTACAGTGATCTATGTGTAAAAGCATCAGCCTTGAATTAATATAAACAGCATCTCAATTTCGCAGGCTGGCACATACATAAAATACACAAATTCCATAGAAAACTGCTGCAGTGAAAGAGTAGATTTGTTCCCAATCTTACCCTTTTGACCAGATGGCTCTTCTTCATGGTGAACGCGAACTGTACGACTTTATTTCCTGATCTGATCCGGCTTGCTTTGTATAAATCTGAAGGGTGCTGTTTGTTGTGCTGTTCTTCTTTTGTTGACTTTCTCCGTGTGCGCTCGAAGATTAGGAGCGTTATAACGCCACTATTCGCCGTCGTGAGCCGCCTACTCTCCAGACTGGCTGGTCGGCACGAATATTGTAGGTTTACAAATCGCGGGCATACACACTCTCTCCATTGGCTTTTGGGTGGCTCCTTGAGAGATGCTGCGAGTTGCAGTGAAGCACCTAATCGACAATAGTTCGGGTGCATAAACGAACCCAACTGCTCCCCCTACTGGCTATATCAGGCTGCTGCTGGAGCTACAAGACTGATGAGGTGGAGCACATGTATTGTTAACTAGGCTTACTGTTGAGTTGTTAGTCACTTTACATGTAAAGGGGATTTTTTTGTCGTAACACTTTTGTAACATTTGGAAAAGTTTTCCTGAAATGCTGGTAGTCAATACATTATATGTTTAGAGCAGTGGTCACCAACCCTGCTCGTGGATATCTATTTCCTGCAGAGTTCACATCCAGCTCTGTTTAAAAGAAGAACAATAGAAACCGTGACAGAAATTCTAATGGTTTCCACTACAAATACCATTACAAACCAAAAGCTGTTAACCATTAAAACCATTACCAAATGTCAAGGGTGTTCGATTGGGTCATAATGGTATCCACTAGACATAACATGGCACCAATAGAAGGCAACAAATGACCAGTAGAGACCCACAGGGACCATTATAGTTTGCAATTCCCATTATAACCATTTAAACCATTACAAAATCTACGAGGGTTTAGTTTTTTCCATCAGGAAACCCTGACTGAATCTTATCAATATGAGAAATCCACTTCATTAGACCAGGTGTGTTAGATTTTGGCTGGAGCTGAATTCTGCAGGAAGGCAAATCTTCAGGAACTGCATTGGTGAGCACTGGTTTAGAGGGTTTTCTAAATGCAATGTTGGATCAGCAGCATCCAACTATCAGGAGGTATCTCTACTTACTATTCAGTCATATTACTTGTCAATTCAGAAAACTAATTTGGGTACTTACTTACGTACTTTAATTAATCTTGGTAACTTTTACTTTGTATAGAGTTCAGGAATTAGAAAAGGCTACACATTTAAACATAATTATTCTCACAGTGAAATGGCATTTTTAGTGATACATTAATTCATTAATCTTCTGTAACTGCTGTGCTTCAGTTATCCCGGAAACACTGGGCACCAGGGTGGGACTATACCCTGTATGAGATGCCATACGTTCATTCACTAGCAGCAATTTAGACTCACCAATCAATTCGCCCATGTTTTTTGTAAGTAGAAAGAAACTGGAGAACCGAGAGGAAACCCACATGTACGGAGAGGAATATGTGAAACTCCACACAGACATAGATATGTTAAGCAATGAATTAGGGACCCTCGTACTGTGAGCCTGGAACAATACCTACTGAACCGCTGCTCCCATTTTCCCTGGATTTACATCATTAATTTTATTTTGATCACAAATGGGATTATATACCGAAACAGATTTCATAGAAATGAACCTACTAGTGGCAGTGGCACTTTCAATCAGATATATAGTCTGTTAATGCCTGAGTCTACAAGTATTGTTGATTAATTCATGTGTTTTGATCCATATGCCCTTCTAATAAAAGAAGTGTTAAGAAGTCTACAAAATAACACTTCCCTTAATAATATGAAAATGTGGAGAGAGAAAAAAAAATCATAGGAACAATCTTACACAAGTTCAGTGATTACCAATACTGTCATTTTGGTTTATTAAACTTAATTTAAAATATTCATTCTTCAGAATATCTTTAAAGTATATCACACTGTATATCTGCAAAGGGAAATCATAAGAGTAAACAAAACATATGTGATTCAGAATAGACAGAAACAGTCTGCATTCATGACCTTACATTAAGAATCTCCTTAAGTGCAAATGCCCATGTGTCCATTCAGTAATTTTCTGAATGTCATCAATGATAGATCAATTAAATAGTTTTAATCACATAATAGCTAAAGGTTATTGGTGGCTGAGAAAGTTTGTAGTCAATAATAAAAAGCCCATCATATGTATTATAAAGTATATAAGTATACATAAGCATTACACTATTACAGAAATAAGCTGTTTAATAAATTACACCAGCATCACATATCCATACAGTTATCTTTTTAAAAACATGTTTGTAGTTACGGTCCAGTTTTGACTCTGAAGGGAGAATATGGATGTCTGTGCACATGGGCATTAGAAAAATAATGTGAAATATATATCAGTACATATGGACATAAGAGACTGATATAATGTGGGTTACACCAACAAGGAGACAGACAGCTCTGATAGGTCCTGTCATATTACATTATCTGCATTCAGTCCATTAAAAGACACAGCCGGTCTATAGATGCCTCTAAATTTAGTTTTCACAGGAAGAACCTTAATTATATACAGAAGATCAGACAATATACAGGCTGTACAGTCAGGTTTTAGGAGGGGCTGATTGTGTTCTTGTGGTATTAATGCTGTCATATGCAGTCATAGTGATCACATTAATAAACATGACAGATCTTGAGTGTAACTCGCATGTACAGATCACTTTCTCTTGTTTTGGACACCAGGATCGTATCATAGTGTTTCTTTGACTCACAATACGGTCTATTCCGGACATTGGAGAGAGGAATGTTTGCAATGAGTGGGATGGTTACATGAAAGTAGCTTTCGGCTCTGAGCACACACAACACTATATTATATTAATAAGAGAACGACTGATGAGTGTTCAGCGCCTGGTTGGTGGACGTCCAGCTCCGTGTGACAGCCTGTCTCCCCCATGTTTCAAGCCAGCTGCTGATGTCACCTCCTCTAGGAAACTGTGAAAGAGGGAAGAGAAACATTACCATGTTTACACACAGTCAAATCAGCACTAACATACATACTAATCAATGTGCTTGGAGGTTCATCATATTTCTGCTATCATCTGGAACTCAACATCAAGTCTAGATAATAAAGAACTAGTTAATCTTAGTCCTGGCCAATACACATTTCAGTTTATTCCTTGCTCTCATAAGGCAATCTTGTATCTCCGAGATGATATCTTTACTGAAGACTCAGACGTTGCATATAAAATAGAAAAAATCTTTAAAATAAAAAAAAATAAAATAAATAAATAATCATGCGTTCTAAATACTTTCACAATAGTCAAAATATATAATACTACAGTACATACATATTATTAGAGTACCGTCATTTCCGGACTATAAGGCGGTACCTTTTTCACACGCTTTGAACACTGTGGCTTAAACAATGATACGGCTAATTTATGGATTTTTTTTTGGGCTAACGAGTTTCATGCCGCCAAAACAATTTAACCTCGTCACATCGGACCAATGAAACTGTTCGAATTAAATCTAATGCGCTCACACTACATTCTTCAGATCAGTCATTTTGCGCTTCATGCACACTCCCTCATCAGGGAAAACACACGAAGAAATGCATATTGGTGACGTCATGTCTCCGCCCCATCTCGTCATGTGTTGTCGAGTCACGTGTTTTGGTATTGCCTGCAGCTGTTAGCAGTTTGGGGCTAATAAGGCTGGTGTGTATATATACCGGGAGCCATGACACACACAATGTGGGTAATTAGATATAGAGTTAGAGTCTTTGTTCATGCCATGTGTCTTAGTTCTTGTTCATGTCTGAGTTCATGTCAAGGCTAGTTAGCTTATAGTATAGCTTATAGCTTAACCTGTAGCCTAGTAGCTTGTAGCATAGCTTATAGCCTAGTAGCAGATAGTATAGCTTAGAGTTGTATAGACTTGGTTTAGAATATAGATGTAGAAGTGGTTTATAGAGTATAGATATAGAGTCTTTGTTTCATGTCATAGTTAATGTTTAGGTTAGTTGGTTTAGTTAGCTTAGTTCATGGAGTTGGTCATGTTTTGTGTTTTTGTTTCTCTGGAGTCTGCTCTCCCCTGTTTCAATAAAAGCTCTCGTCCTAACTGCACTTACATCCGTCCTGCTTCGTTTACGGCACGAATCGTGACAGTTACAACGTGGACACCTGCAGTTTATAGAGAAGTGCGGCCTATATATGTACAAAAAATGTTTTCTTTTTAAAATTAGCGGGTGCAGCTTATATTCAGGTGTGCTCAATAGTCAGAGAATTATGGTAATATACTTTTTAAGCAAATGCTGTTGGTACCCTGTGTAATCCTAATAATCTGTATGCTCTACTATTTATTACATTTATACTGACATTGATTCCAGCACAGCACAAAGCCACAAATGAATATTATTAAGGGACAGTGCTGTCATTTACATGCCAAATAAAGATGTATCTAGAACAAATCTAACTCTTATCTAATCTAATCTAGTCAGGATGGGCAACTATGTTCTGAATGTTAAATAATGAATGAAATCTCCTAATGAACAAATGTAGATAGATGGATCCATATATGCACACTCACTGTATTTTAAATAACACAACTCATAGCTACCATAAAACCATCAAAACATAAAGCTGATGCAAGTACAATGTGAAGAGCTAGAAGTCAGAACAAGAGGTGAAGAATGAAAGCTCCTGACCTCTTGGTGTTGTGAATGGTTGTTCCTCCAAGCACAATACGAACTCCTGGCATGGTGCGGTTCAGGTTGTACACAGTCAGTGCTTCTTCATACGTGGCTCCTCCAATGATGAACACAATGATGTCCTGTGGCCTGAGTTGGAGGGACCCACAGTGTGTGACATACAATAACTACAGCAGTCTGCACTCAAATGCATACAAGATGAATAAATATCAGGAGATTTTAAAAAGTATAGGTAATTTAATAAAAGGTATTAAGGCCCTTGGAAATTTTCCAAATTTCTCTCTTTTTATTTTACACTTGCGGCAGTGTATTAATAAATAACTTAAAGCTAGATAACCTCTGCTGCTCTCCAGCTCCTCAGAGAATGTACAGTCATTAACAAATAATTACATAGCTGATAAACTATACGTCAGGTTAAGGATTTCAGCTGCAATTTTCAGTTTTCTGTCCATCATATGGATCATTAAAGGAAAGCATTGGAATGTCTAGAGGCGGTGGTATCTACGTTCTCATAAATTACATTTACAATATTCCTGCTATAAATATGTACTGTTAACCTTTAGTATTTCACTATTAAATGCCATACTTTTGCTCCCAAAACATTTTCAGCATGTTAAACCTCTAACGAGAAGAAACAATATGCTGGACTGTTGTTATAGTGATGTTAAGAAGGCTTTTAGATTTCTTTTTTGGGTAAATCTGATTAATTATCACTTTTCCTTCAACAAAACAGACTTACATACACGCAGAGGACTACATCTAATAAACCCCAAAAACACATCATCTGGTGCAGGTTGGCTGATGCCATCTACCGCCTCCAAGGATGCTTTGTGTCTACGGATTGGGATTTGTTCAAATTTGTGGACTTGGTACTGTGATTTAATCATGGACACAGACACAAGGACTCTACATTCTTTACATTACAGGAGCCTGTTCATGATACATGGCTGAGTTTACATTAGAAGATTCCTTGACCATCAATACATGTTTTATATGTACACATATGGGAAGCTTTAATAAAGTTATTGGAATGCATTTTTTCCAGACCAGAGTGCTTCTTAATGTAAAACCGAGTAGTGTCCAGTGCTTTCTTTCATCACTGAGCAATTATATTGCAGCTCAGAACACACCTGATAACAACCAAGAGCCATCTCCTACTTACCATAGTTAGACTAAATGTTGGGAAAATAGTATCAACTTTATTACCGCCAAATTATAAATATTACAACGCTAGTTCATTATCCGGTAGAACTTAGTGTTGTGGTGGTTGCAATGTGAATTATATGAACCATTTAGTGGAAATACAACTTTTGATGTATTCATGAGTCATGATCATGGGTCATTAGTGCTAAAGCTAAAGTCAAATGAAGCAGATTAGAGATGCAAAACAGACCAGAAAGAATCACAGTTATGAAGTTATGCTTAGCAATGGTATAATTGTCAATGTATGTATCCAAGTATGTGATGTATGAACCTGTCCCGCAGAGAACTCGGCCCGAGGTAGGGAAACTGACTGTCCTTCAAACGGCCTTTAATTAGCTGATCCAATGTGTCATGCAGCAGGGGCTGGTGCTGGGTATAGACATTTTCAACACCCTACACACACACACACACACATAATTGTGTATTTTTGTCAGTAGAAGCGTACTGAGTGAGATACAAATATATACAGATAGCCATATACCACTGGTTTACTCTGTGACAGTTTCACACAAACTCTCAGTAATCCATCAATAACTCTATGTGTACAATGAGTTTGGAAGAACACTTCTTGCCACTCAGTGAATAACTTCGTACCTTGAGTCCTTTGAAAAACTGTTTGGTGATGGCCACAGCATCTGTAGGAGTAATCAGATCACTTCCTCTGACCCGTTTGCCTCCATACTCGATCACAGCTTGTACCATCTGTTGTGTGGGAGGAAAAAGTAGAACTAGGATGTGCCAAAAAAAATATTGCCATGACACAGATTAGCATACACTTGCCTTATTTACTAGCATGATTGCTGTTGCAGTGTAATAACAGAATCAGCGTTTTATGAGTCATCACCTTGCGGTATTTTTCAGACACCCCTCTCCTGTTTAGCTCTTCCATGAGACTGGGCAGGATGCTGCTGCTGTGTCTCTCATAGCGCAAAGCATACAGCATCACCAGACGCACCGCATCAAGCTCTGTCAAACGTGGGTTTTGCAGTGCACGCCGCACATACTGCAGGAACAGGGAAACACCTCAGCAGAAAGTCCAAAGGAGCAACTACAAATCCTTAAAACTCGAAAACAAAGCCAATAATTTCTTTATTCCTGTCTCTGTGCTCTTAGTCACCTTTGCTCCACTTTGGAGGAAACAGTCGAAGACTAAATAAAGCAGTGTGTTTTCACTTCAGTTTCAACTGTGAGGCATGTGTTAATGAGTGCGAGGTGTGTGAGGTACCTGCTGGGCGTTAGAGTGATCATTCTGGCATGCAAGCTCCTGCTCCACCTCAGATACCTCCATTAACTGCCTCTCACTGACTAGACGAGACAACTCGCCCACCACCGTCACATGCTTGGACACCGTGCCCGACATCTTCTTAAACTGCGGGTAGTTATCCACAAACGCCTGCAGACGGAGGGTGGGGGAGTATAAGTAAATTTTTTACATTGTAAATTCTTGAAGTACTTACTAACTAAGCAGTAAACATGGAGATGTGAGTGGAGCTAGAAATGGAAAAAACTGAAGAATATCGATTGGTCAAACATAGTCACAGAATCAATTCAAACAATCAGCATGTTGGGAAGAAAACACTAGCAAACCCAAATCACCTTTTTTTTTCTTCTTCTTCTTTTTTTTTTTTTAAACAAGAAAGTATAGCACACTAATTTTTAGAACTACTTTTACATTCCCATTGTGTACAATGGGGAAAGCTGGGAAAAACAACATCACATAAAACTAAATGTTGAGTAAAAAGTAAATTAGACCTTAAACATTCCTGTATAGTTGCTAATGTTGTAAGTGTTTACTGTTAACCTCCAGAGAACGAGTCCAAACTACTGTAATGAGATGGAAAAAAAGGACCCAGGTGTTCAACTGGGGAACTGATAGTGCTGGATTTAGAGGAGCAATGTTACTGTGCCAGTGGAAAATTGCTAATAAAATCACTCTGCATCAAGCTGTATCCAGAACTAAATAAACTCGACTTTACTCAATGTCCTCACCTTCATGTCAGCAATGGACTCTAGTTTCTGTTGGTCCTTTGGCTTTTTCTTCTGAAAGTCCTCCATCAAGTTTTTAATGTTTGTTCCAATTTCACCAAAGTTCAAGTACAAGTTCTGCATCAGAGAAAGAGTGACAAGGAGGGATAGTTCATACCTCATTCCATGATATCTTTCTAGACAAAGATGAATAAAAATAAATAAATAAAAATAAAAAGGATTAATTAATTTGAAAAATCTCTATTAACCCTAATTTGATTGGTCCAAAAAGTCCATGAAAATACAAAAATGGACAACATTTTTATACACACAGTTCGAGTATTAATTCCTGAGGTACTCACATTGGCATAGAACTCATCATTCTCCGCAGAGAGCACCACCTCTCTCAGGTCTTTATTGATGCCAGGCACTCGGGACAGATCTATTCGGTTGTTATTGAGGCTAAGCAGCTCATGAACCATTGCCTGATATGTCCACTAGAGGGGGGAAAAGTACAGGCCAAGCATTCCGGTGTCAATTACTGTATTGAATTGCTGGACCAGGAAAAAATGTAAATATCAAAAAGGAAGAAACATTTGTTTAAGTAAACAATAAATAAAATATAATTAATGATTCTGGTTCCCCTGGGAAGGCAGTTCCATTAATAAAAGTATTAAACATTTAATATAAGCAGCAGCATCTGAACATTGGGCTCTGCTTCTGTCCAGTGATCATAGCCAGGAAATACAAACTAAGCTATACTGTTTCATCGAAATGACTGAAAACAATGGCGAGACAAATCAAGAGATGAACTCTCACCTGGTTAAGAAGGGGTGTGATCGCATCATCACTTCGGTCCAGAATCAGCAGAAGAGGGGGAACTTCAGTTTTCCTGAAGTCAAATAGTTCATACTCCTTGCTGATGATTTGCTACAGGATCAAAAACAAATGTAAAGCATATGATATATACAATCATGTAATAATGTATGCCTTAAATATATAATGCAAATACAAATACATTTTAAAATACATTTTACATAAAAAAAAAAAAAAGGATTCTCTGAAATGGGACAGGATTTGTAATATTTGTAATGTAATTTTGGATGAAACTAGATTTGAAAATCCTACTGCACCGACATATTTTCAAAGTCACGCCCTCATTGCATCACTCCACTCATGTCAACACAGGACCCTTCATTTCTGACAACAATGATAGCAACTGGATGAAAACTTAAAAAATTAGCTTACACTCAACAGAATGTGAAATACATGGGAGTGATGTCTAGAACATACATCATACCTTAACACTTTCAGCCAGTCTCTTGGTCATGTCAGAGGAGAGCTGGTAACGAATCATGGGACACTTCTTTAAGGCCAACAGCACAGAGGTCAAACCTTGAGTGACGCGTGGGAGAACACTGGGATCCCAACTGCGACCCTGAGCCAAACCACATAAACACACCACATGGATCAAAAACAATCCAGAACGGAGAATAAAGAGGAAAACGTTTCATTAAATTAGCAATAAAATGTTAAAGAGCATTTTTTCCCCCGTATTGATTCTTACTCAATTAATGGATCTTGTATAGTAGCACTACTTGTATTGTTCTCTGCATGATATATCGCTTTGCTTATTTGTAAGTCGCTTTGGATGAAAGCGTCTGCCAAGTGAATAAATGTAAATGTACTGATGTTGAAACTAAACAGTGAAACTCAGCTTCTTTAGTGTCTTGCATGTACTTTTTACTACACATTATTGAAAATAAGGCATACAACAGGATTACAATAGCCCAGGTCTCCTACCCTGGATACTCCTTGTAGATTGAGGGAGAAAAGATGAGGATTCACAGCGATGAAGTCTCCATAGAACTCCTACAACATTAATTTATCACAGTGATTGTCACAGTGATCTGTTAACCACAGCTCATAAGGAGAACTGAAAAGATAATGATATAAATGTGTATGACCATATGTTCAGTCTGACAGACACAAACTTACAGACCTGCACATCTGCAACAACCTCCTGCTCATCAGCTTCTGCCAAGGCCTTCACTTCACTCTTACTGATGACATTGCTGAAAACTAGATGAAGCAAGTCACAATGGCGTGAGAGCTGAGTGCTGCTGTCGCAATAACACAATCTGTATATGGAAACATGGGCTAGACAATTTTTTTTTTCCAAGTCAGTGCCATTACTCACAGATAAAGTAGACGCTATATTTGGGACGTCGCAGCTCCTGAATCAGATTCTCTACATTATCCTAAACACATCAATTTTTGTTAAAAGCAATTAATAATTGTCTAATCATGCCACATCCTTACAGGCTACAGGATCATATAAAGTTAATATATAATAATTGCACACTCTACCTATATGTGTTTATATAACACACACACAGTATCTAACAAAAGTGAGTACACCCCTCACATTTTTGTAAATATTTGATTATATATTTTCGTGTGACAACACTGAAGAAATGACACTTTGCTACAATGTAAAGTAGTGAGTGTACAGCTTGTGTAAGTGTAAATTTGCTGTTCTCTCAAAATAACTCAACACACAGACATTAATGTCTAAACCACTTGCAACAAAAGTGAGTACACTTGGGTGGGGGGGTCAGCCTGTCAGTGCTCAGACCATACGCCACACACTGCATCAAATTGGTCTGCATGCCTGTCATCCCAGAAGGAAGCCACTTCTAAAGATGATGCACAAGAAAGCCCACAAACAATTTGCAGTTTTCATATAAATCCATAATGAACTTTTTCACACTATCTGTTGTTACCCAGATGAGGATGGGTTCCCTTCTGAGTCTGGTTCCTCTCAAGGTTTCTTCCTCATAAAACATCTTAGGGACTTTTTTCCTTGCTACTCAGTGGCTTGCTCAGTTGGGATAAATTCACACCTTTAATATCTGTATACCATGTTGATATTTCTGTAAAGCTGCTTTGAGACAACGTCTACTGTAAAAAGCGCTATACAAATAAAATTGAATTGAATTTGCTGAAGACAAGCTGACTAAGGACATGGATTACTGGAATCATGTCCTGTGATGAGACCAAGATAAACTTATTTGGTTCAGATGGTGTCAAGTGTGTGTGGCGGCAACCAGGTGAGGAGTACAAAAACAAGAGTGTCTTGCCTACAGTCAAGCATGGTGGTGGGAGTGTCATGGTCTGGGGCAGCTTGAGTGTTGTCGGCACTGGGGAGCTACAGTTCATTGAGGGAACCATGAATGCCAACATGTACTGTGACATTCTGAAGCAGAGCATGATCAGTATTCGGTATTCCAGCATAATAATGACCACAAACACACCTCCAAGATGACTACTGCCTTGCAAAAGAAACTGAGGGTGAAGGTGATGAACTGGTCAAGCATGTCTCCAGACCTAAACCCTATTGAGCATCTGTGGGTCATCCTCAAATGGGAGGTGTAGGAGCACAAGGTCTCTAACATCCACCAGCTCAGTGAGGTCATCATGGAGGAGTGGAAGAGGACTCCAGTGGCAACCTGTGAAGCTCTGGTGAACTCCATGCCCAAGAGGGTTAAGGCAGTGCTGGAAAATAATGGTGGCCACACAAAATATTGACACTTTGGGCTCAATTTGTACATTTTCACTTAGGGGTGTACTCACTTTTATCGCCAGCGGGTTATACATTAATGGCGGTGTGTTGAGTTATTTTGAGGGGACAGCAAATTGACACTGTTACACAAGCTGTACACTCACTACTTTACATTGTAGCAGAGTGTCATTTCTTCAGTGTTGTCACATGAAAAGATATCATCAAATATTTACAGAAATGTGAGGGGTGTACTCATTTTTGTGAAATACTGTATATATTAAACGTTTTATACACATTTTAGCATTTTAGAAATGTTTGAATAATTTTTACACGCTACCCTTGCTCTCATCAGATGGCACCCTGGTCGGGAAACTGCACTAATCCATGCAGTTCTCTCCAAGAACCCAGTCTAATACCACAGGTTTATACTCTGCACAGGTTAAATGATGTTAAGTATTCTCGATCACTAATAACCTGACTCAAAGCACAGGCACCTTGGTTGGCCTCAGGAAGCAGATGGCCTTCAGATGTTTCATGTTGTCACGGTTCTGTGAGTCTATCCGCTCAAACAGGTAGACCTCCTTTTGCAGGATCTCGGATTGTGTGTAAACCATACTCACAATGCTGGTCTATGGTCAGAAGAATAACGCAAAGTAGTAGTAAAATAGGAATTCCTAATTACTCCCTGAACATCTAAGCATATTTTGAGCTAATCTTGTATAGAAGAAACATTTATGTCATGCAAGACAATAATGCAAAAATAGTTATCAATAGTAATTGTACCATTTGTAACCAAGAGCAATGGTATGAAGGTGTATAGGTCATATTATAGTAGATCATTTACATACCGTTTCTTTATCCATGAGCAAAACCTTCATTCCTGGTCCACTGTTTTCTATCATTTTGGTGACATACTGTTTAACAGCTAAAGTCACGTTCATTTTGTCAACAATCCTTTACTGTGTCTATTTCAGCCTTTGTAAATGGTGAGTAGTTAACATATACCGCGTATCTGATGAGTTTATTGACAATGGAGGAAAAACAATATATCGCCCATGAAAGCGGATTACTTCCGGTTTATAGAACGAACTTTAAGGTTGATCTGAGATCTGTTAATGTAGAGTTCAGAGGAAAGAGTCCGGCTGAAATTCTCAACGTCACAACTGATCTGGATTCAGCTCACAGGCAAGCGAAAGGCTATCCCACAATGCAACGCGCCATCGTAGCGTAGAGTAAATTAAACGCCATTTTGGTAAGGTAGCAAAGCGATTATAAGGGGACCAATCACCCTTGCTTGGAAATCCTCTTGCTGTTGAGTAAAATGCTTTAAAGAATTCAAACCGCTTTTCAGTTTTATGCACACTAAAAACACTACTGAATCAGAATATAAAATCTATATTGTCTTTCTTTCATTATATGTCATAGAAACATTATAATTAATTACACAGTGGTGAATTGTTAATACATATATTATAGTGACTTTAAAAAAAAACTCCTTAAACTACAGATACAACTGCATAGAATTATTTGTTATAAAGTATAATATTCAGAAACTATAGAGAAAATAATAAGAAAGGTATGTAGTTAAGACAACGAGTTTGGACCCAATGACATGTCCAGGGACTTTAATTCAACAAAATAAATATCATGTTTTGTGATGTTTCATAAAGTGTACAGTAAATGTTAAACTAATTTAAAAGCACAGGAACAGTGAAGCCTGATCTTTAAGACAAAATAAACTGATGTTAAGAACAAAACAAAAATACGCTGCAGGCATATGATGGTGATGGAAGATCACTGTTTCTTTGGACCCTGGCTGATGTCAATCCTCTTCTTTGTAGCCTACCAGTTGAGAACTCACGTCCCATAGTTTGACAGCAGCAAGATCATCTTTAGCCTCTAGTGGGGGCTCCTTCACCTGACAATCACTGATATAAACAATAATCGTATCATAATTGTGCCAAATTCCCTTTTTTACTTTTATTTTAGTTTCATATTTACACCCATGTTCTTATCATTTTAATTATTATTAACCTTTCATTCTTTATAGGAAATTTTGTCTTCTGCAATATGCAGATGTCAAATTCTGTAATATATGATGCAAAAGAGAGCCCTAAATGAAATTTATTTATGCATATATATTGATATGATGTGATGCATAGTGTTTTTGTTACAGCTCTCTAAATAAATAGCAATGGAATAAGATCATAATGTGACTCAATCATATACTTTACATACATTTTAAATAACACATTATCATACATTAGGTAATGCAGAACATTATAATAAATTCACCTAAAGTAGCAACCACTGTAGTTTTCCAGCCCCTCAGTAACAGCGCAGTAGATAGAGGTCTGAGCTCCCTGCTTAGGGGTCTTCATCAGGAGGAGAGCAGGAATGATTAAAAGGGTGCTGAGAACAGGATGACGTGTCTGTACATACCGACCCAATTCAGTGTGGATCACTCCAGGGTGCAGTGCATACACTGTTACTCCAGAACCTGATCAAGACAAACACAAGCCAAGCAAACGATATACACATATAGAATTAATGAGTCAATGTTTGAATACATAGCTGATATATAGTCATAATTCACTATAAAATATTCAGGGGTCAGTGTGTTTAAACCTTTTGTCCGACGTGCTAGCTCTCTGGTGAAGAGCATATTCGCAAGTTTGCTCTGCCTGTAGCTAATCAAGGAGTCATATGGTGTTTTGGTGAAGTTAAGATCATTAAAGTGGATCTTTCCTGGAGGATAAATAACTGAAATTAGTCATTTAAACCTGCAGAATTTTTAGAAATAGAGGGTTGTTACATTTTGATGACAAGCAAAATAAATTTCACACAGGTGTATTGTAAGAGATATAATTTAGTTAAAAATGAGTAGAAAAGTAAGTGTAGGCTCAGTGTAACAGATAGGGCCTACCCCCGTTATGAGCAATGCTGGACACGTTGACTACACGACTAGGGGCAGATGTCTTCAGCATGTCCAGGAGCAAAACAGTCAGGAGGAAATGGCCCAAATGGTTGACAGCAAACTGAGTTTCATACCCATCCACTGTTAGACTGTGGGGACACATCATCACTCCTAACAGACAACAATAACAGTGTGTGTGTGTGCGTGTGTCCGTCCTGTTACCTAATGTAGTACATTACTATTTCATTATTCAATCACATATATTTATATTCAATCAGTCTTAGTAACTACTAAAAATTAGCCATTCTTATAATATATAAGGATTCTTTTAAAATTCACGTAAAATGTTAAATCAGTGTAAAACATCATTAATAAACTGACAGTAATATTTAGACACTTAAAGTCCTCACTTGGCTCAGTAACAACCATGAATTATTCAATAGCTACAGTGAAATTAATAAGAAAGGTATGAAGTTACAAGAGGGAGGAATACAAATGTGGACCTGCCAGTGTTTGAGTTTTAGGGGTTAATGAAAACGCTTCTGAAACATTTGCTCTTGTATATTGCACACATTGAAACATTTCCTTTGTATTAATAATGATGATACAAACATATTTTACTATGTAATGCTTGAATGGTCTCACCAGCATTGTTAATTAGTATGTCCAATCGGTTTTCTGAGGTGATGTATTCCTGTGCAAACTGTCGTACTGAGAAGAAGGAGGCCAAATCCAAATGCCGGACCACCACATTACCATTTCCTGTGGAGCAGCGTATCTCTTCTGCAGCTTTCTCTGCTCTTGAGAGATCTCGACAAGCCATAACAACACGTGCTCCTAAAAGGTATCAGAGACCCGAGTAACTATTTATCTCTCATATATACAGTAGCTCCTAACTATCAGTAAGGGAAAAAATAATGATTGCGTGAATGTATATGTGGTTACTAGATATATTTTTTTTACCTCTCTTAGCCATATCATGCGCTGTCTCTTTTCCAATGCCAGTGTTGGCACCAGTGATGAGAACAGTCCTGCCATCTAATCGCACACAACTGTAGCAAACTCCACCTGCAATCCACTTTCTCAACACAGCCAGACCTGTATTTCATATAACATGATTACACATTCACTCAAATCTGACTTAACGTGGTAGTTAGTGCTTGCATACAATAAATCTTTGACATAGTACCATTACTTATACAGAGTAGAATGGTTAATTGAATTACAGTAGAACTCAATGAGTAATTCCTTGCACACTGAGTCACAAGGTCCATATGGAGTTATTTTTCTGGAGCTGAATCACCAGATTAGCCCTAATAATCTCTTGAAAGTGGAAGATTTACTTTTGAGAATTGAATAAACCCTTACAGTCAACAGTATTTAAATAATTTAATAGAGCCTAAATTGTTTATGGTGATCCTTTGTATGTTTCTTCTTGTGTGCTGGAGATTCAACACAGCAACAAACTATAGCATAAAGTGACCTGAGAATAAACAATAACTTACTAATAACTGTAGCTGCGGTTATTACCCCATATTTAGCCAGATGATTCAACTTCATTTCCTCCCACAGATGAGAAACGGCGATATATAGATTCATGTCATATGCAAAATGGAGATCTCAGTTTTGCCACCCAACAGAAAGTTAACTTCCAAACACTTGCCTGCTCATTAAATGTGCCTTGCAAATTGTATTATTACAACCTTGCACAGAGTATAAATACGACTAAGCACCTCCCACGTGGGCAGGGTTAAGGTTTTATAAGCAGATTAGACTGAGATCATGTTAGGCAGCATGGCTCATGGTCATGCAAGAAAAGCAGTGGTGAACTGCAAAAATACTGATGAAATTGGTGCATAATATATAATCAGGTCCTGCAAATGGACTGCATACATACTAGCAAAAAAACACTTTATTAGGTATACCTAATTTGTATCTACACTGATTGGTCATTTTATCAGGTGCACTTTCCCATTCAGGCTCACACTGTATTTATACAAGCAATATCTAATATTACTTTTAACATTAGTAAATTAATTTCTGGTTATTGTTGTTCTTTTTGTGGTTCCAGTCTAATGATGGACAGTGTAGAGGATTGCTTCTAGATAGAGTTTGTAGTTTGTTGTTTGCCAAACAGGCTACAGTTAGTAACTGTATACCTACAAATTAGTAAAAGAGCCAATATGTCTAGGTACAAGTTAGGTATACCTTATAAATAGGCCATTAAGCATAGATCAATGAGTATACACTCACCAACCAATTTATTAGGAATGCCTGTACACCTGCTCATTCATGCAATTATCCAATCAGCCAATCATGTGGTACCAGTGCAATGCATAAAATCATGCAGATACAGGTCAAGAGCTAGGCAGTTGAGAACTAAAAAATTAAATTACATTATTATTTTTTTAAATAGCTGACTAGTCAGAGTTTGGTGAGATAGTGGCCACTGTAGCCTCAGGTTCCTGTTATTGGCTGACAAGAGGGAAATCCGATGTGGTTTCTGCTGTTGTAGCCCATCCCAGTCATGGTTTGTGATGTGCATTCTGGGATACTTTTCTGCTCACCACGTTTGCAAAGAGTAGTTATTTTAATAACCATAGCCTTCCTGTCAGCTCAAACTATTCTGTCCATTCTCCTTTGACCTCTCTCATCAGCAAGTTTTGCCCCTAAAACTGGCGCTCACAAGATTTTATAGTATTTTCCCCCCACAGTATTTTGTTTAAACTGTACAGATTATTGTGCATAAAATCCCAGTTGTTTCTGAAATACTAACACCAGCCTGTATGGCACCAACAACCACACCACAGTCAAAGGTGGTCCTCATAAAGTGGTCACTGAGTGTTATTCTGTCATTTTGACTATTCATTCATTTCAGGAACTGCTTTATCCTAGTTAGGTTTGTGGTGAATCAAGAGCCTATAATCCCATGAACACTGTGTACAAGGTGAGAGAATACAAAAGTTCATGCTGGCTATGACAGAAAGGTTTCAGAGAACACAGTGCATCGCAGCTTGCTGCGCATGGGCCTGTGCAGCAACAGACCAGTTAGAATCTGACCCCATACTGAACCCCATCCACCATGAAAATGCCTACAATGGGCTCGTAGGCATCAGAACTGGAACATTGAGCAAAAGAAGAAGTTGGCCTGGTTTGGTGAAGCACGTTTTCTTTTACATCATGTTGACTGGCAGGTGTGGGTGCTTGGGGAAGAGATGGTACCAGGATGCACTTTGTTAAGAAGGCAAGTTGGTGGAGGCAGTGTGATGCTCTTGGCAATGTTCTGCTGGGAAACCTTGGGTCCTGGCATTCATTTGGATGTTACTTTGACATGTACCACCTACCTAAACATTGTTGCAGACAAGTACATCCCCTATTCCCGAATGGCAGTGACTTCTTTCAGCAGGATAATGCGCCCTGCTACAGCGCAAAAATTATTCAGGAATGGTTTGAGGAACATTAGCACGTTCGCCTCACACCTCCAAGGACCGGGGTTCGATTCCAACCAGGGTGATGTGTGTGCAGAGTTTGCATGTTCTCCCCGTGCTGCGGGGGTTTCCTCCGGGTGCTCCGGTTTCCTCCCCCAGCCCAAAGACATGCATAGTAGGCTGATTGGCGTGTCCAAAGTGTCCGTAGTGTATGAATGGGTGTGTGAGTGTGTCTCCAGGGTGTACCCCGCCTTGTACCCAATGCGCCCTGGGATATGCTCAAGCTTCCCCGTGACCCTGACAAGGAGTAAGCGGTTGAAGATGGATGGATGGTTTGAGGAACATAACAAAGAGTTCAAGATGTTGACTTGCCCAACAAATCCCCCAGATCTCAATCCAATCAAGCATCTGTGGTTTGTGCTGGATAAACAAATCTGATTCATGGAGTCCCAACCTCAAAACTTACAGGATCTGCTGCTAATGCCTTGACGAGTCAGAGCTATTTTGGAGACACACAGGGACCTACACAATATTAGGCAGGTGGATTTAATGTTATGGCTGATCAGTGTATGGCAAATCCTGCATATTGATCCAGCATTTCAGATCTGTATCAGCCTCAATATTCGATAACTATCACCTTGGTACATAATTATAATGCATAACATTCAACCTATGGGGAAAAACAGGTCCCTTGGTACCAATAAAGATATAGTTATCGTCTGTGTGATACAAATATAGTTGTTAGCACCATAACTAGCTAGCTGTTCGATCAACTGAGCCAGATTTTCCGTGTAACATACAGTTGCAATCAAAATTATTCAACCCCCATTGCAAATCAGGTTTATTGTCAGATTGTATAGACTTTCACCTGTTTGCAATGAGCAAGTCAAACAAAAGCAATTGAAATAGTTCAATACAACAAATGTTTCAGATGGTTTCAACAAATTCAACTGAAAATGCAACTTATAATGATTTCTCCAGTTTCAAAATTATTCGACCCCTGAATTATTCGACCCCAGCACACAAACCCAGGTTTGGGGAAACCTCTTGAAGCATTCATTGCGTTGAACTATTTCAGTTGCTTTTGTTTGATTTGTTCATTGCAAACAGCTGAAAGTCTGAAATTTTGACAATAAAGCTGATTTGGGGGTTGAATCATTTTGATAGCAACTGTAGATAGCTATATCTACCATTTAGTTACACATTACTGACTCAACACACAATTTCTATTTTTTCTGTCATCACTGATGTTTTCTTGGTAGCAAGCAGACTGGAAACTAACAATAAAATAACTAATATATTCAGAAAATAAATCAAGTAACCAACGCAGTCAGTTATACAGTTATTATCACTGTAAAAACGTATTTATTAAATAAATGTGGAACTCTTGCCGTTATGCATTTTATTCTGGGGATAGTGGAAACAAAATACACCTCACATTTAGGATTATGTATGCTGAGTATCTACTTATTCAGCTGCAAACTGATTATTAAAGGAAAATTACTTTCTTGGAAGGAGACAACTGAAATAAACAGGGCTAGCTAAACTAGCCATCGACAGACACGAGAGGAAGTCTAGACAACACCCTGAATCAAACAGGAGCATAGTAATAAATAAATTTAAACAAAAAGAGAAACTAAATCCTAAAAATGGATGATGGACGCTGAGTTATTCGGGGAATATTAGTCACTCATCAGAATGAAGATGAGACCAATTAGTTTTGAGCTGCCAATTTGAATTATAATTTAAAATATAAATATATAAATAGCCGGCTATATGTTAGCTGAACCGCATTAGCTGTGTTACGTCACCATAGCGACCAAATTCAACAGGAAGGGCATGAATCTTGTAAATACTTATACACATAAATATGTCGTACGATTCACAAAGCACACTTCGAGTTCATGTTTTTTTAAACCTCGAACTAATAGCAAAGTCACTCAAGTAAAATGTGTATAATGATGACTTTACTTGGTTAAAGCATATGTACTGTTAGCCGCCTAAGCTAGCCACTCTACTAGCTAGTTCCTGCTTAGCATGCTACAGCCAGTAGCAGCAAACTCCACAACTAAACAACACATAACCTGTAGCAGCAGTAACGAGATCAAAAACTTATTAAGTACATATACACGCAGTCCAATTTGACATGGATATTACAATGCTGGTCATTTTTATTGATGTTGCTGATATTATTTAGCTCACTGTATGGTTAGCCTGAGGTGTCAAATGTACTGCAATAAATGTATTGATATGCAGGACAACGAGCAGTTGAAAATCTGCTCTGCACATCAAAACGCTGCATCCATATTCTTAGGAAAAGCGCAGCGTGTTAAATGAGTTGCAAGAATACACACGTGTACTATGATTATTTAATCATTTTTATTTCATAAATTGTACTAGGAACGATTAGCCCGCCCCAAGCCCAAAGATCGCAGCCAATCAGCGTGCCGGGGAGAGTTTGGGGAAGTGACGTCACGCCCTGTTCAACCTACCAGTGCGCGCGAGCTGGTGGAGTCAAAACGTTCGCACAGCTCAGATCATTGTTTTCCTCTCTGATGGCAAAGCCCGCGAACTAACAAAGTGTCCGTGGGAAACTGATGCCCTTCATCTGTTTGCAAGCTCGATAAAAAGTGTACGAGGTAAGATCTTAATCGCTTGTCTCGTTCAAAGCGGCGAGTCGCGCGCGTTTGTTTGTAAGTTGTTAAACTCGTGTAGCCAGAACAGCAGCAGGCTAATGCTACACAGTGCGGCTAACACAGCTGGAGGAGAACCCGAGCAGGAGGAATACACATGCAGTTAGCCGCTGTGGCTAATGTTAGCCTCGGACACTGGGGGGTGAGGAAGCGCAGATCGGGAGCCCGTGTGTGTCACAGCGGCCGTAAAAACTCAGATTGATCAAATAATTCTCCCGCGGAGAAACAGAAACTAAACTCAACATGACGATCCATCGCGCTTTATACCGCTTATACCAGTGCACGTGCGCTCGTCCTGACTAAAGATAAAGCCAAAGTTTATATAATATGTAAAGGTGAATGCATTTGATAATATTTCTGTAAAAATAAGTCAATAGAACTGTTAGAATAAATTTAAGAGCGTACAAGTCTGATTGTACTTCATTATTTGAAGTTAACATAAACAGTCGTTTTATATTGTACGTTTGTGTGTGTGTGTGTGTGTGTGTGTGTGTGTGTGTGTGTGATGTATACAGACACATACGTTTTTTTCTCCAAATTAACATAAACTTAATGTTTTGAATGTAAACAAAATTAGATAATAAAATAAACAAAATTAGATAATAAAATAAACCAATCGCCAAAGCAGTATGCACAATAATAAGCAGTTATAATAGATTAAATATAGAGCATGTCATTTATTTAAACAAATCTAATTTAAGTTTAACATCATATTTAGTTTCATTAATTGAATCACAATTATAAGTTAAACAAAAAATGTATTCAGCTCTAGTAAGGTTTCAGTGATGCACTGTATGGAGAAAAGTTTCTGGACACTTGACCATCACACCTATATGTAAGCTTCCCCCAAACTATTGACACGTAGCACACAATTGTATAGGATGTCCTTGTATACCGATAAGATTTCGCTTCACCGGAACTAAGAGGTCCAAACCTGTTCCAGCATGACAACGCCCCTGTAAAAGCGAGCTCCATGAAGATACAGTTTGAGAAGTGGAAGAACTCGAGTGTCGCTGACCTCAACTCTACTGAGCACTTTTGGGATGAACCGGAACGCTGACTGAGCACCAGACTGTCTCGCCCAACACCAGTGCCTGATATCATTAATGCGCTTGTGGCTGAATGAGTACAAATCCCAACATCCACGCTCCAACATCTAGTGGAAAAGTACATGTGGGTGTGATAGTCAGGTGTCCACAAACTTTTGGCCATATAGTCTGTCAGCAAATGACACTGTTGAGGACTTTTGACTAGTGAAGTGATCTAAGTAAAGGGACAGTTAAACAGTGACAATTCACATTTAGAAGATTTATGCATTAATAACGTACCACCAATACGGATCAACCATTTTGATGACATCATTGTGCACTTCAGCTTCTCATCAGATTTTCCGTCCAATCAAATGCCCCCTAGAATCTGAAGTGTCTGGCCCCCGACACTATAAACATCACCCTGTTGAAGTTTCTGTTGTTGAGCAAGAAAAATCATCTCAGCAAGAACGGGTCATAAATGTGTCTCTGGCTCGTTTTATTCAGTTTTCCAGCTGTATGTTGGTTAAGAAGGAAACGACTTTAATTCATTTACTTTATTGCTTTGGCTCTTGTCACTGTCAACTGTCAAATATGGCTTAGGTAAGCTTACCGGGCTGAGGTAAGCTAAACGCTATAAGTTATTTAAAAAGGGGGAGGGGCCACTTGATGTCCCGCCTTGACATCCTGTTTTGATGGAAATTACATCACCACATCAAATAATGCTGCACGTTTTAAGACACTTCACGGGAACTTTAATGATTATCTTTTACTGATTAGTTTGTGGTTATAAATAAGACCGTTATTTATATATAAATTATATATAAATAAGACCGTTATGTTTTGTTTCAGACTGGTGTTTCACATTAGTACTATTGACTAGCACTGTGAATTCTAAACAGATGAAGCATTTATTTTGAATGTGATGCAGGGAAAATAAGCACATGCCTCTTGGTCTATTTGTAGTTAAATGTTGTCGTCGACTACTTTTTAAACCAGCGGTCCCCAGCCTTTTTTCCGCCACGGACCAGTTTAATATCAGACAATATTTTCACGGACCGGCCTTTAAGGTGTGGCGGATAAATACAACAAAATAAAATGATACGTCCAGCATAAAAACTGGGGTATTTTTAAAATCTAATAATAAACGTGAATCCAATGTGAAATCGCAGCTTTATTAGCAGTGTCCTGGTAACATCACGCCAACAACATAACATGAGTAACTTCCGCACTACCCCTTACCGTATCACGTGACCAAGTAACATATCACGTGAACGAGACAAGCATCTTGACTTGCGTCAAGAGCGAGTCGTAGACGGATGTAACGGAGAGAATCCGGTCATTTTTCAAAATAAAACATCATTCAGACTCCGATAATAAATAAAACGGAAATAATGCAAGTTATTTATTCTTTTTGTGCGGCCCGGTACCAAATGACCTGGGGGCCTGGGGGTTGGGGACCCCTGTTTTAAACAACCAATGTCATAAGTTTGCTGACCAGACCAGAGAGGGTAAATAAAATAAATATCTGTGACAACTCCCCTTTCTGACCACACGTCTCTAGCCCTCTTGCGAGTCTCTGGTCCAATTAGCAGCCTTCAGTTAAATAATTTACATAAATGCATGTGTACAGGTACAATCTGCATAAGTTTTTTTTTTTTTTTTAACAGTGGTTGTGTTTCGTCTCATAAATATCTTAAATTATCTTATAGTTTTTATGGAACATGTCGGAGTCAGAATTTTACATGCAGTGTGAGGAGGAGGAACTTGCGCCATGTCAAAGTAACACAGATGAGACAAATCAGACGGACAACATAAATCTTGGTAAGCAACAGTAATAAAACTTGAAATTACCTCACTTTTATCTATAGGTGGAGAATTGATATTGGAATACTGATTTAAGGGGTGTGGTCAAGACTATGAAAATGTTTAAACAAGTACTCTGTTGACTTTTAAATAAATATAATGCTGATGCTTTAATGCTGATTTTAATATTATGATATATAAGTAAACAGTTTGTTTTTAATGTGAAAATTTTTCCAGTGCATAATGGACATGCAGCAGCTTCACCAGAACCCTCTGCGTCTTCTGCTCCCTCTGTCCAGGCTACTGCCATCAAGACAGCACTTCTGCCAATTGTTCCTGGTAAGTTTCCATAGAAAGTACTACATATATTTTGCATTTACACATTATAAATGTTGTACAAAATGTATGGTACACAATGTTTCTAGAGATATAGAACATTTATGACAAGCAAGTCATAAACTTCACTCAAAGTAAATTATTGCTGAACTTTATTACAAAAAGATACCACATAAATGTACTGACTGTACCATGAAAATATACTGTACTTTTTAAAATGAAATAAATATATAAAAATTAAAGTAAATAAAAGATATACTTCCAAACTGAAACAAAAAGTAACACTTCAAATAAAAATTGAGACCTCCAAATTGAATAAAAAAAACTTAAAATAACACAAGAAAATCTGTTAGTTTATATTTCGCCTCTAGAGGCCGCTCTCGTACTGTATAATCACAACGGACCCTTCTCGGGCTTCCTCAATGGACGCACCCGGGCAGAACTATCGGTGTGGATTTTTTTTGATAACCAATTTTCCAGCAGTTGGTTATCGGTGCAGATTTAATCAGCAACTCCGATTTATTGGTTGACCTCTAACTACTCACTCCAGTCATGTAGCACCAGAGGATTGATGATGCATAGTAATCAGTATTTCCAGATACTGCAAGATGCACTTTGCAGCAGCATTATGCTGCAGTGAGGACAAGGCTCTGAAGCACCTGCTGCATATGCTCATGTTCCAAACAATTTGGGCATTTATCGTATCATCCAACACCACAATTCGTGGCAGATCCTGCCTTAAAATACATGAGATATTTTAAAAATTCACACAAATTATTGGATTATATCTTCTAGCTATACACATACTCGTGTACAATTAAAATGTAATTCCCATTTAAACTACTCTCGTAATTGTAATATATTTAAAAAGCCACAAACACATTTTACACTATATGGTCGTCTTTAAAAGTACTAGTTTAAAGTCTAGTTTAAAGTACCAGTTTGCTTCATTTTACATTCTCGCTATTTGCTGAAAAAATGTTGAATGATGGGCTGGGTCGAGAGAAACAAACTTTTGTATTTGCAGAAGGTTTAGTTTTGTTATACAGACCACATTTTCAATTTCCCCAGAATTCGGTTATTCAGTCATATTTCTGTTACTGTGAGTAGCAGAAAACCTAACTTTAAGCATGATGAAGTTCTCAAGTGTTTGATAATCTTATAAAACATGGCACTTTTACCACTTAAATCCAAAATGGCAGAATTTGTATTGGTATTCGCATATGTACATACATATATGCATACATAGTAGTAATGATTGTTTGTATCAACCCACAGTTTTAATGCTTATTGCTGACAAAAAGTAGTGTCCTTTTTTTTTGTAGGAACAAATTCTAAATTACAGTCCATTACTTGGGTATGGTTTAATTCAGTGGTTTATTCAGCACACTTACATTTTATGCTGTTCTAAATATTTTGTTTGTGTGAAATCAGACTTTTAGGAACACAGGAAGTTACATTTGCGATGCATGTAAATGTCGAAAGGTCATTTGTTTAAATAAAGTTTAAACATTGTTGTTCTCTTTAGGTTCTGTTATACCAAGAACATTACTGGCTGGTGTTCTTCAGCATTTTCAGATTGCTGCAGGTGGTGTCAAGGGGCAACCCATCTATATCGCTCCAAAGGTTTGCTGCACTTTTTTTGTTGTTTCTTTTGCCTCATTGGGCATGTTTTTTTCTTTATAAGAAAGAGCACATTTTATTTAGACAATAATTCCAAAACATGACTGTAAAGTATATACCACCTTCGAGTGCTCATCAGCATCTCATTATTTCTGTTTGCCATATCATTATGGTAAATGGAGGGAGTTAATGAAATATAAATTAGCTACTTGTAATGTGTTTTCCCTTGTGAGAATTTGCTCAGTTCAGAGTAATTTAAAATTATATTTCTACTTAAGATTCTATTTCTTGTTAATTTTGTCCTTTGCCATGTGTGTTTCTAGCCATCTGCAGGCACCCAACCAACCATTGCAACCCCAGTCGGTTATATCCTGCCTACAGGCCAAGCTGTCACTTTTCTGACTCCTAGTAAGGCTTAAAATGGTCTTTTTGTTTCTGTCAATAACTGTGTAATAATATAGAGGGGTGAGAAAGTGAATCCAAAATGGCTCTGAGGCCTCTAGTGGCTACAGGACCATTTTAACGTCACCTATTCACCTATGCAAGTGAATGGAAAACGAGCCAAACTGAGATGTGAAGTTCCATCTCTACAAATTATTTTTGGGAATAGTGTTGTATCATTTTTACAAATTACGTGGATCTTCATATCTCCCGGAATGTTTTTCTTTATTATAAATTAGTTTTTTTTAGGATTTGGTGATGTAAATAAAAGGGCGTGGTTGGTGAGGAGATTCACAGTTTTGGACAGTTGAGCCTCATGACCACGCACACGCTTTTCAGATAGTTCTGTAGCAAAGCAACATCTTGTTCTGCTGTAAACTGTTGTAACAGACTGTCAAAGCGACGTTTTTTTCTGGTGTGTTTTTGATGTCTAAGCTAGCTTGTTGATATTATAACTAGCAAACCGACATGAGTGAACAAAGTTATGGCATAGAGCATGGCAGCTTTGTTACTATATGACTTTAGCAAGCACTCAAAGTACATTCAGTCAAAGCCCTGAATGCATTCAGTCAAAGCCCTCTTCGATTCACGTGAGTCGAACATGAGTACAGCTAAAAGGTCTCATTTACCAACAAACATCACTACGAAACTGCAAAACAATTTAATGAACTTGTAATTTTGCCAATTCAAGCAGTTTTCTGCAAAAAAACCTCAAATATTTTCTTTATTGCCTCTGATTTCACATGCCTTTTTTCCATGCTGAATAAATTCTCTTTCCCAGCTCAGGCAGGCTCGTTGATCCCCCCTCAGCTTGTGTCTTCATCAAGCACACCACAACCAACAGCTATTAAGATCCCAGTCACTATCATCCACACCCCATCTACAGTACAAACCATCACCACAGTATCCTCCAGTAGGATGCCTGCTGTGGGCACCTCACCCTCCAGCAGTCTTCCTCAAACCTCTCCAGCTGTCTCAGGTATCATTGATCACTTATTTAGAATTTTTATACGCAAATTTCCACAAGGGTTTTGTTTGGCTCAGTAATAGTACTTTGTAGATAAACAGGCGTAAGGGAAAATAGGGGCAAAGGAAGTACAAATTTGATCTTGTCCAAAATGTTCTTTTAAAGCAACAGTATGTAGGATTGTTTTGGTGTGTGTGTGTGTTTGTGCCACAGCTTTTAGATTCGTCCATGATGCAATGGACGTAAAATTCTAAAATCTTGCAGCTTTAAGTTTTTGGATACTTTATTATTATGACCCTCACTTTAATATGATGTCTTTTCTTGCTGCTATCACCATCAGCAGCTGACAGACAATTGTTGCACTAGTTTTTCCACTCAACAGTTCTCCTGTGTATTTATTGTATTATTACCACACCTGTATCTTCAGAACTGCCGTCAACATCATCTTTAGCATCATCTCCTCCTCCTCCTCCTCCTCCTGCTGATGATGAAGTGCAGAACCTGTTAACACAGCCTGCAAGTAATGTCCTAGCTGTGGGTTACACAAAAACCCCCTCTCAGGTCCCAACTCAGGTCTCCTCTGTAAAGACTCGAGCGCGAGCCCAGAGATCTGCTGCTTCTGCTACTGTTTCCTCCAAAGGTCAGCTACTAATTAGTGTGTGTGTGTCTGTGTGTGGAGCACACACAAAAATCCACTAATGCCTTTCTCTTTCTTTCTTTTTTTATGTTTCTCATTTATTTATGCATGTTTGTACTTTGCTAATGAGAGATGAACTTGTATGGAAGCTTTCGAATTAACTTTGATCTCTATTAATGGGTGTATGGTTTTTAGGTGTTTTACTGATTTGCCTCATTCAAAGATTTATTAATATGAGGGTGTGCTTTATATTTTGCAGTATTTCAGAATGTTTTCAAGGCACCACAGTTCTGTTCTCACTGTAATGTGGCCTACAAAGTTGTTCATGAGCTTCGTGGCTACATGTGTGTAAGTTTCATCTCTCTCACACACAAGAAACACACTGTATTTGTTATCATTCAGATTAGTGTGTTTGTTTTATTAACCTACCAGTGAGTGTAGGTTATATCAGATAAATTGTTTGAGGCACTAATAGTCAATCACTTAAATCACTATTTGTTGTACTCATTATACTTTGTGTCCACATGAAGTCAGTGAGAACATTTGAAAAAGAAAAGGCACGTCTCGCAAAATTTTGATATTATATGTACTCTCGTCCAAGTGGTTCGATATGATGCTCAGGGTCAAAAAGAAAGATAATACTTGACCACTTTTCATCGCCACCATTAGGGCTGTGCCATATCATATCATCCCTGATACATCCCTGGTACAATTCCTCCCCATGATAAGAATTTCATCCCGCGATGTTGATATAGATGACGACGTGTTTACGTGCTGCAGCGTGGGTATCTCACACATAGAACGAGAACAAGCTTCTAACCCTGGTTCGGATACAGAAGATCAGATGTGAATCAAAATTTGTAAAGTGTGTCAAAAGCTCGTATCAACAAAGGGTGGAAAAACATCAAATTTATTCCATCATGCCAAACAAAAACACCGACTAGAATACGATTAGAGCCAGAGGAGACAAGTGTCGACAAGTAATGTAAAGCAAACTTTTAATTCAGAAGGGTTTGGCCAGAAAGATAGTGTTGAATGTTACGATTTTCATATAGTCCTTTATGTCACTACCGCAAAAAATCCCATGAAGCATTGTGATATAGGTATAAGTCGCCTGTCACCCAGGATGCATGTTAACACAAGGTGTGAATGGAGCCTTACTCCAGTAGTGACTACACATCAAGCACAACAGCATCATGATCTGTTTCATTTAGAGAACCAGTGCTCTCACACGGAGCTTTGAAATTATGTTTCAACCACTGGTTTAATAAATAGAACATATATAAATATTTGTGCTGATCTTAAGATTAATATAAACATGCATTATGACTAAATCTAATATGATTTTCAGTCTATCACAGTTAGAACCAACACTAAATCACATTTTTATAATAGCACCACAGGCTGAAATCTTTTGCTGATATTTAGTACAGGTTTGCTGTGCTGTTCGTTTCACCACCTGGAGAAATACATGTGAAAAGATTTGCATAGCAGCAAAAACCAATTGGGAGCAGGATTTGGATAGGTACTAGTGACCACTATACCAGCAGCTTATTGAATCACTTGTACTTTATTCATTCTGGGTGTCCAGGCTAGTGATTTGTCTGACACTGACTCCTGTACATAATAGTGGAAATGAAATGCCAGTGTCCTGACAGATTGAGATAACATTGTAATCTGTGGGAAATCATGAGCATGTCAGATCAGTCACTGCACACACTTGTTGAAGCTCTTATTTGATGATTAGTGCTATGTTACATTGTTATCCGCTTATTTAATGTGCATGCTCCTAAGCAGCAGAATGTATAAACTAAACTGTAGCCTTTCACTGACCGCAAAGTCCAAGCAAGTCACAAGTAATTTGTGGATATGATTATTTAAACCAAAGAAAGTTCAAATTGATTGATTAATATTCCTGGTAAGTGGTCAGACCTACAATTTTTATCACTGTTATTTTTTTCAGCACTGTAATCCAGAGCTCATAAACAGAGTCTGTGCATTGACCACGAAACCCAGAAGAAGGGCCAAGCGTAGCAGTGATCCAATGCAATCCATTCCCCATATGCATATGAGCACTATTTCCCCCCCTTCCTCCTCAACCTCTACGAGCAGCAGACATCCAGCAGCCTCTCCTTCTCCTCTTCCTCCTTCGCCTTGCCTGAAACACATCACCACATCTGAGATCCCGGAGGGAGTGCACAGCCCTGGCACTGGCGACTATGACGCGCAAGGCAAGCTTATCATGCTAGTGGAAGATTTCTACTATGGGAAAGACCCTGGAAATCCTGTCCTGATGGAGAATAACCAGGTTCCCATTGTGATGAAATGCCATCTCTGCGACAAGAAGCTGAAGAACAACATCAAGTAAGTTGCTTTGCTGGGATTTGGGGAGGAGAGCATTTTAAAAAGAATATTTTTGCATTTGGTCTGTAGAGTGTATGGTCCATAGTGCAGCAGACTACTACATGTAAGGAATTAAAAAAAATAACAGGACATTCTTTAGGAAAACAATCAACGATTGGGTAGTGTGATGCAGGCCAATGCGATGTGAAGTTTTTAAATGACCTCACATTCAGAAGTGTTTTATTGAGCATTAACACAATTTACTGCTGGAACTATTCTCAGAGCTGCGCTGTTAAATTTAATCAACACCTTCTGACCAATCAGATTCAAGATATCACAGCATTACTGTGGTATGATGCATAATAGGAAAGTTTATGTAATTGGTTTATTACCTCCCTGCAGGCTGATGAACCACATGAAGCACCATATGGAAATGGCGCAGCAGAGGGGTGAGGAGAACTCCCACACTATGTGCCAGCACTGCTTCCGCACCTTTGGCACACCCTTCTCCCTGCAGTGCCACCTTGAGACCGTCCACAGCCAAGTAGAGTCCGCATGTGAGTTCCATTTCAGTTGATACAGAGAAGCTTGGACCTGACACGAGGAGTACTAAAAAGTTATCATTCGTCTTTCTACAGCACTCTGCAAAATCTGCGAGTTGTCATATGAAAACACTCCCATATTCCTGCATCATATGAAAAACTTTCACAAGCCAGGTGAAATGCCCTACATGTGTCAGGTAACTCTCATCAGTCTAAAGATTTCCTAAGACCCCTTGTACTAAAATGAATACTGTTCTCTTACATTTACGGGGGCTCTGATATTAAATGTGAAGTAATTACATTTTTTTAGGTTTGCAATTTCCGCTCGTCTTTCTACAATGACGTTTTAATTCACTTCCGTGAGCTCCACAAGGACACCGCCAATCTTCTATGCCCGTACTGCCTCAAAGTGTTCAAGTCTTGCAACAGCTATCAGCTCCACTACAACAAGCACCAGGTAAGCAATATTGGATAGAACTAGAGAAGCTAGAAGAATTGTTTCATTTTATTACTCGTCTACAAGTCCTTCTTGCCTCACAAGAAGATTCTAATATAATTGATATATCTTATTTATTACATGTTAATTAGAAATGAAAAATCAATAAGTAGCAGATGCTTCTATAAATACAACATGGTGCTGTTTTACAGTGGAATCGAAATGTAATTTTTTTTGGAAGTAGCGTGTATGGGAAGTGGGCGTTTTCCGTTGCCAGGTTGTCGCTGGTTAGTGTAAACATGGGGTAAATTGCATGTCTATTGAACTGAAGCTGATGTCTAATTTATCGCTGTTTCTGTGTCCAGAAAAAGTCAGTGTTGCATTGCGATAAGTGCCGGCTTCAGTTTCTTTACACAAAGGACAAGGTAGAGCACAAGCTTTTATTTCACCAGACCCATCTCAAGCCTGTGCAGCTGCTGGGGCTTAAGCCTGGTACTAAGGTAAGCAGAAGTGATGCACATTCTAAACAGAATGCCTTTCGTCTTTTGTTGTAGTCTTCCTGCTTGATACCTTACATTTTTTTCGTTTACAGTATATTTTAACGTCAGTAAAGAGCTGTTTGTGTTGAAGCTGATAAATTTATATACCAATTGTTTATCTGCCTTTCAGATAACGATCCGGGCTTATTCTGTGACTAAGGTAAACGACAACACTAACTTCATTAAACATAGTACGAACAGTGAAAGCTCTTCTGCATCCTCAGTTCCTGCACCTCAGAGTGGTATCCAGAGAATCACGCCTACAAAAAGGAAACCTGTCGAGAGCATGTTGGAAATCATGACCAAGTTTCAGAGACAGTGGTGAGTGAGAGTAATGACATCTTTTTTGCATCAAGAGTTAACTTACAGGCTAATATAATTTAACCCTGAAATATGACCAGCTACAGTGAGGGAAAAAAGTATTTGATCCCCTGCTGATTTTGTACGTTTGCCCACTGACAAAGAAATGATCAGTCTATAATTTTAATGGTAGATTTATTTGAACAGTGAGAGACAGAATAACAACAACAAAAATCCAGAAAAACGCATGTCAAAAATGTTATACATTGATTTGCATTTTAATGAGGGAAATAAGTATTTGACCCCTCTACAAAACATGACTTAGTATTTGGTAATGACTTAGTAATTACTTTTAATTTTCAATGCCCTGGCTGAGGGAAGGAGGTTCTCACCCAAGATTTGACGGTACATGGCCCCGTCCATCGTCCCTTTGATGCTGTGAAGTTGTCCTGTTCCCTTAGCAGAAAAACACCCCCAAAGCATAATGTTTCCACCTCCATGTTTGACGGTGGGCATGGTGTTCTTGGGGTCATCGGCAGCATTCGTCCTCTTCCAAACATGGCGAGTTGAGTTGATGCCAAAGAGCTGCATTTTGGTCTCATCTGACCACCAGAGGACAACTGGGGGAAAGTGTTGTGGTCAGATGAGATTTTTTTTCTGGATTTTGTTGTTGTTATTCTGTCTCTCACTGTTCAAATAAACCTACCATTAAAATTATAGACTGATCATTTCTTTGTCAGTGGGCAAACGTACAAAATCAGCAGGGGATCAAATACTTTTTTCCCGAACTGTAATATCTCCTGGGAGAGAAAGACTCTGTGTACTCGTAATTTTCATCCTCTCCTGACAATGTCTTTGACGGTGCAGATTTATTTTAGTAACATGTTTTGCATTATTAGTTGTCTGACAGCTTGATACTGCACTGTTGTGTATTTTACTCAGGTTTATCATAATTCCCACATCTCTTCATGTTGCTGGGGAGGAAATAAAAGGGTCGTCATCTTTAGAAGTTAACTTTTTCAACTAATAAAATAGTTCTTACTGTGGCTGTGTGTAGTGCAGCTGTGTGTTGCTCCACCATGAACCATATGAAGCAACTGGAATTGAAATAAAGATCATGTAAAAGTGTAAAAGTGGCCACTGAAATGTTATCTTGGGGAATATTTAGCTGAAAGCACAAGTTTTACAAAAACACTGTGATCTTACCACAACCTCTTTCTTCTGTTTACAGCGAAACTTCACGACGTTGGTTCTGTATCGAATGTAACTTTGAGATTCCAGATTTTTCCACTCACTTTCCCACGTTTGTTCACTGCTCCTTGTGCCGTTATAGCACCTGCTGCTCCAGAGCATATGCTAACCACATGATCAGGTGCGTGTGTGTGTGTAGTGTGAATAAGCGAATAATTAGTTAGCATGTTAGACACCATAAGCAAGAATTTCTGAATAGCAGTTATATCATAATAAATGTATCACTAGTCATTGCTGCAAAGGTTTCACTAATCTTTAATGTTTCTGTTTGCAGTAATCATGTTTCTCGCAAAACCACCACTAAATACCTGAACTTGTACAAGCCCTGTCCAAAGTAAGTGTCCTGATTTCTAGTCCCTGGCTTACCGGAAGAAATTAGGTAGAAGTGGTTGACGATCTAATGATTATGTTTTTCTGGCAGGCTGGGTAACCTAAGCTGCAATACCTGTGGCTATTCCACTGAGATTGGAGATCTGATGGCCACACATCTGGCTAAGAATCCAAGCCACGCCTACAGCCACTGCAAATTCAATGGTGAGAGTGTTCGGCGTACGCACCTTAATCAGAATAGAGTACCGTAATTTCCGGACTATAAGCCGCTACTTTTTTCACACGCTTTGAACACTGCGGCTTAAACAATGATGCGGCTAATTTATGGATTTTTATGGGCTAACGAGCTTCATGCCACAAAAACATTTAACCTCGTCACATCGGACAAATGAAATTACCCAACAGGTCTCTGCCATGATTCCCCGTGAAGCAGCGCATCATGTCTCCACCCCGTCTTGTCATGGGTCATGTTAGCACTTGAGGGGCTAATGATACACGGTGTGTGGGCCGTGCTACACGGCGCGGGTAATTAGACTTAGATAGTGTAGAGAGACTAGAGAGACTTAGAAGTTGATTCTAGAACTAGATTATAGATATAGAGAGTCTTCGTTCCATGCCATGTTCATAGTTCTTGTTCATGTTCTTGTTCAGGTGTTTAGTTTATAGAGTTAGTGTATAGCTTAGACTAGCCTAGTTTACCATAGCATCGTATAGCATAGCATTGTTAGCTTAGCTTATGGAGTTAGTCCTGTTTCTTGTTTCCTTTTTGTTTTGCTCTCATTGTTCGAAATAAAGTCCTCATTCTAACTGAGAATGCATCCGTCCTACATTCCTGACGTCACGCCTCGTATATATATATATATATATATATATATATATATATATATATATTTTTTTTTTTAACCAGCCCTGTTACCTGTTACACCGTTCGGAATAAAGGGCATGTACCCTCGGCATTTAGGGTACGTATTTAATTAAAAGTTTAAAAAATCTTTCTGTGTAAATATCTCATGTTACAACGTGGGCACCTGCGGCTTATAGAGAAGTGCGGCCTATATATGTACAAAATTGTTTTTCTTTTTAAAGTTAGTGGGTGCGGCTTATATTCAGGTGCGCTCAATAGTCCGAGAATTACGGTAGATTGAGAAGCAAATCCAAATAAAATTTCTATCCGACCAAATGAAGTGGATAATCCATTAAATGGAAAAATCTTTTAAAAGGTCATGTAAATATTTGAGTCCAGTTACTTTCACAATCTGTGTCTTTATGGATGTTCCGTGCAAGTGTGTTTGCATCTGACAAAATGTAAGTCTTGTTAAATACAAGTGATGTAATTGAATATAAGTTTTCACAAACGTTACAGTAGCACACATTTGGTTTTTATTGGGTGTAACATATACGTAGATTTAGAAAACAGATTTTCTGAATGCTGAGCTTCAGGCACATTACTGCAAACAGTAACTTAAGCTCTTCAGTAGAAAGGCATTCAAACTGACAAAAATCTTTGCATGTAAATGATGACATATCATTGATTTTCGCTATTCTCCCTTTTTTCAGAGGGATTTTCTCGTGGCTATAAAAGGTAATTTGATTTCACTTTGTTTATCTACAATCAGTGGTGCACTTGAAAAATAATTAAGAATAATATGATGCAATGGAATACATCATGCATATTGTTTGGGTATTAAAACAATTGATCTGTTTCTTGTTTATCTGTCTTGAATATTACAAATCCACTTGTGGATACCACAAGTGGATTTGTGTTTTTGCTGCAACAGTGGTGAAATTGGTGAATTAAGCAGAATAGAAACAGCAGAGTGTCGAAGCAGCTGATACCCGTGATCTCTGATGTGCTGCACATCACAGAACAGATTAAACCGCAAAGCATTTACAGCATTAAAGCGAAAAAGTGCAGCAAAAAATGACTTGTATGATGAAGTGTGATAGCCTTTCAGCTTTTTGTGGGAGAGTTGGATTTATAAGGTCCAATATGAGAATTATGTGATTTAAGGTATTGAGCCATAACGTTTAGTGAGGTCAGGAATAAAAGTCTTTTTACATGCATATTGATTATCTCTTTAAAATATTCTGCATGCATGCATAGCTCTCAATCAGATTTTTCAGTGAAATTTCACAAAACAGTTTAAATACATTGAGAAGCATAATATATACATAGTTTGTAGTATTTTTATCCAAAATACATTTTTGTCCACATGTCAAAACTAGCGAAACATAGTGGCAAAACATAAAGGCTCAGAGCTGTACCTTTTGTTTCGAAAGCAACCATGTGGGCATGCCATTGTTGAAAACCCAGACTTTCACTCAGTGTTGCACATGCTGGAGCTAAGATACATCACTGTACTTTCTGCTTTAAAAAATGGTCACATAGTAACAAAAAAATTTACTCGTGCATATAATCATATCATAGCACACCACATTGAAATTTCATTGAATTGTGGTGGGTTCCTCACAGTTCCTCACCACTATCTTTGCACCCTCAATAAGGTCAAAGCAGCAGAAAGCTTTATAATTTGTCAGTGATGGGCCCTGTTACAGTGATTGGTCTTAAAACAGTAAGCAATGTGTACCCATGTATAGTAGTGTTTTTTTTTTTGTCTCTTGTTAACCTTGGGTTGTTTTGTTTTGTAGATTTTTCTTCATACCAAGTGGCGTGGTTTGGAAAGGCCAGGTGCTCAACACTGGTATTATCATACAGAAGCAAGAAATGCAAGTGGATCAGAATTCACTTCCACAAGCCACTAATCCTGTGCCCCTTCCAAACCATTGCATAAACCCCCCTGATAGCTCTGCACACACCCCGTCTATACCTGCTGAAGTACAGCCTGTAGTTGAAAGCACTGTGCCTGATGAGAATTGTGGGACACAGCCAAAGGATTTAACACCACAGAAAATGGCACTTTCCAGTGAAGTCCACGCTGAAGACAGAGCTAAAACTGGAGGATCTCTTACTGTAGCACAGCTGAAGATTGTACTCTATGCCCTGTGCTTTGGCATTCCTCAAGCAGCCAGCCAGTTTGATAGTCAGCCTGAGGAAGTCCAATCCTTGATACAAAAGCGTCAGCTTCAACTTGGGCCTCCAAAGAGCAGAGAAAGGTTAATTCCTCGAGCAAGTGATCGGTTAGCCGAGTGGGTATTGTGCCAGCGTGAGCAGCAGCTTCCTGTAGACGAAACCAATTTTTTTTCCAAAGCTGCACAGCTCATGAGCGCTGATGGTGGGGCAGGCTTCTCTTATGGCTGGGCTGTGGACTTCCTGATAAACCATGATTTATCTCTGCAATCTCTGGCCACATCCCACCGACTGCTACCCCATAAAGTTCAGGAACGTCTGCATACTTTTACTTCTGTTATAAATAAGCAAGTCACCTCACACTGTTTGGATCTGCCAGCCATTGCTGCTATGGATGAACTTTCCATTTTTATAGACATGGAGCAGCTGGATCCTGCCTCAGCTGACTCCTCTTCCATGATGTCCGCTTTTAAGTTGGTTGGTGAAAAGGATCCGCTTCTAGATGTTGTACTCGCCTCCCTAGCTGACGGCACTATCTTACCTACTGTAGTGTTTCTTAGAGGAGAGCCTCTAAGCCCAGATGCACCGACCTTGCCAGACATCATCATGGAGGCCAAGCCAGAGGGCTTTTCTGATGAAGACAGACTCCAGCTATGGTTTGATAAAGTGTGGAGTCGGCATGTGAAGCCAAACTCTGGAGGCAAGGGATTGCTGGTTATGGACCCGTATCGGGGTCACCTAAGTCACAAGTTCCTAGCATTGCTCAACACTACAAACACTTTGCCAAGCATCCTCCCTTACGCGTGCTCCTGTCGTCTGCAGCCTCTCGAGGCCTGTGTTGGTCTGGTGCTACGAGAGTTCCTGCAAGCCCGATGGAGCCAGCATGTGACTGATGCTCCACAAGAACTGATTGGTGCTGCACCTGCTGACCTAGCCCTTTTGTTGTCAGCCTGGCTCCTTGAAATGCTGGATGTCCTAGCAGAAAGGCCAGAATTTCTTCAGCGTTCTTTTGAGCTGTTGAACCCTAATTCAGAGCTGGCACCAGAAGGATTTTCTGAGTTGGTGCAGAATCTGACTGAAGCCCTCGTGGTGAACACAATTCAGGAACATGAATCTAATGAACCAGAGGCTGAACACAAAGGCAACACCTCATCTGTTGTTTCTCCAAGCTTGTTGCCTTCACCATCCAATCCCCAAGCTCTGAAGAAAATCTTCGAGAAAGATGGTGATCTCGACTCTTTCCATGGATTTGAAGATGCAGAAACAATAAACTTGTGATTTTCTTAAAAGTAAAATCGACTAGATGTCGATGCTCCAGGTTGTTTTTATGAAGAGCTTTTCTCAATACAATGTTCTCTGACTGACAGTTTTGCTTTTGAATAAGAAAAGTTTATTGATCATGTCCTAATATTTCTTGACGTTCTGTTCATTTTACATACACTGCCCTAGCCTCATTCTGTCAGTTTCTTTCAGTCACCAGTGATGAAATAATAGAATTTATTGAATTAAGAGTGTCATGTGTCCGTCCTTGAAGGTGCATTGTTTAATATTTTTTCCATTATTTCTGCCATTCCTTATACAATCCCATGCTTTTTCCCATATTTGTAATAATTTCACAAAAGGTCTTCTCAAACACTGCTGCAACAAGAAACAAGTGCTGCAGTGATAAATGTAGGTTAGCGATACTACTATTTCTTGCAGTACTTGTTTCGATCATTTACACAATGTACAGAAGTCCTAAGAACATCTTGGCACACCTTTAAAGTGCATCTCAAAAAACCCTGTTGTAGCCATTTACAGATGAATATAATTATGTCTGCTTTGACTGCTGAACTGTTTTATAGTCCAGCCAAAGTGTTACTGTTCACTTATTTCTTTGAGTACTATTACTGCTGTGAAGCGTGCACATTGCAAATGAGCAAAAAAGTCCTCCATGTACAAGTGTTGCAGATTATCTACTGTATTTAGGGCTGCTTGTTCATAATTAAAGGGCTGTCCTTTGATATTACATAAACCTCATTTTATCCCCCAAACTTTTTTTTTCTAGACTTTTTCTAAAAGGGACATTTTTATTTTGTAATCAATAAATGCATTGTTAATGTTTGTTTGCATGGGTGATTTTTTTTCCCCCCTTCCCTTGATACTCTTATTGGCAACATTTTTTTCTGGACTGGATGTATCTGCAATCTAATGCTATAGAACAAACAATCTAAGGGTGTATTTCGCAGTTGCAAATTTACATCATGCAGAGTCTGCCCATTGCAAACATGTGATGAGTTTGTTTACCTGTATAAGATAGTGGTACCACAGACAGTACAGTGTTCTGGTGCACCAACAGATGGTTTAATTGTCATATAAGTAATATATACTACCAGTCAAAGGTTTAGACACATTCATTCTTTATTTTTATTTTTCCACATTTTAGAATAATAATAAAGTCAAATACAAATGTAAAACAAACTAAGTGTAGTCTTGATAACGCATTTCCAACGCGGTACAAATGATCCATTGATGAAAGAAATTCAGACGAGCCTTCATTCAAAGCCACTGCAAGAAGAAGAAAATAGTAAACTTGATCGCTCATTTTATCTAGAACAATCAATTTTTTTTTGAAATCTCCAAGATGAAATGGGACTCAAGCTTCAAGTTGTGACAAAAAAAAGGACAACAGCCAATTTTAAACTTTGACACCTATATCTCAGCTGCTTCATTATTATTTTTTAGTAATATTGACATGTTCAAACAAGTGTCTCTATTGAGTAATACTGCAGATTTATTACTTAAAAAAATGTTAATTAGGAAATTGCTAAACTTTGCTGACCTGGTGTTTTTCAACCTTCCATTAAAAAAAAAAAACCCCATCATAACACTTAGAATAGTACATGTAACCCACCTGACCATACGGGCAATTTCCCAGTTTGTTTCTGATGACAGCGGTCCAAGAATCTCAACCCCTTCTTCAGTCACAATGGCAATCTCGTGCTAAAGCAAAACAGAAATAATGTAACATCATGTAACGTGTTCTGCACATACAAAGACGTAATGCAATAAGGTTAAATATTTCTTCTTTATTTATTCACGAAGATCAGGAACAGTTCTCACTCTGTTATAAGAACGTGCATCTCGGTAATACAGCACTTTGAGACATCGCTCGATCAGTGCCCTCGCCTCATCCTTGGAAACTTCTACTTTGTTCTCAAGCACCTCTCTCATCAAGGGCTGAAAATAAACCGGCATACACAGTAACATAAGAAGCAATTCACATAATGTCTGGGAAAAAAAAGGACAAATAAAAAGAAGCCCTAAATAAGCCGAGTAGACTAACACTCACCTGAGCCAAGTATGCACCAAATCCTGTGGCCACTGCTGGAGCTTCATATGCAACGCCTAGCTTGTCTACATAGCCCAGGAAGCTACAAAATACAAACAGGAGGTTTGTGAAAAATTTAAAATATCCGTCAATTCCCAATAGTAAGTGGCTTGACACTTGCGCACACTAGTTTGTGCTCATGTCCTATAGCCTCAATTTCCAATTCCAGGTGACCATATTACTTGCAGAGACATCCGAGCTTCCTTCACACAAAGTATGTGTTTCAATAAAACTACAGAATCCAGACATCCACACTTATAGAAGTCATAGTTAACTATTACTAAAAACTCCACTGCATTTTCAACCTAATCTCACCAAAATAAACCCAAAACATAAGTAGTGTATTTGCAATTGCCACTGACAAGAATACAGGAAGTACACACACTTCCTTCATACTGAGGAAGGCAGGAGTGAATACTTCCAACAACTGCCCCAAGACTTATAATAATAGTGAGTTTCGAGAAAACAGGTTGTCTGTTCTTTTCTGAGTGCAGAAAAACACGGGGAATCGTTGTCTTTGGTAATGTGGTAAATATGTTACAGATGTAGTAGATAGAGATTAGGTTGAAAAAAATGTCTGAATAATTATACATCAATAATCAAATGTCTGAATAATTTTATTATGCTAAATGAAAGTACAACTAGTTAGTAAAATCCAAGGTGCAGTACTGTAAGGCTGTTTACTGAACAGGGATTAAGAATTGCACTGTAGTTATGGAAAAAAACTTATTTGAAAACTAACCTTTCTCCATTGTAAAATCCACCGATTACAACCGTGTTCCAGAGTGGGTTCATTCTGCTGCGGCGGTTGTACATGACACGAGTAAGCCAGGAGTGGATGGCTTTGGGACTATAGCTGTGGCCATCTCCAAGGAGTTCCTCATCAATCCTAAACAATCAGCACATCATTTTTTTTTTCTTCATAGCAATATAGATACATTACATCATGCAAGTTTTATGTAGTCTTAAACTGATTTCCTGACATTTCTCCTGCCACTGGTTCTCCGGTTTCTTCCCTCCTCCCAAAAACCTAGTAGTAAGTGGACCAACTATGCTACATTGCTCCAAGTTGTGAATGTGTGCGCATGGTGCCCTGTGATAGCCTGGTGTCCCATCCAGGGCATATTCCCGCTTTATGTCCAGTGTTTCCAGGGTAGACTCTGGATCCACCAGCACCCTGACCAGGATAAAGCAATCACTAAAGGGGAAAGAATAAGCTCTCCATCTGGACACTGTATGTTAATATTGTTGATTGGCGATTCAAAAGGTGTAGTGCATTAAAATTGTTTATAGAGCATACAGTGTTCGTCTTAACATGACTCACGTTTTAGACTGTACAGAATAATACAGGCATAACCCCATGCAAAGACTTACACCATCTGTTCAATGACTTGTTTGATGTACTGGTAGTCTGCGTAGTCCCCTGAAGCTCCAAGGATGGTGGCGTCATTGACTTTCATGAGGCGGGAGATGTTGCGGAAACGGGCCAGTGAGCCATAAGAGCCGAGCATGTCAGCAGCGATGATGACGCCGCCTGTAAACTTCACCCCAAGCACCGATGTCCCAGTCACCATGGGATTACTAGGGAGGGAAAAGAAAAATGTCAAAGACAAATTATTTATATATATATATATATATATATATATATATATATATATATATATATATATATATATATATATATAAATAAATAAAAACACTGAAGGTGTTGGTCACATTATAACATTATTATAATTATTATTAGAGTATAATCAAAATGAGAAGTTAAAAAAAACACATTAGTGTTCAAATACAATATTTTTGATGTGGAAAACATATGTAAACCCTTATGTATCTAACTAGTAACTCACATTTAAGTATTAAGTCAAAGTCTTTTCTTGTTTGTTTGCTATAAGAGACGTCAAGTGTCTAGTTCTACAAGCTAAAGTTCTAAAGCTACATTACAAGCTGAAAACGAAGGCTGTTATTAATTAATAATAGCTCATATTAAAGTTAGATTATCCTAATGCTTCCTTTCTGCACTGACCAAATGCGTGTAACAAGATCCGATAGGTTTTTATCCCCCTTCTCTAAATAACGCAGTCAATTAGCAGTTAGCTTGTTAGCTAGCCAAGCGATTTCCTCCATGATGATACAGCACTGTTAGCTAAACTGAAACTAGTACACCGCGAGCTAGCTGGGAAAACTGTGCGTTATTAAACGTCAAAAACACAAAACAGGGATTTTTAGAGCTTACAGTGTGTGTCGTACGGGTCCACATCCAGGAACTGTACCATTACCGGCACCTGGAAACGAATAAAACTGTCCAGGCGCGGGTCCATTCTCCCAGAAATTTAACTTCAGTCCACTCGCCTCCATGTTGAACAAAGCCGGAAATGACGACAAACCTCGCTTTCGGTTCAAATAACAAACGAAAGGAAGAACCCAATCCTTTCTATTCTACATGGATCCGTTTTATATTTGTTCTATTATCATTAAAAAAACATTTAAACATTACATTTGTTATATTTTGTGGCCACACAAATATAATTTCCTCTCTCCACTTGCAAACTAAAATTACATTGTAAACGTAATCTGTATATATATATATATATATATATATATATATATATATATATATATATATATATATATATATATATATATATATATATATATATATATATATATATATATATATATATGTGTGTGTGTGTGTGTGTGTGTGTGTGTGTGTGTGTGTGTGTGTGTGTGTGTGTGTGTGCATGATTCCCTGCGATGGACTAGCATCCTACCCCAGGTGAGTATTCCCACCTTACTCCCAGTGTTCCTTGGATAGGCACTAGATTCACTGTGACCCTGACCCAGATAAAGCAAGATGTAACTATAATGAGGGTCTGAAAGACGTGTAAAGAGTAGCTAAGCATGAGGTCTGGGTTGTGAGACTACTCTAAGAGTAACTGTGTGGTATATGAAGAATAAAATAAAAGTTATGTGCCGTTATTGGAAAATATGTATATTTTTTTCCATGCTCAGTCAGGTTTTTTCCTTTTTAATAACAGCTCACAGTAGCATGAGACAGTGGTTTTCAAGGGGGTCCATGATTATTTATTTATTTATTTTACAGTGGTGGAAATCACAACCCACCATTATCAAGTTATAATATTTATTATTGAGTTCTTAGTAATCTGTCTGACTGGTCACGTAAATTGAACAGGTTTAAATTCCATCCATCCATCCATCTTCAACCGCTTATTCCTGCTTCAGGGTCGCGGGGAACCTGGAGCCCATCCCAGGAAGCATCGGGCACAAGGCAGGGTACACCCTGGACAGGGTGCCAGTCCATCGCAGGGCACAATCACAAACACACTCACACACCCATTCATACACTACGGACAATTTACCAAGCTGCCAATCAACCTACCATGCATGTCTTTGGACTGGGGGAGGAAACCGGAGTGCCCGGAGGTTTAAATTTAAATCTCAATTACTCTAAAACCAGTAAGCTTCACTGCAAGTGCATGCAAACTAAAAACATGAAAGTTTTGTGTGAGAAGTAAAAAAACAATGGAAATACTGGAAGTGTTGATCATAAAACATTGCAACATTAAGCACAAAGTTATTAAAAGGTAGACTGCTGCTTCTATGTGACTAAGAACTATTTTGTAACCTATTATTTGGCATTAAGCAATTTAGCAAACACACAATTTTAACCAGTAAAATATTTATTAAATTATGGTGGTAATGTGGGCCATATGTTCACAAGTCATTCTGAACAGTTTTAGACAAATCCAACATTGACGCACACACTCACAATGGTCTCTTTTAGATATTTTGTAGCGTATGTAATTTTGTGTTGTTTGTTTCTTTTTAATGGACCTTGAGTCTGGAAATAAAAGATCGATCGATCGATCTATCTATCTATCTATCTATCTATCTATCTATCTATCTATCTATCTATCTATCTATCTATCTATCTATCTATCTATCTATCTATCTCTCTCTCTGTCTGTCTGTCTGTCTGTCTGTCTGTCTGTCTGTCTGTCTGTCTGTCTCTCTGTCTGTCTGTCTCTCTGTCTGTTTGTCTGTCCATCTATCTATCTATCTATTGATCCATCTGTCTGTCTGTCTGTATGTCTGTCCGTCCATCCATCTATCTATCTATCTATCTACAGTGCCTTGCGAAAGTATTCGGCCCCCTTGAACTTTTCAACCTTTTGCCACATTTCAGGCTTCAAACATAAAGATATAAAATTTAATTTTTTTGTGAAGAATCACCAACAAGTGGGACACAATTGTGAAGTGGAACGAAATCTATTGGATATTTTAAACATTTTTAGCAAATAAAAAACTGAAAAGTGGTGCGTGCAAAATTATTCGGCTCCTTTACTTTCAGTGCAGCAAACTCACTCCAGAAGTTCAGCGAGGATTTCTGAATGATCCAATGTTGTCCTAAATGACTGATGGTGATAAATAGAATCCACCTGTGTGTAATCAAGTCTCTGTATAAATGCACCTGCTCTGTGATAGTCTCAGGGTTCTGTTGAAAGCGACGAAGAGGGTTACATATATATAGTATCTCACAAAAGTGAGTACACCCCTCACATTTTTGTAAATGTGATTTTATCTTTTCATGTGACAACACTGAGGAAATGACACTTTTCTACAATGTAAAGTAGTGAGTGTACAGCTTGTGTAACAGTGTAAATTTGCTGTCCCCTCAAAATAACTCAACACACAGCCATTAATGTCTACACTGCTGGCAACAAAAGTGAGTACACCCTTAAGTTAACGTCAATTAACTTTTGATATTTGCACAACCACAATGTAGGTTAGGAAACCATATGTATGTACACCCATATGTATGCAGAATATAAATTCTATTTTTGTGATGTGCTGATCACGTCTTACTTTTGAATAGTAAATACTTCAAATGTTAACACACAACTGGTGAAGCAACTGGCTGAAATTAGCAAAATAGTTATAGAACAGAGTGGAGAACATAAAACACACACTTATAAAACAAATGATCAGTGTGCTCATTTTATGTCCAGCAAAGTTACCCAAACTTACACTCTACAAAATACAAACTAGCGATTTAACATTAGATAGATTCACAACTGAAACATTCCACAGAAATTATAAACAATAAGGATAACTGGCTGGCTATCATTAAGTAGTGAGCTAGCAAATTAGCAAACAACTAAAGAACAGCTCCATGGATCTGGCTCAATGCTGGTTTTAGAATATTAACACTGTCACAACATGTTTATAGTAGCTGGGTCTTCTGTCATACCTAAGGTTGTCACTTAACTAAAAGATTCCATGATTCAAGTGTTTATGCCCTCATTTTTCATTGTGAAGTGCTTTCTCTGCTATGCTTCCATGAACTCTTGCAAACTTGGTTAGGTTAAGCTAGGTTGTGGGCTAGCTGTGCCAGAGAGTGTAGATGATTCAACCAATAATAACTTTTGTGAAAGAGCAGAGATTAAAGTGCAGAACAATGAAGTGCATGGGTTAGACAAACAATGGAGTTGCGTTCAGTGATTGGTCATTGGGAAACAATTGTGATCAGTGATTGGTCGTTGGGAAAAAATGATCAGTGATTGGATGTTGGGAAACAATGATCAGTGATTGGATGCTGGGAAACAATGGTGATCAGTGATTGGATGGTGGGAAACAATGGTGTTCAGTGATTGGATGTTGGGAAGAATTGTAATCCATGATTGGTCATTGGAAATAATGGAGATCAGCAGTTGCTTATTGGGAACATAGCTGTAATGTGTGCTGGAAAGCTGTATTGAGTGCAAGACAGTCACTAACATCTCTTCAGAAAGTCTCACAAGATTTGTCACCAGGCCCCTTTTTTTTAATGATGTCACTAAAGGGGTCTAAGAACTCACCAAATCTAGAAAGTTAGGTTGTTAAGTTGGCAACACTGAAGCACATAGTGGGCCAGACATCCCCAGCATGCTCAGAGTAAAATGAATAAAGACTTTAGGAAAAACTTTATTAATCATTCTCTGATTTTTTTCAACAAGTAGTCTACAAACGTGGCAATAAAAAGTGTTCATGTGGTTAAGAAGTCAGGCTAGCCTGTTGGCTATATCATGAAAAGAAGTACTCAACTCTCCCTTTAGCTTTCCCTTGTGTATATCACTCTTTCTTTATTTGTGTGCCTTCTTTATTTAAATCTGTCTCTTTCACCCTTTCTCCCACCCTGTCTCTCTTATCCTTCAGGGTTCTTGCTAATTCAGCTCGTTGGCTGTTGGTAAATAACAGAAAAGGGGAAGCTCTAGTTCTTCTACGCAAAGCAGCTATAATGAATGGTCGTTCCTTGCCTACTACAGTGCAGGTACAGTGCGACAGACTATCTCTCACACTCCCATTCTTTATTTTGCTGTCTTTTCATTTACAAATGTCTGGCACTCAAAACAAAAAACTCCAATGGCTCAATAGCTCCCTTAACATCTCTATGACAACAGGCCTTAACCCCTCGAGGCAGCTAGCCAATCAGGCTACCATTGTACCCTGTAAGTGACAGACTGAAGCTAGCAGATTGCCAAGGCAACTCTGGCATCACCTGAGCACTGGGAGCGAGTTGTCTCCCAGAGGTCCACATTTAGGTGTAATGTGAAATGAAAAAACAAGCTATGCAAACAGAATGTATGCTTGATTTGCTATGGTTGTTTACTAGCTTGTTACTTGTGAGATATTTAAAGTAGTGGTTTTCAAAGTGGGGTCTATGAAGCATAGTCTATACATTTTGCTATAGTGGTGGAAATCACAACCCACCATTATCAAATTTATTATATTTATTGAGTTCTTATAAACATTAGCCTGTCTGACACTTGCAGTACGTGGGTTTATTCTAAAACTCAATAACCATAAACAAGCTGGCCTATAAATATTGATTATTTACAAATACTATATTTAAAAGGAATGTGTTCTGTTGGTGGAAAGTTCAAGAATAAAATACTATGTCTTCAAAAAATAGCCAGAATATGACCATAAATAATAAGTCTAATACTGGAATAGTTGGATTATGTTCAGAGGGGGTCTGTAGAATTCATTTTAACAGTTGCTGTTGTCGGCAAAAAAAACCTCTTGATTTAAAGGAACAATTTAGCCAAAAATGAAATTGTACAACCAGCATATACATCACTTGGCTTTGTAATAATACAATTTGTACAAAATTGTTTTGTCAAAGAAAAATATAACTAAATTATACAACTAAATTGTAACCACACTATCATCTGAATCACTTCTAACATACAATCTTAAAACTCCACATCTACCTGAGACTGATGCTTGTGTACAGTGCTTAGAAATTCATGCTTTAAGATGGCTACTATTGTTTTAGCTATGAAGCAATCCATTGTCAAGTTTTACAGATAACTGTTTGCATACAGTGTCAGAAACCACATAAGGTTACAGTTAGCAACAGTTACATTTATATAGCGCTTTTCTAGACACTCAAAGCACTTTACATTGTATGGGGGGGGGCTCCTCAACCACCACCAGTGTGTAGCATCCACCTGGCAGTCATAGCTTGCCAGAACACCCACCACTCACTAGCTACTAGTGGAAAGGAGAGAAAGATCTGTTTAAGATTTTAAGATGCTTTGTCAGCTGTAAAGTTCCCTAACAACATTCTCTTTGTAGCTCAGATACCAAATACGTCTCCAGTGACTGTCTACCTATGGGATATATTTTTGGCTGAATGTTCACTAACTATTTCATCGAGGATATTAAGAAGAGGCGTTCTACATCTTCAATGCTGATGTTCTTGCAGTTAGACATGTGTGAGGAGATGCATGGGAGGAATCATCACTCTGCTGCAGATCTAGTCGGTACCCCCCAGATGAGGAAACGATCTTTTATCCTGTTTTACATCTGGTAAGTAATGGTAGCTCTTCTATAAGTCAGTCATGGGGAGCCTATGCACTGTATAGTATTTTTCACTGGTTTAACTAATTCAGAGATGTATGCTTTCAACAAGCCTTGGATTTGGAAAACTGTAGTGACTAGTGACTTCTGTGTAAACAGAATGTCACAATGTAGTGACTAAAAATGTTAAATTTTGCTCTGCAAACTTCCAATTTGTCTTATCTATTCGCCATTAGATAGATTATCTTACATTCACTTTTTTCATCTGTAGGTTTGTTACCGTATTAGTGTATTATGGTCTGTATCTGGTCTGGGTGTATCAGACCTGGGCACAAACCTTTACCTCACTCATTTTCTGTTTGGTTTGGTGGAGATCCCCGCGAGGTCCGTGGTTTTGATTTTCCTCCCCTACAGCCGTTGGATCTCAGAGTGTGTTCCTTGCCTTGGGGGGTGCTGCCTGCCTCCTCATGCTCATTGTACCAGAAGGTGACTAGCAGCTTCATTCTTTACCTTCCCTCTTTAAGAATGAGACTTCTCTAGCACTCTTTCAATCTGCCTCTCTCATTCTCCTGTCCCTCATTTCATATGCCCATGTCATCACCATCTGTAGTTTGTTTGCTTTTGTTTCTTTGACCTTGTCTTTCCTTTGTTATCTTCTCAGATAGTCCTAATGTACGGACTGCTGTGGCTATGACTGGAAAATTTGGGATCACATCCTCTTTTGCTGTTGTATATATTTATACAGCTGAGCTCTTCCCAACAGTGCTTAGGTATTTACTCAAACTCATTTATATAAAACATAACAATAATTGTTCTGTATTATACTCACCTATACCAAATAATAATTTCATTGGTCATTATTGATCAAAGTCTATAGAGATGGGCACAGATGACTTATGATGATCTGTGTCACTGAACTGTGCTAGGACATCAGAACTAGAGGTTATGAGATTTGATCGGAGGTGACTTTGATGGATAAGTGCCATAAGGGTAAAGTGGGGTGTTTCGTATGCATATGACATGTAAATTAAAGATTAGTGGGTAGGAGCTTGCATCCACGAATCATCAATAACGTTTTGTTTTGATATTATTCGACAGTTTTAGGAATTAGATTGATGCAACCTTGATGAATAAGGGTTTTGTGACTTTCAGTTATTCTTATGTACGTCTATATTAAGTCTAAAGTCGTTGCCCCCCCACAGACAGACGGGAATTGGTGTGTCCTCCATGTTGGCACAAATTGGTGGAGTTTTAGCACCAATGATCAACCTGCTTGGAGAGAGTAATTCGGCTTTGTCCACGGTAATATTTGGCTTTGCCCCTCTGCTGGGTGCAGCTCTTGCATTGGGCCTGCCAGAGACAGCCAATAAACCACTTCCTGATACCATTCAAGATATCCAAGATGCTGAGAGGTCGTTACATACACAACACTGAACTGGACAGTACTTACTCATAATATATGCCATATACATAACATCTGCTTTAGTAACTTTTGTGTGGTACATTATATCCTTCTCTTTGTGCAGGTTTACTCCAGAGAATAATGACAGAAATTTCCCTGTAGACACTGTCCAATCTCCAAACAAAACAGAGACACAGGAACTACAGTGCTTTACAAACAGGTTTCCATAGACCTGCATGTGCCTGCATGCACAAACACAAACACTTAATTTCTTTCTATCCTTTGGGTTTCAGATCAGAATATGCTACCATTTCATTTACAGCTTTACATGTAACACTGTGACAAATATTTGTTTCTTTGAAATATTTTTATTGGTTTCATCTTTGGTCAAGGCCTGTTTGGGACATATTTTTTATAGCTTCATGCTGAGAAAGCAGCTGTGTCATCAATGGTTTTAACGCAAATGTCACAATGGATCAGTGAACAGCAGCTCTATGTAGAAACTATACTGTTTTATCTGTCTGTGCAACAAGAACACACAGTGCCTTTCCCTTTTATATGTTGTGTATAAATATACTATATACGTTGTATATAGTTTATACGTTGGATAAAAGTATATTATACTAATTTACATTTATATATTTTTCCATAAAAGACAATCAGATCATCAAACATATTCATTTTCTATGTTGCTCTTGTATTGTTTGTGAAAAGCTTGTTTTCATATTGTTCTTCCTATATTCTTACATACATATGGGTGACAATTTAAAGGAAAAACACAGTTTGTTTTTTTTAATGCTTTGGGGGTATTTTTCTGGCATGGTTGGGTTCACATGTTCACTTAGAATGAGGAATCACTGCAAAGCTATGCAAATTATTCCATCTGATCACATTTACCCTATGATGAATCATTTTGATCCTATTTGAGATGACCCTGTCTCCACCCACAGGGCACTTGGAGTCACTGAATGGTTTGAAGAGTATAAAATAATTTTTTAGTCACCAGATCACCTAAAGGAGATTTTGGACCAACATGTTAAGACAGCCTTCTCTGCCACCATCGTTAAACATCAGCTAAGGAAATATGGGTTGGAAGAATGATCTCTCCAGTATACTCTGGAGATTTTTAGAAAATGTCATGGTGCACTGAAGCAGTTCTTGTAGCTTCTGTTGGCCTAGCAGCTTACTAAGACACGCTATATTTGGGTTTGCCTTTAATCTGTCACTCACCAAATACAGATAGTACAGTAAAATCATTTTCTTTGCATCTTCCAGCTTGTTAGAAGCTGGCGACAGGGCCAGGGGGTGCCATGGTACAGCACTTTGGAGCAGACAGGGCTAGAGCTCTTGCTCAGGGGCCCAACATTGGGAACTTGGTGCTGCTGTGATTTAAACTTCTGAACTTCAAGCATCTGATCAGTATCCCAGGACCTTAACCACTGAGCCACTACCATCAAATAATTTCACACAGGTGTTACTGTAACTGGTACAAATGATTTCCTTAACAGCAAATGGCCCATTGCTGATCCACACACCACCATAGAATAACTGCAATTAACTCATCCAAGTCCGACTGCCAGGACGCTGACCCAATTTACCCTTGAAGAGACAGTAGATCAAATCAGAGCTTACAACAGGCCACAATATGTTAAATGTTTACATAACTCTTTAATGGAGAACCATCAAACTCTGACTTTTACTAAGAAGCACCAATATTGTCCCACACATTTTGAGTTAAAATTTTGCCAGTCACATACATTATAGGTTACATAATGCTTGATTATACCACAACTGGGATCCATTCCTTTCACCCATCATCGCAGAGAAGCTGGGCATCTGGGTAGGGACAAAATACATCAACTGATCATCAGATATTAAGTGCTCAGTATGTGGTTCCCAGAGGCCTACTGAAGGCATGTGTCCAGGTGATTCTCTGACATTTTAATGCAAGTCTGTTGTTCAGGGTATGTTGATTTTTGCTCCATTTAAGACATAATGCTTGATTATACCACAAGTTCCTATTGAAGCATTGCTTTATAGAGGTTCTACAGGCTGTGACTCCACTGGCTTTCGTGTAGACAATGCAACAGATTCAATACAAGTAAATGGTGGCAATGCAGAAGTCACTACACTTAAAAATTGTGGCATTTAGAACATCTGTCAAGACAAGTGGGTTTTGTCATTTGTTTATATGTAACTGATATACTGGTACACATTGGAACAAAATGTTTCTTCAGGACCATAACACAGATCAATGCAGTATCATGGTAAATAGAACTACGTTAAATGTAAATGATACGAGTGCAACAATGTATGACAAATACACAGCAGAGTGCATGTTAACTAGACAGGACCAGTAAACACTATGGGATGCAATTATGCATTACACAAGTTTGATACTAAACTGATGCAGACAAGAATATCTGCTCGGAGATACATTAAATCACCCAGGCTGACCGAGGTCCAACTTCATTCTCTTCAAGAACCTGTAGTAAGATCATGACAGAGTGTATGACAGGAAATGTCTTGTACCAACATGGTATGTGTAGAATATTGTTCATCAGTATTACAGTACTGTCCATGCACGTCCTTTGCTTATTCAAAGAAAAACATTTGAGTACAGCACACAAGCAGCAAAAATAGTAATATTTTATGCTTAGTGTTGTTTTAGTTGTTAAACCTGCACAATTAAGAGTTGATCATGACAACAGGCCATTACATAAAAGAGCACCTAAGGGATCGAAGCATTGCTTTAGTTGTAACATTGACGTTTAAAGCAGCGTTCCCTTTCTTGGAAATGTAGTTCTGTTTTACCTTTTCCAACAGTAATGGAGGGTGAGACTCACCTGGACACCTTCTTGTGTACATATGCACACACGCCAAAGCACCTCCTATGCATTACGTTGACCTGTTACTCAACGATTATGACAGATTACAACATTTCTGAAAATGGTCTTTCTATCCCTTCCTTCAATTGTATAATCCTACTTATTTGATTCTGAAAGACTTCTTGGTCTTTGCAGCTACTTCAGGAAGGAAACACATCCCAAGTGTTTTGTGACTGTTTTAAAAATTCCTGTTTCTGATCTTCAATGGTTTGAGTATTTGTGAATAAAATATTAAAGAAAGAAAGTCATATAGACTATGGTAAACATAACTTTAATTATGAAAAGAGCAAACATTAGGATTTTCCAAAGCATAACGATGAATTAATTACATCTGGATACCCAAGCACTGGTCAATGTCAATTATTTAATAAAACTACTTGACCCAGAAGCAAATAACTTTGGCCAAGAATGCTGCAGGAATTAACTTTATATAAAAAAAATAAAATAAAATAAAATCACATATCACTGTAATTCAGTACCCGGCGCTTCCAGCAGTTAACACTGCCACTACTCTGTATGTACAATAAAGCTGCACAACAAAACATAACACAGTGGTATACATGTTAGTTGTGAAATGTGAAGGAGCATGAACAAACATTTTAATTTCTACATAACTGGTTTAAAAGACAGCAGTATAATACCAAAAAAATAAAATAAAGAAAGAAATATTGCATCTGGCAGATTGATTGTGAATGTTTTAATGAAACCTGTTTAACTTGAGTGACATCATGTGGTCAGAATACACAATGCAATATTTGTTGCTGTTTTGAGCAAAGGAAATATTTCAGAGGCAAATACTGAGTTTTTTTTTCTTATTTAAAAAGTTCAACATAAAAATCAGCTCTATTTTGTCAATTAGATCTGAGCATTTTTCTTTAATAATGTAGGCCTATATTAGGACAATGTAACGTATGTGGCCCCAGTTGCCACTCCGCAGTTGTTGTCCTTCATGGACATTAGCACATAACCATCATTACCCCAGTAAGTGGACCAGGAGTTCTTCACCAACCAGTAAGGCTGTCCGTCCAGTACCCCATAACCCACTGCCAACACAGCATGGTCCAAGTCATCTGGCCCGTTCTCTACATCATGAGGAGGGGGCGAGGGAAGACAAAAAACACTTTTATAGCAATGGAATACGCCACACATTGTCCACTGCATTTGTAGTATATAGGGAAAGGCATTTTTCTGTACTGAGCCCAAGAGCTGTTCCAAGAGCATGCTGCAAAGTCTGCCATTATACACGTCTGACATTGTCATTATAAAGGAAAAGTCTCTGAATTGAAGTTCTCATTCCTGTACATCAGCAATTTCACTGAATGTTTGCCATTTCCATCCCCAGGACATTGTGTATAAATATGCATGGAAGTTAACTGAAAAATACATTTTATTATTAATCAAAGTGTCCTGCACATTAATCTAACTGCAAATTTAAAATATCGTTTAAAACATTCATAAAAACTACCTAGAACACCCATGCCACCCACGGTATGCAGCAGGGTAATGAGCAAGACACACACACCACCCGCTCCATCTCCCCTTCCTTGGTGTCTCCCACCCTCTCTCTCCCCAATCTTCCCCTCTACCCCTCCATTCTTTCTCGGTCTACCTTCTTTGTGGTGAACAAGCACATAGCACACCACTTCAATGCAGAAATCTCACTTGCATGCACACACAACCGGCCACACATTCCTGTTGCCCAATGTTCATTCTTGTTACTAAGATGCCCCCCCTTCCCTTCTAAAACACAAAGGTAAACCACCATTTTCAATTATGTTTGCCCAATCATTTATCCGATTGTTTAATAAATTGCATGATAAGTTTATAAGAGGAGGTTTGGGTCTCCTTTAAAAGGAAAAAATGGCCTTGCATGTTTTAAGCAAGATACGGCTTGTGTGCATATATAGTGATTTTTTATTTTTTTAGTCACAAATTAAAATATTTGAACATGTAACCAACCATTTCTTTCAAATAAATACTTTGAGGGGAAAACAAAAGGAATTAGTTGAGAAGCTTTTAAACATGCTTTTTAAAATGACACAAGTTTTGGTAACAGGACTGGGAAATGCAACCATCATCCGCTTAGAAACCTTGTTTAAAAAAAATAGAGAGAGAATTAATTAATGAATTAATTACCTACCTGAGATGGACCCATGCACAATTTGAATAGTTAAGTGTGTGTGTGCGCGTGTGTGTCAGAGTTAGTGTTTAAGAAATAGAAGAAGAAAAAAGGAAGTTTAATTTGGAAGAGTTACAAAAATTAAATGGCATCCATTCCATGAAATGGCCCAAATATATAATGAAAGTATAAATGAATAGCTTACTGCAATCTGGTTCATAATACACGCCATTACTGTAGAAGCTAAAGGAACGGTGAGCAGCGTCGATGCTGACAGCAGTAGGACCATATTTGTACAGCGCAGCCTTCAGAGCTTCCAAGTCTCCACTGGTGACATTGGTATAGCTTTTCACATGGGCAGTTAGAGAGGAGTCATTATAGTGACACAGGCCATTCTGAAACAAATCCAAAGAGGATGTAAATGTAAAAACAGCAGTACAGTATGTGTAAAACATTTACATATACCAGTTTAAAGTAGTGCAGTACACGTTTTACCCTTTTCAGCCCTCTTAATATTTGTACTACAGGATTATTAATAATAAACAAACCCATTTCACAAGATGTTTATATGTATCTTACCCTGTCAGGCATGAAAAAGCTTGATTAAAAGCCCAAAAGAGCATGAACCAGTTGATTAGACAGCCAGAATACTAACGTAGTAACCCCATTACTGCGATGTAGCATATTTTAACATCAAGTCCCTCTGCACGAAGTCCATGAAGACATGATTAGTCAAGATTGGAGTGGAAAAACTCGAGTATCCTGCACAGAAAACCAAGCTCAACCTCACTGAACACCTTTGGGATAAACTGGAACAGTGACTGCACTCCAGGCCTCACCCAACATCAGTGCCTGAGCTCACTAATGCTCTTGTGGTTGAATGGGCAAAACCCCATAGCCAAGCTTCAAAAGCTACTGGAAAGCCTTACCCCAACAGTGGAGGTAATTAGAAAAGCAAAATTATAACAAACTACATCTGGAATGGGATGTTCAAAAAACAAATGCAAGTGTTCTGGTCAGGTGTACACAAACATTTGGCAATATACTTATGAAAATGTATGTTAAAATGTAAAACAGGGGAAGTGTTGTATTTGGAGTTTAAAACATGGCACTCTTGTATATAAATCCCAATAATTGTGATGCCAATAATTTGAGAGTTAACATCTTAAGTAATATCACAAAATATTCATCCTAACAGTATAAATAAATAAACAAAATTAGGATTAGGCAGTGGAGGGTAACTTGCAAGTTTTAACAGGGGGAGTGACATCTGAACTATGGTGGGAACATTAAAGTCCTTAAGAGTTGTATGAATACAGTGCACATGCCACTTGTTACTCATGGGTAATTAACACACACCATGCCAGTGTATCCACCATAACTCTCTGCAGTTGAGATGCCACCATGTTTCATGATCCATTCAAATGCTCTCCACTCCTCGCCTCCATCACAGCCATTGTTTCCAAAGCCCCATGTACAGTCCACTAGCATCTGCTGAGACAAAATCACACACTCCCCGGTCTGTTAGGAGAAAGAAAAAGAAAGGACACGGTAAGAATACTTAGCATTTGTACGTTTTTCCGATGAACAATGAAGGGAAGAGTAACAATTGTGAAATATTTCAGTTATTCAATAGCACCTAGGTTTCATTAGTAGTACATATTTAACCACAGTTCTACAAAGTGTCCCTTTAGGACAAACTGTAAGAAGGAAGAACGGTACATGCACAAAACAAGTGTACATTCTACATGCATTTACCTTTAGAAACAACGCTCCTTCTAGTGCTCCTGTTGCCGCAAAGCTCCAGCAAGACCCACACACTGCTTGGTCTTTTACAGGGGTCACAGCACCTAACCGTGCAGATGGTAATAAAGCCTTAATATTTATCAAAGAGGTCAACCCCTGACCAAACCCAATGTACAGAACATACCATACAGCCTCCAGTCCAGAGAGTCAGGCAGAGTGAGCGACCGGAGTTCAGTGGGGAAAAGTTGAGCATTATTAGGGGTCTTCCCCCGTTTCCCACCTCTCATCATTGCCAGTTCTTCCTCTGTGCGATCAGCCAGGTGATTTACCGAGAGAGAATATGACAGGCCTGCTCTGTTCATAGACTGAATATACCTGCAAAAAGAAGCACAATTGTCAGCAAATCATACAGTTTAAGTATCTAATGGGCTTGATTACATTTTTATACGGAAAAGAAAACCAATAAATGCAACAATTTAACTGTCCAGAACCAACAGTCTACCAAAAAAAAAAAAAAAAAACAAAAAAACCAAAAAACAGGACAGGAAAACAAGCATTTCTACTAGATCAGGTTTAAGGAGAGTAAGGGAAGGTGTAATATTGGCAGCTGTGGAGTCTGGAACTGCTTGTTGCAAGTGGCAATTGTGAAAATGAAGCATTTTTAGGTTATTCCATAGTAATGATCAGTAAAGAAAACCATAACAGCACACTTTAAATAAACATTTCATACATACTATAAATTATATTTTATATTTCATAAATCGATTGGCACATCCCATTTTATTGGTGAGAAAAAGAGCTCTTTTCGTGTAACTGAGTGACAGCTCGAACTAGTGTAGTCCAATGTTATATTGCACAGCTCCTGTGCAAAATGTGTAAAGACTGCAGGTAATGTAATATCATTAAACATCACAATCACACAGAGTCGATCAAATCATTATGTTACACAAGCATAATGTTGAACACAACAGCAAACAAGTTTTGTCCTTTCAGACCGACATTTGACCCTGATGTGACCTTGAGCCTGTTTGGATAAATACCCAAACCAAAGATCACTTTATCTGCAGGTTACAATGATAATCCCATTCAAATCCTACAAACATTCAAACACTTGTTCTTGAGATATCGTGCAAACATGAATCTTGGACAGACAGACAGATGACCCAAAAACATAATTCCTCCACCACCTAGTGACAGGCATAAAATAGGGCTTTATGACTTTGAAATATCAAGTTATTTCCTTACCGAACATTATGTACAAAGTTGTGTTCTCGCTTTTCATGTTCCATTTCATCTTCATAGTTACGCTCATATTTTTCCTTAAAGTGTCCAAACAAGCGATGGGCATGGCCCACAGGAGAAGTATGAATCAGGTCTTGAATGGGATTGGCCAGAATTCTGTGTGCCTCTCCTGGACCAGGAAAAGCACCGCAGCTCATACCTTAAAAAAAAACCAAAAAAAAAAACCCCATCAATTAGATACGTCAATATTAAGAGGCACAAGAATTTATACATGCCTGTGTTAGCAAGTGTGAGAAAAAAATGGGCAATTTACCTTCTGGCAGATCAAAGTCTTTAGGATTGGTTTGAGGGCTGAAGTCACTGTAGTCGATGAGGTATTTGTCATAGTGGGATCCCAGAAGCGTGTTGTACCCCATCATTTCATAATGGCAAGGTTTGGCCAGGCCACCCTCTGGTCGGGCCACCCACAGACGGTAAGTGTTCTTTTTGTGTCCAACAACAGTGATATTCTTCCACACTTCACACAAGAGGCCCGCAAAGTAATCCATTTGTTCAAACTGTACACAAATGCAGACTCGTCAAAGCACAAAACAAAACTCATGTCAAGCATTAGGTTACGTGAACTACTTTCATGATGTATAATTCAAAGGTGGGCACAGACATTTATTAAAACAAAAAGTTCCTTAAAACAAAGTGGACACCTGAAAGCCCTGTAGATCAGGTAGTGCAGCCTGAGGCAGTACTGGATCCTCCTTAGTGCCATTGACTTGGAAGCATTTCATGGCATTAAATTCAGTCTCAGTTGTCACAGGTGTGATTTTGTAGCTGACACCTTGATCTCCTGCTGCTCCGAGCTGAAAAGTGGAGACTTGTCCTGCCAATGAGTTACCACAAAGCAGAAGTAACAGACATTAATTATGTATACATAAGCATAACCTGTGTAAAGATAAGTGGTAGGTGCAGTAGCTTAGGAGTGGTCACAAGCTAGACAAAAGCTGCAATATAAAATTATATAAATAAAATTTTTTATATTCGTTTGAAAATTCAGATTAACCCTCTGTACTAAATTTCATTATTCTTTGACAATTGCAGGTTTCACCAAAAGTTCCTGTAGAATATAAGGAACAAAAAGTTTCCAGAAATCCTGAACAAAAGCTAGAAAGTTCCAGTTTAGTGTTTCCTTTGTACAGCATGATTTTTGTTGAGCATTAAATACTTGTCACAAGAAGCAGGTCTCTAGAAGTGTACAAAATACCTGTACATCTTTTGAAAGACATTAAGGCTTGAAGAAATTCAAACTCCTCCTGATCATGGAAATCTACACCGCTGCAGCATTTGATTCAAAAACATCTGGACCCGATATTGAAAACATAGAAAATGGCCAAATCAGGTATAGAGACAGAACTACAGTGGACAGCAAATCAGCAGATCATACAACACAATTGATCCAGCTCATCGGCTACTTATCTCACCATGATGAGCATATCAATCGTCATGAGATTTAAAAAGGGTCTAAAGTGCCAGAGACTTTACTCTGAACAAATAGTTTATTGGCAGCTGCAGTAAAGTGAGGTGAACTTCCAAAACATTTTCTGACTCAAGATAACTGATACTATCCTTAAGTCATCAGGTCAGCACAATAGGAGGTAAACGGGTCCTAAAAAACAATATTGTGAAACCAAACTCACCATGGTAATAATCAATTCTGCTTCTCTTCCCCTGTAGATCATACCAGCCTTCAAATGGTTCCTTGATTTCAGCATAGGGTAATGAGATCACACCTTCAAAGGAGTGACAATGAGTCCCAATCTTAACAGCCATTGAAAGCATAAAGGACAAAAAGTCTTGTGACTACCTTTTATGTGGTACATTTGTCCAAAATCTGGAACCTTCCGCCCTGCAAGAGGTGAAGCTTGCAACACTATAGACATAGGAAAAAGAGAGTTTAAATATGGACATCATGGACGTCATGTGTACCCTTTTAACTCAATATACTACATAACTGCTGAATTCTATATTCTGATTGGTCAGAAGGTGTTTGGTACATTTCTATATTTATGGCATTTGGCAGACACCCTTATCCAAAGCGACTTACATTTATTTAGTTTATAAATCCAAGCAGTTGAGGGTTAAGGGCCTTGCTCAAGGGCCCAACAGTGGTGGTTTGGCAGAGCTGGGGTTAGAACTCACAACCCTCCAATCAGTAGCCCAACATCTTATCCACTGCCCTTTGTGTAACAGCAGCTCCAACAATAGTTCCAAATACATTAAATTGTCCTAATACGGAAGCAGCTGTCCATACTTGAAAAGCAAGAAATATTTTTTGTGGAAATATGAGGAATTTAAACCTACACTAACAGCAAAAAGCAGCACCTCTGCCAAAACTCGGGTACACTACTGAATGTGTAATTGAGTAAGTTTACTCTAATAGCCGCACAATGAGGATAAACGGATTGAAAACTCATAACCCCAACATCTTTGTCATTTCATTTAAATTGTTATAATTAGAGGCTTCTCTAAGAAGTGCTCTTCTTACAGTTCGCGCTGGGGAGTTGAATTAGTTGCGTCACTTATATAAAGTCACTTTGCTCACAGCTGATTGGTCTATTTGGGTGGATGGGCTCTCTTACCCAGAACATCACCTGGCCCAGAGCAGGTTAGACATGGAGTGGAAGTTACTATGCTGATATTTTACACCGGTAAAAGCAGAATCACTTTCATGGTACCTAAAACCCAGAGCTGGCACAAACTAAACTGAAACTTACCTGGCCAGCCACCTAAACCGGCTTCATGTTACAGGCCACAGATTTCAATATCCAGTTACAGAAAAAATAAGAATAAATTCCAGTACACATTTGTGTGTGTCTGGAAAAGCAGTCCTACCTGAAGCACAGCCGACCAACACGCCTGCAGCTAGGAAGATCCACATGGTGACGTGACGGGTTATTAAAACTCATACATCAACAACTGCACAAAACCACCGAAAACTTCACCGTGTTATTAACAGCTCTTGCTTACTGAGATAGTGACATGCGGCGCGCACCAATCAAAACACGCAGCCCTGACTTCATGAAGTCACATGACTACAAGGGACTCGCGCTCACATGATCGCAGTCAGCTGAAACAACTCAAGTTCCGCACGCGCTGGGTGCACGTTTAAATAGCTTTATGCCCCCTATACAAGTGCACTTCATATGGGGTAGTGGCATAACAACTCACGCACTAGATGGTGCACTGTGTATCAAATTCGGAGTCGTTTAGTATCCAGCCGTTAAGATAACATTTGCTTAGGTCAGAAATAAAAAACGGGTATTGCCGTTATTGTATAACCTAAGCACATAAAGACAGGATACAAAACACGTTGTGTAACTCAGGATTGGCTGAAACCTAAGATGAGAAGCAAAACTGGAAACTAAACATTTATACTAGACAGTGACACTTATATTTCTGTGGTTACTCTGAGTAGTACTTTACATTATGGTTGTGTGTAAAACAGCCAAGTCTAAAACAAACTGATAATGGAGTAAATTAAATCAAGTCCAACTGATTACATTAAGAACACTCCTCATATGCATTTTTATTTTTGTTTATTGCTTTGATTTCATTTTTAAGCCACTAAGGAAAACAGATCAAGTTGTGGGGTTTTACCTAATGATGGTTCACATACCTTTTATATTCACCACAGTGAATGTAATTTGAATAAAATATGATAAATTAAAATGTAATCCAAGTGGAAATTCCAAGTGATTTGCCCGATCAAGCGTATGGTACACACAGCCAAGAACACACACACAGTGAAACATGTGATCACTTTTCTATTTATTTGATTAGCAGATACAAAACCAGTCTGTCTTTTACAACCTTAAGAACTCTTTTTAACAAATTATTTTTATACTCCCATGTGCAGTTGGCAATAGGAGGAGGACGACAATATTACTCCCTTGTTGTACAACACCAGGCTGCTTGCTTCTTTTCAAAGCACGACTCCTGCAGAAAATAATCATCTAGCTCTAACTGCCTTTTGCAATGCTGTATGTATGTCTCATGTAATCCTGAGACATGGCAACCTTGAGAACCTGAGGCTACATCTTTCACACCAGGTGCTCCCAATGTATACTTTATAATTCATATACTATTTACAAAACATTTAATAAAGTAGGAATATAACAAACTGTGGGGAAAAAATATCACTGAATAGACATGTGACATTTTCAGTTACTGGCATTTTGTCAAAGATTCCACAATTATTATTTTTTATCTTGGGTGATGAAAATCTGGAAAGCTTAAAGAGTAATTCAGAGCTTTCAGATCTGATTTGGCACACAGTTTGTGAACTCATATGCCAACATGGATTTGTCATATGTCATCTCCCCACAACCCCGAGAGGAGGCTTAACAAAAAAGAAAACTCACAATCCCAACCACTATGATTTTCTGAGGGATCAGCATTGATGTTCGGAGAGGTCCTCAAAATTTACTTATTGCTGCTAATAAATAGCTAAATACATATCTTTCCTTATAAGAACCAAGAATGCACAGACCAACATATTATATTATATAATTTAAGTGACTTGCAGAATGTCATAGAGAGAAAGAAATAATTCTCTGTGAAAGAACAAAGTCACTGGACTGTCTTGTTAGATAGACAAGGCCAGGTATTTTACTCTCAGCACAGCTGTAGGTTGGTTCTGACTGGCAGAGAGATGTCCACCCAGTTGTTGGGGTTCTGGATTACTGTATTCCACAGACTGATTTCTTCTTCAGTGGAGTCCATCCAACAAACCTTCTGACCATAACTCACACCTAATTAACACACACACACACACACACACACACACACACACACACACACACATTTTATACCGTGAGGGAAAAAAGTATTTGATCCCCTGCTGATTTTGTACGTTTGCCCACTGACAAAGAAATGATCAGTCTATAATTTTAATGGTAGATTTATTTGAACAGTGAGAGACAAAATAACAAGAAAATCCAGAAAAACGCATGTCAAAAATGTTATAAATTGATTTGCATTTTAATGAGGGAAATATGTATTTGACCCCTCTGCAAAACATGACTTAGTACTTGGTGGCAAAACCCTTGTTGGCAATCACAGAGGTCAGACTTTTCTTGTAGTTGGCCACCAGGTTTGCACACATCTCAGGAGGGATTTTGTCCCACTCCTCATTGCAGATCTTCTCCAAGTCATTAAGGTTTCGAGGCTGACGTTTGGCAACTCGAACCTTCAGCTCCCTCCACAGATTTTCTATGGGATTAAGGTCTGGAGACTGGCTAGGCCACTCCAGTGCTTAATGTGCTTCTTCTTGAGCCACTCCTTTGTTGCCTTGGCCGTGTGTTTTGGGTCATTGTCATGCTGGAATACCCATCCATGACCCATTTTCAATGCCTTGGCTGAGTGAAGGAGGTCCTCACCAAAGATTAATTATAGACTGATCATTTTTTTGTCAATGGGCAAACGTACAAAATCAGCAGGGGATCAAATACTCCATGTTTGACGGTGGGGATGGTGCTCTTGGGGTCATAGGCAGCAATCCTCCTCCCCCAAACACGGCGAGTTGAGTTGATGCCAAAGAGCTCCATTTTGGTCTCATCTGACCACAACTCTTTCACCCAGTTGTCCTCTGAATCATTCAGATGTTCATTGGCAAACTTCAGACGAGCATGTATATGTGCTTTCTTGAGCAGGGGGACCTTGCGGGCGCTGCAGGATTTCAGTCCTTCACGGCGTAGTGTGTTACCAATTGTTTTCTTGGTGACTATGGTCCCAGCTGCCTTGAGATCATTGACAAGATCCTCCTGTGTAGTTCTGGGCTGATTCCTCACTGTTCTCATGATCATTGCAACTCCACGAGGTGAGATCTTGCATGGAGCCTCAGGCCGAGGGAGCTTGACAGTTCTTTTGTGTTTCTTCCATTTGCGAATAATCGCACCAACTGTTGTCACCTTCTCACCTTGTAGCCCATTCCAGACTTGTGTAGGTCTACAATCTTGTCCCTGATATCCTTGGAGAGCTCTTTGGTCTTGGCCATGGTGGAGATTTTGGAATCTGATTCATTGATTGCTTCTGTGGACAGGTGTCTTTTATACAGGTAACAAGCTGAGATTAGGAACACTCCCTTTAAGAGTGTGCTCCTAATCTCAGCTCATTACCTGTATAAAAGACACCTGGGTGCCAGAAATCTTTCTGATTGAGAGGGGGTCAAATACAAATTTCCCTCATTAAAATGCAAATCAATTTATAACATTTTTGACATGCGTTTTTCTGGATTTTCTTGTTATTCTGTCTCTCACTGTTCAGATAAACCTACCATCAAAATTATAGACTGAACATTTCTTTGTCAGTGGGCAAACATACAAAATCTGCAGGGGATCAAATACTTTTTTCCCTCACTGTACATGTAAGATGTACAGAGTTGCACACACACTAAACGATCATTTTGAGATGCTGTGCTGTGTTGTGTTGTGTAGCCATGTGTAGTCCAATCAACCAGAATTGTAACATTTCATGTTTAAGAAATCCTTTCTGATAATAAAAGGTATAAAAATCTGTGCCTGTTTGTTCCCCTTTTACACAGGCACTTTTGCATGGGAATTCAACAATCCTTGTGAATGTAGGTCAAATCCGAGGAAGATTAAAATCCCTGGGAAGATTGGCATGTTAGTCTAGGATCAGTTCTACAAAACCCTAGAAATCATCAAGGGGGAAATCACATGTAAACCGAAGCTAATATATTACTAGGAAACATGACATCTTGATGAATATTTTTTGTACACTGTCTGTGGTGGATTACATTAGCATAGTCAAGCTACAACAGTAGGAAAACTTAAAGTTGATGAAAAACAAGAACAGGAGAAATGTCAGGAGTGATTCATTAATTAAACAAAAACCTATTACATTTTATGAGATGAATTGCACAGTATTCTGCAGAATGTGAGACAGACTCTATGAATGTAATGTAAATAGAGAGAAGTGGAAGGTGATATAAAACAAAGGTAAAAAATAATTCAAGCAAAACCAATGCAGTTAGAAATTGTTATGCATCACATTTTGTGTACTGGATGTTTTGGAGGGGAAAACATGATAGTGTATTTGTATATATCTATGTATGCATCGGAGTTCCCACTGTACCTGAGCCTGTGCTGAGGTGCACGCCTCCAAGACAGCTGGAAGTGTTCCACACAGTAATTTCAACACAGGCCTGTATGAGGTCAACAGACTGCAGACCATCATACACCATAGTGTGGTTGAATACAGGACTGACTGAGCCACGGACAGCCCGTGTCTGCTGACCACTAACACCACTCTCGTCTGGCAAAATCACACTGCAAACACAACACACACACTCAAATGTACTTTTTCTATGAAGACAAGTACAGGTTAGTTCTTGTCATATCATATTGGTACTGTTATCTACAGTGAGGGAAAGAAGAATTTGATCCCCTGCTGATTTTGTACGTTTGCCCACTGACAAAGAAATGATCAGTCTATAATTTTAATGGTAGATTTATTTGAACAGTGAGAGACAGAATAACAACAAGAAAATCCAGAAAAATGCATGTCAAAAATGTTATAAATTGATTTGCATTTTAATGAGGGAAATAAGTATTTGGTGCGAAACAGTTGGTGCGATTATTCGCAAATGGAAGAAACACAAAAGAACTGTCAATCTCCCTCGGCCTGGGGCTCCATGCAAGATCTCACCTCGTGGAGTTGCAGTGATCATGAGGACAGTGAGGAATCAGCCCAGAACTACATGGGAAGATCTGGTCAATGATCTCAAGGCAGCTGGGTCCATAGTCACCAAGAAAACAATTGGTAACACACTACGCCGTGAAGGACTGAAATCCTGCAGTGCCCGCAAGGTCCCCCTGCTCAAGAAAGCACATATACATGCCCGTCTGATGTTTGCCAATGAACATCTGAATGATTCAGAGGACAACTGGGTGAAAGTGTTGTGGTCAGATGAGACCAAAATGGAGCTCTTTGGCATCAACTCAACTCGCCGTGTTTGGAGGAGGAGGAATGCTGCCTATGACCCCAAGAACACCATCAAACATGGAGGTGGAAACATTATGTTTTGCGGCTGTTTTTCTGCTAAGGGGACAGGACAACTTCACCGCATCAAAGGGACGATGGACGCGGCCATGTGCCGTCAAACCTTGGGTGAGAACCTCCTTCCCTCAGCCAGGGCATTGAAAATGGGTCGTGGATGGGTATTCCAGCATGACAATAACCCAAAACACATGGCCAAGGCAACAAAGGAGTGGCTCAAGAAGAAGCACATTAAGGTCCTGGAGTGGCCTAGCCAGTCTCCAGACCTTAATCCCATAGAAAATCTGTGGAGGGAGCTGAAGGTTCGAGTTGCCAAACATCAGCCTCGAAACCTTAATGACTTGGAGAAGATCTGCAATGAGGAGTGGGACAAAATCCCTCCTGAGACGTGTGCAAACCTGGTGGCCAACTACAAGAAACGTCTGACCTCTGTGATTGCCAACAAGGGTTTTGCCACCAAGTACTAAGTCATGTTTTGCAGAGGGGTCAAATACATATTTACCTCATTAAAATGCAAATCAATTTATAAAATTTTTGACATGCATTTTTCTGGATTTTCTTGTTGTTATTCTGTCTCTCACTGTTCAAATAAATCTACCATTAAAATTATAGACTGATCATTTCAACTGATCATTTCGAACTAAATCAGCAGGGGATCAAATACTTTTTTCCCTCACTGTACAGAGTTATTAATTTTTCTGCAGATGTTTGTGAATGTGTGTACGTTTACCTTTTTACAAAGATATTTGGAGTGCCACGTTTTGGGGGAAGGAGTCCAACAATCTCCTTCAGCCAAATATGTAGCTCACCAGTGAGAGGGAACCCTCCTTCTGCATCAACAAATTTGCAAAGGTATCACATATACATATGCGCAAATACATGCATAATATATGATTTATTATTATAGTATACATCTGTTTCTATATGTGTGTGTGTGTGTGTGTGTGTGTGTGTGTTCAGTGACCTTCAGAGCCAGGTGGTATGAATTTAAGTGTTAGTAAGATGGTTCCCCTGCTGAGGACAGCTTCAGGATTCATTTGTACCTGAGACAGAAAGTGATAGTGCAGTCAAATAGATAATTTTTACATGACACAGCACACTCAGTTGACGGAGTTTGTCTGTTTTGGTTGCAGGTTGCATTTCACTCACCCTGGGCTGAAGAGGGTACCATGCTGGTTTACTCTGGCTCCAATCACACTGACTGAGCTGCACTTCCACCTCCCCCAAAAACAGATTCCTCCGGACACGCTCCATATGCCACACTGACACACTGAGGACGCGAGCCAGCAGGTCCGATTTACGTATTTTATACTGGGATAAAGATTAGAGTATTTTTTCATTAATGTGCATAATTTATAAATATGGAGTTATAGATGAGCTGTACCATTTTATGTTAAAATCTATTAAAATATAAAACAGAAATTACTAATATGTATGCATTTTAAATCATATCGTTTTACTCTTACTCCTTATGGTGTTTACTGAATACAAATGAAAGAAGACTCCAGTTCAATTTAAATCTAAACAAACATTAACGTTTCTTTAAATAACTCATTTGTGACAAATTAACATTATCAACATAAAATCTACATTAATACACCATAAATAATGTAAAAAGTAAGTAATGCTTGTATTAATCAATATTGTTTAACAGTGGGTTACAATGAATTTATCATTTAGGAACATAGTTTTGAATAATTTTATTCATGATAATTTGTGTATACTTATTTTTAGAAATGTATGGAATAAGCATTGGCTAATGTAGGTATATTATTCGTTCATTTATTCATATTCCATCCCAGACTTCTTGAGCCACAGCCACAGGTCTAGGGGATCTCCAATGATCCCAAGCCAACTTAGAAACCTAATCTCTCTAGCGGGTCTTAGGCCTGCCTCAAGGTCTCCATCCAATGGAATATGCTTGATGCAGCTCTACCAAGAACCAATCCCAGGCATATTTGTAAGATAAACCACTTCAACTGGCTCCCATCAATTCAGAGGAGAAGCTCCCTACTCAGAATCTTTACTTGATTATCAAGCTTTTCACCTTATTACAAAGAGTAAGCCCAGCAACCTTGCAGAGAATTTATACTGCCTGTATTGGCGAACTTATTCTTTAAAATCACAGCCCTAAATCAGACCACCACAGAAGGGACCCAATCAATTCATCATTCTCACACTCTCCTTTTATAATACTCCTGAATAAGATCCTAAGTTACTTAAACTCCTTACCCAGAGTCAAGGTTTTTCTCTCTCTAATTTTGATTCCAACACCCACCTTAAATGGTTTCAACTTAGTGTTAATTGACAATCCAAGGTTCACTGAAGTTCACAAACCCTTTATCAAGGCTGCACATGTATTAATATATTTTTTAAAAATCAATTACTTGTTACTTTAACATTGTTTGTGCTTATTCATGCTAAGGCTTATGGCTTGTTAATGTTAAGTAATCGATTGTATTACACAATGCAATTGTACTGTATACCTACAAAGTGACCTATGTGGTAGGTTTATATGATAATATGTAGTTAATTGCATTATCATCAACAACAAGAACAACAATAATAGCATAATTTAAAGCTATACTTTACTATGCAACTATAACTGATAGATTCTTACCTTGAGTGTTTCATCATATACAGGATTTAAGGTTTTCCTCTTTACTGAAGTTTTCCTTTTACTGTGAGATGTGTTATCTGGAAGGAGGTATAATTTCACATACCTGCATAAAAAATGTAAGGTGTGAATCTGGATATACATACACTTGTCAGATGGCATCTCAACATTAATGTTTAAATATCCCAACGCTTACGGGTCAGAGCGGTTTTTACGCGCTGGAGCCAGATCCTGACAGCGACATACTCGCACATGAAGCTCCTCTTTCCTAGAGTCATACTGCAGCGAGAACTGGATCTGGCCACTCACAGTAACACTTCCAAAATCCCCAACACTGTATAGGCTCATCATGCTGCCACTCATCTATGGGAGACAAACACAGTCACACTGTTTGCTAATGTTAGCACAGACTTACTGATAGATAGCATGATCATGGCACTGTTAGTTTCAAAGTAAAGTAACGAGTTGAATTTTTCACTGTCTGTTCAGTTAAATATGTTGCCTAGTGGTATTGGCAGTCAGTGGACACAAGGTATACATAACATCTGACAGGGACAGTCCTCCAAAAATCCACCAGATGGCAGACTGCCCTGAATACTGAACCCATCCTCAGTGGCTATGCTCATTTCCTGTCTGCATCATATAAAACACACATGAAATTTATACTTTACTATTCTTTTGAGTAAGTGCTGAGCTTTGGTTATTGTGATTTGTCTGTGTGTTTGACACCTGCCTTGCTTTTCTGGTTTTCCTGCCCTGGATATCACTTTGTTCTGGTTTGCATCCGATATTCTGTGTATCTACTCAATCCTGTGTTCTTTAAATATGATTTTGGATTTGCACTTTGGATTGTTTACTACCAAGCTCATATTCTATATGACCCAGAACTGTTGTTGATTTTTTTTTTAGAAAATAAAAAAACTACTGCATCTCATGCTTGGGTCAATTTAGTGTAGCCTGTTTTTTACTATAGGGGAATCCAGAGTACCCAGTGGAAATCCCAACGAACACAGAGTGAACATACAGAACTCCAAGTAGACAATAACCCTAGCTCAGGATTGAACCCTGGAACAGTGAGGCACCAAGCCCATGTTACCCATGTATTTGTTGGTCCTATTTTCTTATATATTTTGGGAAATTCAGTGAAAGTGGGGAGTTTATTCCATAAGCTTACGTTACATACTGTAACGTGGTTTTTAAAAAAAATCACGTAGGCCTTAATAGGAAACACTCACCCTGGTGGCCTCTTCTATTCAATTCTTTATTCCTCCAAGAGGATTTAAATATTTGAGACTTTTTGATTTATAATTCTAGAGCCATCTATGCATGTGAATGTGAGACAAACTTTTCTTTTATAATGTTGCCTTGATATATTTATACTAGATGTTTACACTTTCCAGACTCTACTAGGGAGCTGGTGCCCAGCTGTCTGTACTCTGTGAACATCTTCTGATTAAGTCAAGGTGAAGGTACAAATAAATACATAGTAAAAGCTGCGGAGATCTTCATGATGTAACATCTTTTTCATGAATAAAGAAACATTCATGGATTGAAGTTGATTTTGGTATCATTGGCTGAAGGATGTAGGATTGAGGAGGTGAAGATGTGTCAGTTAAATCACTGTGAAGTGTGAAATGGGTGTGAATTGCTTCATTTCTGCAGTACAATGCATAGATGTATGCAGGAGTGTTTGTTTCATACCGTATGATTAGAGTACAAGTTGTTTACTGAGCCAAATCTGGTGTAGTACAGTTCAGTACTGCCAGAATCAATATCGCCATCAGAATTAGCCTATAGATAAGCAGACCACATACAAGACAGAGTTTTCAACTGATGGCATTCTTAGTCCATGACCAGTATCCAGAACCACTATCAAGATGTATTTACTGATAAAGACTTCAAAACCTTTGAAGAGCTCTTGATCTGAATATAAGGTACATTACATATTACTGCATAATCAATCCAAGTTGACATCTTAATAAATACATACAACAAATATGTGTATTTTGTGTAAATACCTGTAGTGATGATGATGTGTTCTGCAGTGATCTGTCCTCTAAAGCCTCTGAATCTGTAACACTTCCTGAAACAGTAGGATGGACAGAAAGAAGAGACAGATAAGGACATGTCTGCTAGTTCCTGTTGGGACATTTGCTTTGAAAATAACTTACCTTCAGTAATTTCCCTTGACTCAACTTCTGAAATGTCTTCTCTTTGTTCAATATTCATCTAGAGAGGAGAATAGCAAAATGTCAATTATATACAAGTTTTGTGTTTATTATAAATATTCTTTAGGGATGGTTTATTCTTTAGCAAAATAAAAAACAATCCAAAAATTTTTTTTACAATCAAATACTCAAATGCATAAAAAAGATATTCACTGTTCAATCTCAGATTCCACCGTGAGTCTAAATTAGACTGTAACATACACTATATGGCCAAAAGTATTTGGATACCTGGCAATCACACCAATATGTGCCCAATCCAAAACCAGGGGCAGTAATACGGTATAAACACACAAGACCATTAGTGAAGTCAGGCATTGAAGTCAAGTGACAAGCCTAGTGCACAGCTAGCATTTCAATTCACACCAAAGGCGTTCAGTGGGGTCGAGGTCAGTTCTTCCACTCTAACCTTGTCAAACCATGTCTTTATAGACCTCACATTGTGCACAGGGACATTGTCATGATGAAACAGGTTTGGGCCTCTTAGTTCCAGTGAAGAGAAATTGTAAATCTACAGCAAAAGTTCGCCAAACTAAATAGTGACTTTTTTTCATTTATTACTGTTTATTACTGCACTTTATGGTATTTTTTTAATGTAGAAATGTTTATGTTTGGAGGCATCTTTGCTGTACAGCATTTCTTTGCATATGCCTAAGTCTTTTGCACAGTACTGTATGTATGTATATATATATATATATATATATATATATATATATATATATATATATATATATATATATATATATATATATATATATATATATATATATATATATATATATATATATTTTTTTTTAACGTTAATATAGGGTGTACACACACACACACACACACACACAAACTCACGCCACCTGCAAAACTAACCTTTGTGCTTCGTTTGGTCCTTGGTCGTGGTTCAGGGGCCACACTAAGGTTGAGACTGAGGAAGATTTATTTAGGTTAGCTCAGGTTCTGAGAAGTTTAGGCTGACATTTTTCATTATAGGATTGAAATAGGATTTAAACAACCTTGCTTTTTTCTTGTCCTCTATTGTTGTTTCTTTTTCTATAATTTCTCCATCTTCCAGGTCTGCTGTGTTCACTTCTGTGGTCTCTTCCTGCTTCTTAGATTTCTGTTCTTTAAACACCGACATCACAGGCAAATCTACACAATGAAAAAGTCCGTAAATTTGAAAAAAATGGTATATAAGTGCAAAGCTGGACAAAGTATTAAAATTTGACATGCAGGACTAAAATATGGCACACAGTTAGAGCATAGTTTGACACATTGTCTGATTTAAATGGGCAGTGAGAAATCAAATGACCTTTATCCCTCCTTTTGCGGCGTATAGAGGTTTGAACAACATCTGCCCCTTGATTCCGATAGCGCTTGGCTCGTTGCTCATTGAACCATGCACCTGTGAGGAAGTGAAGGCGCACGGGGTCGGACTCCAGTTGTTTGAGTTTACACACACACACACACACACACACACACACACACACAGAGAGATTACATGGGAGCATGATAACATACATACACAAAAAATAGCAATACTTTCCCTTTAATCACCATATTTTACAATATATTATAATTATATGAACATTTTAACTCACAAACACACCTGATCCGGCCCTCATCGTGGTTGCGCAATTCATTATCCCTCAACAACACATTTAAAATGATGGTTTGTTCCGCTTCAGACAGATCACCCAAATCCAAAAGAGTTTCCTCCTCCATAACTTCACAGCAAACACTGCATCAGGAACATCAACAAGATCATCACCACCAATCAGTCAACTCGGCATAATTCTTCAATCCACATCCCACAGACTTAATTTTAATCAAGGATATAGTAAGATTAATAGTACACTGTTAACCTAGAGGGGCTGTATTCATGAAAATCTACAAATAAGTATATGATGAATATGGGACACACTAAGAAATTTTTGCATACTATAATTTCAGAATCATTTATGTGCAAATATTTCCCTCTGAAATGCTATACAAATACCTCTTGTCCAATAAAACGTGATTTTAGCATAATGATATCATGAGAGGACAGACATCGAAACGGATTGCAAAACGGAATGCAGGAATATCAGAGGTATTGGATTTTGGTTCACTTATTGTGAGGCTTTTACTGAGTCAATGTGTAATCATATCATATATATTTATATATATATATATATATATATATATATATATATATATATATATATATATATATATATATATATATATATATATATATATATATATATATATATATATATATATATATATATATATATATATATATATATATATATATATATATATATATCCAGGCTTGGGGGGCATGCTGGCTTAGTGGTTAGCATGTTTGCCTCACACCTGGGGATTTGATTCTCACCACTGCTCTGTGTGTGTGTGTGTGTGTGAAGTTTGCATGTTCTCCCCATGCTTCGTAGATTTTCTCCAGGAGCTCTGGTTTTCTCCCCAGTCCAAAGACATGCATTGTAGGCTAATTGGCATCTCTAAATAATTTGTAGTGTATGAATGGGTATGTGACTGAGTGTGATCTTGCTCTGTGCTGAATTGGCACCATCTGGGGTGTCCCCCAACTTGTGTCCCGAGTCCCCTGGGATAGGTTCCACGCTCCCCCGCAACCCTGTGTAGGATAATGGGTGGATGGATGTATATCTACCGAAAATGGATAGATGGATGGATATCCAGGCTTTTTTGCTTTTTTATTAATTATGCAACCAACAAAAGCATAATCACATACTAACACAAAAGGCAAATACTACATGCGTACAAAGGACAAAAAAAAACCCAAGAGGGAACAAACATAAAACACTGTGTACATATCCAAGAAAATGAACAAAATCAGGAATCAGTACAACAATCAAGTATCAGCACTAAATCCACCCACTTCCGCTATAGCTGATATTGGAGATAACTTATGAAAGGTCTCCACGTTACAGCAAACTCAGAGCCAGAACTCTGCAAATTCAGTCTTATTTTTTCTAGTCTTAGAAATCGTAGCAAATCTGTAACCCACGGTTTAAAAAAGGGGGAAGCATGAATCAATTACCTCGCCAGCAGTAAAGTAAAAGCTGATATGTTTTGAAAGAGTGGCCATACTACTGATAATCCCGAAGACGGCTGTTAGAGGGTTTGGACTTACATTGTTATTAAATATCTTAGAATATGACTAAATATTCTATTTAGTTTCTGTGACCAGAAAACAAACATATTAGAACTGCTTGCGTCTTGAACATGTCATGATTATTGATAAATTTTCATGTCATGATTTTTCCAAGTATATGTGGCATTCTACAAAAAAACAATCAGCAGTCGCGATGACTCAATTTAGAAAAACAGCCAAAAATGTTTAAAAATTTTGTCAAAAACAGATTTGGACCAAAATGGAGTTTTTCTTCCAGTACCACCCTTTAAAGCCTGAACTTTAAGATATTACTTTGAAATGAATATTAGCGTATTAAATTCAGCCTATTTGTCAGATACTGGCTGACAAAATGTCCATGATGGTCCTGAACCATCACATCAACAGCAAAACAGAAAAGCACACAAACACAGTCTGTAGAGATTACAGCGGACAAAGTTTGTAAGGCTTAAATTACCTAATAAATAAAAAATGTAATCAATACAACAGAATTAACTGACTTAATCACTGATTATTTCCCCACCAATGTCAGTCGAGTATCAGTATCAGTCGAGTGAAAAGAGGTTTAAATTCTGAGCTCTTTTACCTCAGGTGATGAGACATTACCTGAAGCGTATGATGCTGAAAATCAAAGTGTTAGTCAGTAGTTCCTATTGTAAACAATATTCTTTCAAAATTAGGAGTAATGTTCATTTTTTAATAGTATTAACTAGTAGATTATGTTGTAAATGTAGAAAAAGTTGGGGCGTCTTTAAGTGGAATTGAAATGGCATGTTCTCCCTTTTGTGCCGTAACCAGATTTGAAAATTCTAGAGCTTTACTTGTGATTGAAATATATGCAAAAACAAACAAACAAATAAAAAAAACAATCCAACATTAAAAATTCACAATGTGAAGGGTTTTCCCAGGCCTCCATTCATATGTCTACATGTCCAGGGCATTAATTAAATCATCATCATTGTTTTAGATATTTTATGATACATGTTTCTTTATGGCCACTATGCAAATCTATTATAATTAAGGTGTCCCATCTAATGTTGTGTCCTATATCAAAAAAGAAACAGTGATTCTGACTCCACTAAATGACACTAAAAAAAACACAAAGTAGAAATTTTAAAATGCGTCTCACGAGATCATCATTCACGCTATTCAATGGGGTAATACACAGCTGAAGGGGAAGAAGTGCTTCCCTGCAGAACAAAGAGTTACAGTCAGGTAACTTGCCAAATATCAGCGCGCATGCGCGGTACAACTGCCACAAGAGTACTTAAGACAAACCTAAATAAACAACCTTCAGATTTGGGAAGGAAATCGTTTTTCTCCACCTACGAAATCTAGTTGAAGAACCTGTTCACACTCCTGGAACTTGTCCAGGTCGTCAGGAACTGTACATCCAACACCACTGTCAAGTCATTACTCCTGAATGACATGCACACCCTCAGGATTAAGTCCTCGCGCACCGCTTGCCACCTCACCATGCGCACTATGTATGTTCACTAAAGCCATCCTCCTACTAATCAGAACTAGTCACGTCTACTATGTGTCGTATGTGGCAGGTGTGACAAAGCACATAACGCACCTGTCTCTCTCGCCAAGTTCCCCAGGTGTCTCAGTTCAGGATCTCTGAACGGCAGCAGTGTGGAAAACGGATTGTCACACCAACACAGTGAACGCGTCCTGTTTAAAGTAGCATGTCTTCGAGTTGGGGTTAACATCAGCGCTCCGTTAGACTCTGTGCTCTGAGTTAGTGGCATTAACAGGCTGAATGTGTCCGATCCCGCCCTGCAGGCGCTGTACAAAACGTGAACCGGATTTTCACACACACGCGCGCGCGCACACACACACACACACACACACACACACACAGGGAACCATCCCATTTATCAATTCACTTCATGTTTATTCTACTCATTTCTCTCTCCCACGCACTCTCGCCTCTGACCATATGCTTCACAGGACTACGGAGTTTGCGCCATCATAAAAGGAATAGAGAAAAGTCATCCACTTTATGGAGCAAATCGGCTGTCTGCTATTTCGTTCTCTCCGTAATATATGCACACACAAACAAAGAGAAATGCGCATATATAAATTTGCATGGCGTTGTTGTTTCGTGTGACAGTGCCCTCATCTAGTTCTGTCCCAATAGTTATTAGTCCACACCTGCAAAATACACAGTAAGTCTTGCCCAAGTACACCCTCTAAATACACAGGAAAGAACACAAGCAGCATGCAGTCATTTTGCAATTATTCAAGTGCATGCAGTCACTAAGTGGTTGAAATTCTCCACTTGGAGAATCAGTATTAGCTTTGAATAATAACAATAATAATAATAACAATAAACACGTTTACCTCACACCTCCGGGATTGGGGGTTCGAAGCCCACCTTCACCCCTGTACACCCTCTGTACATGTTTTCCCTGTGTTTCAGGGGTTTCCTCCAGGTACTCCAGTTTCCTCCCCCAGTCCGAAGACATGCATTGTAGGCTGATAGCCATTTCCAAATGGTCTGTAGAGTGTAAATGTGTGTGCGATTGTGCCCTGCAATGGGTTAGTAACATGCCTTGTGCCCCAAGTTCCCTGGGATCCCCCACGGCCATGTGTAGGATAAGCAGTATGGAGGATGGATGGACTATTATTATTATTATTATTATTATTATTATTATTATTATTATTTATGAATGGCTAGACCAGTAAATCCCAACTGTCATTTAGGAAGATAGGGTAATAATATAATGGGTTATTGCAGGTAAGCATGCAGGGAGGACAACTGGCCTACCATGGTTTATATGCAATTTCTCATTCTGCTGCTTTTCACACAACTACTGTTTAATCAACTTTAATATTATTCTGTTTGGCTGTTTGGATTGTCTAGTTAGCCTATTTATATTGTACTATGTATTTACTTCCCCCCCACTGCATGCATGTACAGTATATAGATATGACAACACACTTGTTTGTGGTGTATTGATAGGACATGCACCACAATATCAATACATTATCAGTAACATAATGTTAACATAACATTAACATGTCCACCATTAAACAGAAAATGGGGCTAATAGAATCGAACTTTCTAATTAAAGTTTTGCAGTCAGCAAAATTAAGTCACTTCTCTGTCAATGCGCCATACATTTAAACTAAAATTTTGTTATCTGTGGGGCCTGAGGAAGAGAAAACACCAGATGTTGAGTACTACCAACATTTAACCAATCAGAACTAGCCTTTTTGGAGGTGTGTTTTTAGAGGGAAAGAGGTTCATTTGTTTGGATTTTCAAAACAGCTAGCTTCATCTTAGACAAAATTTGAACTGTACTTTGATCAAGGCCTTCACTGGATTCGTATAAACCATAGAATCACTTCATTTGACTAAATAATTGTGTCCAATCACCTATAGAATATCCCCACCCAACTGGCAACTCTGACTAATGAAATATAATAGTCTATAATTGTCAGATGCTGCATGCAGATCCAGTATCGCAAGTAATAAGTCATGATCTGAGGAAAAAAATTAGGTCAATAATCATGCAGACTAGGTTTGATTTTATATTGTGCTATGGTCCAAGTCTGAAAAAAAATCAATGAGCAGTATTGGTTGTAGTGCGGTGTTAGAATGTTACAGCGATATGCTTAGCAACACACCCAAACAGAAATCGAACAGAGTTTACGTCATATCATGTGCTTGTACAGTCACAGAAACCATGTGGTTGTGCACTGTGTTTATCCAATCATTGTTGTTGACACAGCAAATATGCAAATAAGAACATTTACCCAGAGTTTAGGAATGTACAGTGTGAAATGTCATATTATGAATATCCAGGATTAATTGTTAACCCTGTGTAAAGTATGAGCAGCGTGAAACGAGAAGCAACCGAGGATAACCCAGTTTTCTGTTTACCCGGGGTTTAGAATGACCCAGGGTCAACTATTTCAAGTGTGAAAAGCCCTAATGAATGATTAGTCACTTAACTACAATTAGTAATGTTTTTAGAGATGCTAAAATAAGGGGATTCACATAGGGGTTCGGAATGTGTTTATTAAAGGGACATTTTTTTAAAAATATCACATATTTCTGGCACTCTGAAAATGTTTTTAAAATAATCACGCACACACAAGCACACACCCATTCAAACATCTCTCACATACACAACAACACTCATTCCAAACAGCACTGACTACTCGCACTGCTGAATGTATTATCTTCTTTACCCCACCCGCACCCACACCTCTACTTTACTATCCAGACACACATCCAATCCCATTCCTTTCATCCCTGAATGTGCTATCATAACTCATCATGAGCAGCTGCCTCATCTGCCTTCAGTTTAAACTCCTCCTCAGTAATCCGTCCATCCTTATTGCGGTCCTGGTTGTTAAACATGTTCTCAATTATACGCTGAGGATCATAGCCAGGAGCCAGACGACCTTTGCCTTCTGCCACTTGAAGCATGATGTAGTCTGAGAACTAGGGAGATAGAGATTTTTCAGACACAGTTGCAGACATGTGCAAATAAATATATATATATATATATATATATATATATATATATATATATATGTATATAGGTATATATATATATATATGTTACACACTAACCAAAATGTATACACACAGTCTATACCTCAGTGGGGTCCACTTGTAGGTCCTTGTTTTTGTCCATTTCACTGAAGAGATTGGGTGACACTTCATTATTCCATATAAACATGTAGCCTTCGGGAAGACCCTCCTCAACACCCATCAACTCGATATTGAACACCAGCACTGCACTGCCAGGGACTTCTCCATCTACACACATTTATGTATTGTTTCAACATTACTGTACATTCCTTATGTGTAGTTGTGTTTTTATTGTAGGGTATGTTTAATTATTTCAGCTGTATTTTTTTTTCATGAGTTGAGAGATGTGATAAACGAAGAGGACTGTACTAAAGAGGAAACCCATCAGTACGGGCCAGGGTGAGGGGGGTGCGTTGGGTGCTCCTTTTTAAAGAATTGAACACTCGTGTCAGAAGTGAATGTAATTCCACATTGCATTGCATTTTAGTTTTATCAGCAGTGTGTTGCAGCATACTGAAAGCAATCACTGTCCACTCGTAGCTCTAAGCTACAGTTGAGACATGGTTCTAATCAGAGAGAAGGAGTTGTTGCTCGTACTGCACCAATCCATTAATCAAGACTTTCAGAATTGTTACTAAAACATGATAAAAGTGTTAGTATTGTATAAATACTTAAAGCTCACAGAACTTTGCTTTTGTTATTGCTTTTCTACCAGGTATGGAATCTTTTCCTCAGGGATCCCACGTCTCTTCAACATTCAGGAATGCCTGGTTTGATCGCTCTCTGCTGGTTCTATCAAGTATTGCAGTCAGAATCATGACCACAGAACTGATGTGTACAATTGTGTACATAAATATGAGTACTTGACAAGGAAATGTCTATACTGTAATACACTTATTCTTTCATGTGTACACTTTTATTGGTGTGTGTGTTTTGTGATTCCACTGCTATGCTTTTTATAAATTCACCATAGTCTTGATTAAATGAAAAGTGATAAGTAGCCTACCCACATAAAGTTATGTAACTGACATCCAGTAATAAGTCATTGTCAAAAATGAAAGGTGAAGCCCTTTCCAATAAAGTTGCATGTGTTTTGGGCTTCTAAATTCAGGGTAATTGGGATATTGGTGTTAATAATGGATAGAGTACAGTACAAATGACAGGCTAAGACTGTACTGATTTACCTAATGATAATGGTAATGGTGAAGATGACTGTCTTGTTTTGAGTTGTTTGTAGATTTCCAAGGGACATCCTCTTGGAAATGGTATCTGAATTTGAGCCAGATGATCATGGAGATAGTTTATGGATACTGAAAACTTTGTGGTAGTTGCTATAGTTAGTTATGAATGAAAACTTGAGCTGTCTACCATTTATTGATTTAAAAAAAAAAAAATCTGGGATATTTTGATGTTGTGCAAAGTTTTAGTATGGAACATATGAAAAGTGTTATGCATGAGGCACAAAACTCTCCTGAATTTCCTTTCCCCACAGAGAAAATACGAGGCACTTGTTCTTTAAAGCTCTTAATAATAAAGCGCTTTTGTGTGAATCACCACTGCTTGTCTGGGTCACATGGTGGATCAGCCTTTGTTGTGCATGTGCGTGTGTGTGTGTGTGTGTGTGTGTGCATGCACGCGTGATAAAGAAACAGATTACATTACACTTATTCAGTCAGCAAACGTGTTTATCCAAAGAAAACCAGAATACCAAACTAAAGCTGAGCCCAATGGTTCTGTAGTGTCACTGTGGTCACTGTTGGATTTTACTAAATGAAAAAGAGAGACTTACCCACTCCCCTTTCTCCATAGCCCAGGTGAGGAGGTACAACGGCTTCGCGTTTCTCCCCTACACACATTCCCAACAGCGCCTCCTCCATACCTATAATCACATGTCCTGCTCCCAGAACCACATCATATGTCTTCTCATACCTGTAACTACACACACATATACAAACTTATTTTGATTGTGTGTTTCATCTATAAAGCGATGCATGAAAAATGGTATATCTAATCAGCCAACTTCAGCATGTATTATTTCTTATTGATGTGTAAGAGGTGGAACTTTAAACCTCAAAACAACAGCATAGCACATTTATGTACTGTATATTAATACTGTGTGTTACTTACGAAGCATCAATGTTAGTGCCATCCATAAGTGAAGCGTTGTAGTGGTATTTCACAAAGTCACCAGGTTTTGTGGTGTAACTGCAGTTCTCTGGTTTCTCACTGGTGATCTGCACTGTGTCAGATGGGTTGTGGAAGTCAATGATGTGGACGTCAAACACCAGCACAGCAGAGCCAGGGATCTTAGTGCCTGATACAGAACCAGAGGGAATGAAAGTTATACAGGCCCATTAAACTGGACTGCAAACTGAAAAAAGGTGAAGTGCAAAACAGCCTACAGTGTAGAACACAGAAAAAGGAGTGTGACACAAAATATCCTAATGTAGATAGTATGAGAAAATCTTGAAAATGATCATGCCTGCAAAGAGAGTATGGCCTGTACAGGGTGTAGGGATAAAGCAGTGAGTGTGTATGCAGCTGCATCTACCAAGGAGTACTCACTTAAGCATCCTAAACATAACTAAACATACCTGTTCCTTCTTCTCCATATGCCAGATGTGGTGGGATAGTAATCCTTCTGTGCTCTCCGACACACACACCCAGAAGGCCCTGGTCCATTCCAGCAATCACATAGCCTTTCCCAATGTATGTATCATATGTGTGATTCCTTGAGTAGCTGCATCATGTACACAAAAAGATTGTCCAAACTTTTGCTGCATACTATTGGTATTTGTAGTTTTATTATTTGTTTATGTTAACATTCTTTAAAAAATTGTATTCTTTGTTTTATTTCATTTAGTCTTTTTCTATATTTCATTTAATTCTATAATTGTGTACTGTTTATGTCTTTTCACTATTTGTATTTATACTTCGCTTAATTTTTTATTAAAAAAGTTTGTTTATTATTATTATTATTATTATTATTATTATTATTATTATTATTATTATTAATATTGCAAATCATACACCTACAGTGTGTATGAACTAGTTCTGCATATGAGACATGTATTTTGGATTAAAAAGAATATATATGCCATAAGCTTCTGTAGTTTTTCAATTACCTGGAGTCAAAGGGGGTTCCATCCAGCAGTGTCCCGTTATAGTGGTAGCGCATGAAATCTCCCTCCTTGCTCTTGCGTAGGCAGGACTCTGGCAGACTTTGAACCTCCACTGTAATCTCATCTTTGGGGTTATGAAGGTCCAACAGAACCACATCAAATACTAGAGAAGCCTGACCAGGAATATCACTCCCTGCAGAGTTTTTGAGAGCGAGAGAGATCAAACATTTTCTTATTCGGGAGCCAATTTCACCGGGGAAAAAAAATCACATTTCTCCTCTATTTATCTGTTAACCCCGACCAAGCTACTATGACAGATCTGAGACACTTGAGACATGTGAAGCGGTGTGAAGTTTCATTTCAAACTGCAATCATAGGACAGCTGTGAATTTGTTTGGATTGAAGAGATAATGCACACCTGTACAAACTGATGCATATCATATTAGCTATTACACAAAATCATAGATTCTCATCCTTGGGGCTGTGACCATATCTGCTATCTGTTATTAGTGAGAACCAGGGTTCAGTGCGGTTATGTGCATTAAATTAAAGTAGCAGTCTATGTTGGATGTAACCGTTGAGATGAGACACATCTTTCGCCTTGTGCAATACACAAGACCAGTCCAATCATAAAATGTGATGAATACAGAGTGCCTGCAGTTGTGGGCTCTTAGACACATAAAAGCATCATTAAATGTATAAATATATATATTATATATAAACATTTAACATACATGTATATTTTTATGGGCGATGTTTTTGCATTGATTTGCTAAAATCATATCATTTTTATTTAGAAAGTTGCATAGAATTCTGTGGATTGTGCACTTATTTGCAGTAATGCAGAGTAAATTAGTCAAGTAGACAGCCTAGAGTTTCTATTAATTCCCACTGGGAATGATTACAAATTATAATTTGTAAGTCGTATCTTTGTTCAGCTTACAGCAGAACTCAGAAACCCACATGACTGTCAGAAAAACATGCCTACCATTGATGTCTACATCACAAACATTTACTACAATTGAATTTGCACTGATCGATACCATATCATTGACATCTGTCATACTGTCAAATATTGAGATATGTTCAGATCTTTAATTACAGCACTTCACTGAACGATATTTACCGTCTCCATGTTCCCCATAGCCAAGGACCGGTGGCATAGTGATGATACGTTTCTCTCCCACACACATTCCCAGAAGACCTTGGTCCATACCAGCAATCAGCCAGCCAATCCCCACATATGTGTCATAGGTCCTCATGCGTGTGTGACTATAATGAGAATAAAGAGCCCACTAAGCACACTTACAGCACTTACATAGCAAAGCTGCACAGCAGGTGTGTGGACTACTGTTTAGACTGTTTTGCTCACCTCGAGTCGAAGAGTGTGCCATCGAGCAGAGTGCCATTGTAGTGGTAGCGTACATAGTCAGAGACCTGCACGGTTCGGACACACTTCTCTGGAAGGTAGTAAGTCTGAATCTGCACCTTGTCTTCTGTGTTCCAGATATCAAGCAAAAGCACATCAAAGTGCAGGATGGAATCAGGGGGGATGATGTCACCTGGGGATGAAGTTCACAAACAGTGATGCTCATTCTTGTTAGTCAAATAAGCTACAGCCTTCCAGAATGTACATCATCACAGACTCCTTCATTCTTGAGGCCTTACACACAGGCTTTACTCAGCTACCCTGATTTCAGTTAACAACAGGAAACAGTAAGGTGACAGTAAATGGAGTTTTAACAATTCTGTGACTGCACAAAAACAGCCTATGACGTGTGTATGACCTTTCCCACATACCCATCATGATTTCAAAATAGTAAACTCTGTGTGGAAATGTGCATGTTGCCATGCATCCTGTCAACCATGTTTACTGGTGTGTGTGCTTTGGAACTTTAACTGGTAAAGTAATACATTAACCCTAGTATGGTGTTTGGGGTCAATATGATCCCATTTGAACTTTCCTTGGTTAAAAAATATGGTTTCTTTCATCTCAAATAATGTAGAACAAATTACTAAATTTTATTCCACTATCTTTACACAAAAAAAATATGTGCTTGATTCGGCTATGCCGAAGGTATGTAAAAAATATATATATAAAAATAAATAAAACCAGACAGAAATTTCGGTGTGATACTAGAGCACAAATGCTCACTCACACACTAAATGGCGCACTTATATAAAGCGCTTTACACTGTGTGTACACTCATTCACACACCAATGGTAGCAGAGCTGATATGCAAGGTGCTAACTTGCCATCGGGAGCAACTTGGGGTTCAGTGTCTTCCCCAAGGACACTTCGGTATGTGGAGTCATGTGGACCGGGAATCAAACCACCCTACGATTAGTGGACAACCCGCTCTACCACCTGAGCCGTAGCCGCCACACACACACACACACACACATGTACACACACACACACACACACACACACACACACACATGTACACACGTACACACACACACACACACACACACACATACACACACACACACACACACACAGAGGTCTGACTGCCACAGACAGCATTTGTGTAGTATTTGGTGAATAAAATCAGTCACAAATGCAGAACAGAGATATGAAGGGGTGAGCCCTAATTCATGCGTGCGTATGCGTGCACACACGCAGTGTTCACGCTTTACTCCTGTCCATTTCTCCATTTGCTGTTGGTTTTATTGACCTATTATTTAATTAAAGTCTTGTTTTTTAGGTGTGTCTAATGTGGCATATTTCTGTGAAATTTTGTAAAAACAGACACCTCAAAACACATTAAAAAAATTTAACATTTGAAAATATATTAGTAAAGTTTTTCTTTTTTATTCATTATATAATGTTTATATATATATATATATATATATATATATATATATATATATATATATATATATATATATATATATATATATATATATATATATATATTTTTTTTTTTTGGTCACGGCCAGAGAAATGAATGGCTCTCTATGACCCTCTGCTGGATGAATATGGTCAAAACACATTCTTTCTGAAACTGTAATTCCGATAGGTTTTTCTCTAACCAGCAGATGGCAGATTTCTGCTCCTAACACCTAGATCAATATCCAGAAACAGCTTATATTTAATTTAGATAATCATTAAAGTGATTTTTTCATAAAAAATTTTTATATTTTATATGCAAGCTGAAGGTGCAGATTAGGAATTTTGTGGTAAATAGGTAAAAAAAAGTACTTCATAGTAGTGATGTATCGTCCATGGACTATTAGCTCATTTTGAACAAATCTTTAATATGACTCACGAACAATGAATTGTCTCAGAGAGTGATTCATTCATTATTGACCACGCAACATCCCCATAGGATTACAGGAAACAGAAATTATTAGTTCACCTCTCGAGTCTTCGGGTTCGAGTCGTTCGTTCATCACATCACAGCTCCACTGCATTCTGCCTATGGGGCAGTCATGGGATGAACAAACGACTAGACTCGAGACGTGAACTAATCATTTCTGTTTCCGGGGTACAAATGTGACAAATGTGACGTGACAAAAGAAAGAATAACTCGGATCGGGAGGTGAGGTGAACTAGCAGACTGCATAACCTGAAGACCCAACTAATCTATTAAGTAATCATTTCTGTTTCTCATCATTTTCACTTGGCTGCATTAGCCAGATAGTTTATTTTTTATTCCAAATGTGATCAATGTTTGCATAAGTACTAGATGTGTTGGGAAATTTAACATGTAACATTTTAATTATATTCTGCTGAACTGAATGAAATAACAGTTTCGTCCATTTTGCTGAATGAGATTCAAAGTTCTGAGTTAGAAAAATGATCCAAACTTCCCATCACTACTTCATATCTCCCAAAACACAGCATAAATGTATATAGCTGAGAAGTAAAAAAAAATTATTATATGTAATTTGTATTATTAAAAATGTTTTTTTTTTTTTTTTACAATCACTCAATAAATGTTTGGGGTCAGACCCCAAACACCATGAATGTAAACAGGAAATGAGGAGAATATATGGGTTAATAAAACATAACAACTGATATTGGGAATGTTGGCAATATTAGAGGTCCATCATCTTGAAAATGTGTTCTGAACTGAAACTAGCATGGTGAGATCATCTCGATTGCATTCTGTCCCAACTATAAGTTGTTTTGAATAAAATCCTCAGCTCTGCTCTACTGCCTGCCCTAACATCTCTCAATCATTTCTGAGCCATATCATGCCATCTTTCTGTCAAAATTAGGATGGCACCAAAACACATAAATAGTTTATTGAGATATGGCAGGTTTTTTTCTTCACAACTTGTACTAACATGTGAACATGTCTTTACAAATACCTCTACAAAGCCATTGCCTTCAGCAGTCCACACCCCCAGCTGTTCGCTCTACCCCACCCCCAACATTTGTCCTCATACCAGGTTTACCTAAACATCTTCCCTTTTTGAACATCCCCTTCCCAACACACACACTCACATGCACACACCCACACAGTACAGGCTCAATGAGCAATGGCTATGTTATTGTATGTTTGAACCAGATGAGTGGTGATGGGAGTCATGACATGCCTCACGACAGATTAATAACACACATGTCTAAGAGCCACTCACACACATACTAAAAGATGACACAAAGGCGTGAGACCAGTGATATGAGAAGGTACATGAAATTACCATATCCGTCTTTCCCATAGGCAAGTTGTGGAGGGACTTTGACAAGGCGTCTCTCGTTCACGCACATTCCCAGTAACGCTTTGTCCATCCCAGCAATCAGTTGTTTTCGGCCAACATACACATTGTAAGTGGTGCCACGATCATAACTGCAAATACACACACATGCACACAAACGATTAGATTAGTCAAGTGGGTTATTGTCATCAGTCAGCGTTGCATATTTGCATATTGCATATTGCAATTGGAATTGGAGTTGCATATGGAATTAAATTTTTAGGACCATTTGTGTGAGACAATAAGACAGCAGCACATCATACAGGACTATTTGCATTTGTATAAAAAAAAAAAGCACTAATTTTCTGAGATCAGGAAGAAGACTGCTGCAGTTTGACCGCCTGCATCCACCAGATCTCAATCTCCACATTCTCCTCATCACTTGTGTCACCAGCTCTTCTTCTGCATGCAGTTGTAGCATAGCGGTTAATATAGGCCTATTGGGCTAATGATTGGAAGGTCATGAGCTCAAATCCCAGCAATGCAAAGTGTTGGGCAATGCAAAGTGTTGCCACCACTGTTGGGCCCTCGAGCAAGGCCCTTGACCCTCAACTGCTCAGATGTATAAATTAAAAAAAAAATTAAATGAAAGTCACTCTGGATAAGGACATAAATGTAAACAGGATCTTTTCATAGATGCACAGATCCTCAGATCATTCCTCAGCCTGAGGGAACTCATCTGTTCATGATCATCTGCCTGCGTGGCTGAACTCCACTAAACATAAACTGTGTTAGATGCGCTGCCTGGATGGAGCAAACCTTATCCTTAAACACCAATCAAGTAATAAAGTGCTTCAGTGCGTTTACTGACCTGGAATCAAACTTCTTGCCGTCGGGAAACATGCCGTGGTAATGATACCGAACGAAGTCGTCTGACTTCACGGCTCGGTCGCAGCGCTCGGGGATAAAAGTCTTCTCTATAATGATGTCGTCTAACGGAACCGGTGGGGCGTTACAGGCCACAAAAGTAACGAGAAACGCAAGGAAAATCATCCTCATCGTGTGGCGGATCATCTTCCGCTTGGTTTCTGTTCGGTTTGCAAGATATTTTCGCGAACAGGCCCGGTGTCCCTAAACTGTGTGCGTGTGTGATCCAGGAAAGGGGGATGTGGAGCGGAGCAGGCACTCGGCGCAGATTTGTAGACGTGGTAAGGCAGGCCAGCCTTCGACCAGAGAGAGAATAGTGACGGGATTTACGACTCACTTTACCGAATCGATTCATTCCGAGTGAATCGAACTAGGCGAGCTTTGATTCATTTGATGCTCAGGTCGGAATACAGAAATAAAGGCAGCGTTTCACTACAGCTTCTAATGAAAAGAAGAAAAATTAATTTATTTAGGCTTCTTTCAACAAATAGAAATACAACTCATTGTGAAGTATTAACGTTGCACCACCTTTCCCCCTTTTTTACTTCCTGTATTAATTTGGTTTGACATAAGCTACCGCTTGGCCCTTTGTGTCTTCTATTAAGGTTTTAGTGTGCTTGATTGTGTTTTCTGCCTGTAATATTCCTGATTTTATATTTCTTACTACTTTATTATTATTATTATTATTATTATTATTATTATTATTATTATTATTATTATTATTATTATTATTATTATTATTATCATTTAAACGAGCTAAGCTCCAAGGCTGGGGGTTCGAATCCCTCCCCTACCCTGTGAGTTTGCATGTTCTCCCCATGCTTCCTCTGGGTGCTCCGGTTTCCTCCCCCAGTCCAAAGACATGCGCTGTAGGCTGATTAGCATTTCCAAATTGTCTGTAGTGTGTGCATGGGTGTGTGAATGTGTGCGCAATTGTGCCCTGAGATGGATTGCCACCTAATCCAAGAAATCCCCCACCTTGTGCCTGGAGTTCCCTGAGATAGGCTCCAGACTACCCCGAAACCCTTCTATCTGTTCTATGGCTGATATTGGCCCGATTATTGACTGGATCTTGAATTTCATTCACTCATTGCTTTACTTGTGTTTGTAAAAATCGGCTCCCTTGTGAATCAATTCTCTCGACTCGTTTGAAGGAGTTGTTCAAAATGAAATGATTCACTAGAGAAAACGCCCATCCCAACGAAAGGAAGCTCCTCCATTCCCAAACTTTCCACTGTCTCCGGTCTCAGTTTACGTGGGGGTTGCGTTTTGAACGGAAACGCGTAAACAGCACAGGGCTTCCAACGTGGCACGGAGTAGGGAGGAGGAACAAGGGCACTTCTCTGAGGGGGGTCGTATGAGGGTTTAATTATAGAGGACCAAAAAAGTTCTAGGCCCCGTGCCTACAAAGCTACTGTATTTCAGCACGCTTCTCTGATGATATCCACGGTTCCTTTTATCACTGAGCTTACTAATAAGCCCAAAGTGAGTGTGTATATATATATATATATATATATATATATATATATATATATATATATATATATATATATATATATATATATATATATATATATATACACCTAAGCTAAATTCAGTCCTGCTACACAATACAATACAATATGTTTGGTTTCGCTTTATGAGCAAAGCAAATCAGTGCAATCTGAATCCCTGCACTGAAGGGGGAAGGGTGCAGCGCAGACCGTGTAGACGTGGAGCGCACGCGAGAGAGAGGGGCTTGCCTCGGGTTGCCAGACGTTAATATTATCTCCACACAAAGTCTGAAAGCTGCTTGATATTAACACATATTATATATATATAGACTTCCCGAAATTAGACATTACTCACCGGAGAGTGTTATGTTCTGAAATGTTTCATATTTCATCATGCTATGTCTGGATCATAGATCATTATGAACAGAATCCAGTGCTGAAATAATCCTGCACTGCCCAATCCGTAAGAACACAATGGTACTTTCCACTGCATTTATCTACACTTATTGAGAAAGTGGTTCCTTTGGGGTTCTTTGGATTGTTGTGTTCCTCACTTCCTGTGGAGGTTTGATTTAGAACCCACTTTGACTGGGTGACATCTGTTCTAGGAATTGACAATATTTAAGGGTATACCCAAGTGGCAAAATCCAAAGAATTCAGAGAGCATTATTTATAGGTCATATAAAAGCCCAAATCTGGGGAAGTGGTGGCTTGACGGTTAAGGCCCTGGCTTACTGATCGGAAGGTCAAACCCCAGCACTGCCAAACTGCCACTGTTGAGCAAGGCCTTTAACCCTGTCTGCTCCTGACCCTGCGTCCGACCCCGACGAAATACGCGATATCGCCCAATGTGGCAACCCCAGGCACTGGTCCTCGGCTCTCTTCAACTTGTTCAAACTCACACACGCTCCATAATTCGCCCACATCAGACCCAAAATGGCCTCCTTGTCCTACTGCGTGACTTTCGCTCTGGTTTTCTGTTCCTTCTCGACGGTTCTGGCTCAGTATGAGAAGTACAACTTCCGAAGCTTTCCGCGTCACGAGCTCATGCCACTGGACTCGGCGTACAGGTTCGCGCTGGACCAGTACACTGCGGAGAAGTGGAAGGAGACTGTGGAGTATCTGGAGGTGAGCCTCCGCCTGCACCGGCTTCTCCGCGACAGCGAGGCCTTCTGCAACCTGAACTGCAGCTCAGCGCGCCTGGAATCAGAGGAGCGCTTCTCCGACTTCCCCGAGCTGCGCGCTTTCGGGAACGTGATGAAGCGCGCGCAGTGCCTCAAGCGCTGCAAGCAGGGTCTCCCGGCCTTCCGCCAAACTCTTCCCAGCAGAGAAACCCTGGACGAGTTTGAAAAACGAGAACCTTACCGATACCTGCAGTTTGCTTACTTTAAGGTGAGTCTTATAATTACTGTTGACTGCCAGTACCGAATACCCAAATGAGTCCTCTAACACAGAGCCTTCCCCATGAAGCATTAGACGTCATAATGGAAATTGATAACTTAATATCCTAATAATAAGTGTTTTCCTGAAGTGCAAGGACATTTAAAATATTTTAGAAATCAATTAGGTCCATTGAACTGCCCTTAAAGAGTATGGTTACCATTAGAGACCCTGTAGGACACCTTTAAATCCCATTTGGAAACCATCAAACACATCTATAATCAATTATAAGACACGTTTTTAAACCACTAAGATCTTACACACTGTGATAAGCCATTTGGGAAAAAAAAGTTCTTACTAATAAAAAAAAACTCCTTACAAAGCAACATAGGTGTGTACTGGTTTCCACTATTTTCGTCAGCAGGACCTTTTCAGTGTAAAACAAAAATCCATGTCCCATCATGATCAAAGAACTTATTTATTTTATTAACAAAACCCACTAATTAAAATACTAGGCACCATAAGCAAGCATGTGCCATATTATCTATTTTTCTGAGCCCCGAGTTTTTTTTCTTCCATAACTTCCATAGACACAGAACCCAGAGTCGTTAATTCTTGATAAGATGTAGAGTTTTACAAAAAATATTATATTCAGTCCCGTCTGAAAGTATCTGAACAGCAAGGCCACATTTTTTGTGTTTTTCTTTACACTGAAGACATTTTGGGAATGAGATTTTTAAACAGTTAATCTAACAGGCTTCACCTAGGTGACAAGAAACAATTATTAGTGATGCGTTCCAATATTTTTTGATAAAATCGGGTTGCCAAAATGCCATGTTCAAAGTTGTTTAACACATCTAAGGACATGAATGCTGAAATTCTGATCTATCATCTCGCATTCATCTCTTGATCTCAAATCCAAATATCTTCAGTGTATAACAAAAACAAAAGAATTGGCCTTGTCGTTCCGATACTTTCAGAGAGGACTACATATCATACTGCTAGTGCTGTTTCCAGTTTTATTCAGTTAGATTCAAGTGGATACTGTATTTACTTTTTTCTCAGCTATTGATGTTTGACCATAAACATTATTTTCTATTAACATATTATCTTCCACATGTGTGGGTAGAAATAAAGTTGATGATATTTTTCTTTGTATTTGCAGTTTTAATAATCGCACTGTGTAGCAGAAATAATTTCATTCTGCTATATTGTCCGTATATGCAGCATATCATTACATAAATCACTTCCTCTGCTTCGAGGACATGATGGTCAGAAAACTGTTATAAGTGGGACCATTTGTTCAGTTATTTTGCTTTGTGTTATGTTTGGATTGATCATCTGTGTGAGGTGGTTGCATGTTTCAGAGCGATAAACTGGCAAAAGCTGTGTCTGCTGCACACACCTACCTAGTAAAGCATCCTGATGATGAGATGATGCAGAGGAACATGAACTACTACAAGAGTTTACCTGGAGCTGAAGAGCACCTTAAAGACCTGGAGACCAAGTCATATGAGGCAAGACACACATACACACACACACACTTACACACTTCTCATTCACGCCATGTAAATAGGTGACGGGCGTTTTGTGAAGAGTTACTCTTGTAGCTATTAAAGCAATAAAATAGACATTTACACACATAAAATATCTTTCCAGGTCACTTAAATCGGGTGTATGAAAAGGAGACACACAGCATGTTTCTCATATTTGCCAATGATTTCAACTCAACTATCAGTGCAACAGTACAAGCTTCCTGATTGAAATTACAACGTCGGTTTTTTAATGATTGAGTCACTATATGACAGATAGATGTGTTTTGTGTGTTGTGTTTTCTTTCACTGTTACAGATGCTGTTTATTCGAGCAGTGCGGGCTTATAACGGTGATAATTATCGAACGTCTGTGTCTGATATGGAGCTGGCACTCCAAGACTTCTTCAAGGCTTATGATGAATGTATTGCTGCTTCAGAGAGTTCCAGGGAAATCAACGACTTTCAAGATTTTTACCCCTCCATTGCAGGTTGGTTAACACTTCACTTTCTCCACGATTGGACAAGGAGACAAAATACTTGTCCAAACACACTGATAATGAATTTCCATGTGCCGTCAAATTAAAGGAAGAACCAACATAAAGTGTCTAAGTAAGGTGTTGGCCCACCACTAGCCATCAGACCAGTTTCAGTATGCCTTGTCATGGATTCTGCAAGTCTCTTGAACACCTTTTTTCCAAAAGATTTCCTCAGTTGGTGTTTTGATGATGGTGGGGGAGAGTGCTTTGTAACATATCAGTCCAAAATCTCCCACAGGTGTTCAGTTTGGTTGAGATCTAGTGACTGGGAAGCCATAGCATATGATCTACTTCATTTTCATACTCATGATGCCATTTATTGAGCCTTTGTGCTATGTGCATGGGGACATTGTCCACTCCCATCAGAAGAGAAATGTTTCATCATAGGAAACAGGTGAACATCAATCAGGAGAACTTTGTATAGATTTGCAGTGATGTTTTTCTCTGAGGCAGTGGTCACCAACCCTGTTCCTGGAGATCTACCTTTCTGAAGACTTTCGCTCCAACCATAATCATGCCCACCTGACCATCTAATCATTGTCTTAAGAAGTTCTTGATCAATTCAAACAGGTTGGTGACCACTGCTCTAAGGGGACAAATGGACCCAAACCATGGCAGTAAAATTCCCTTCACAACATAACAGAATCACTTGTTTTTAATTTAAATTTTTTGTTTTGTCTACATCCTTCTGTATTGTATGTTTTAGTATCTACCTTTATCCACCTACCTGAATACCAGCAGTGTCATGTTCTACTCATCCGTCTTGTACTCTCTTTAGATCACTACACTGAAATTCTTGAAAGGAAGGTTCGTTGTGAGAGCGATCTGACTCCAGTCGTTGGTGGATATGTTGTGGAGAAGTTTGTGGCAACCATGTATCACTACCTTCAGTTTGCCTATTATAAATGTAAGACAAAACCCCATTCAGCCTGCACATCTAAACAATCAATGGGGAAAAAGTGCTATACTAGAGGAGTTTGTCTCATTACTGTTTGATAATTAAAAGGTGTGTGTGTCTCATCTTTTACAGTGAGTGACTTGAAGATATTTTTTAATTTTTTTGTTAATAATGTTGTTTATATTTCCTGATAAAAAATGTTTTTTTTTTAAAAAAAAGTTGTGTTTTCTTGTGATCCTACCCAGATCAGTAGTTTTTGTTTCTGTCTTTATAAACACGAAGCACCCATACAAACATACCATGTATTAGAACATACATAGACATGTTTTTGCATAACATTTACAGAAGTAATGTACTGTCTCGTCGTTTTCTTTGTGTCTCTTCACAGGAGGCAATACGATATCGCAATCAGACAACACTACAGCTCCAGATGTTAAACTTTACCAAAGAAAACCTGCGGCATGATGATGAGGTGAGCAGAGCAGAATCACTTGTCAATAATCAATAATATGTTTAGTCATTAACACTTCATAACACAAAATGTTTAATATATTATTGATTTTCTGGGAGTTCACGATACAGTGAGCAAATAATCTTACTGTAAATAAATAACCTTAAATAATCTTATCATTAATTGGGAACATATATATTTAAAAAAAAACAAAAAAAAAACAATGTTCTGCAGGTTGTGGATAGACCTGACATCAACAATTAGGAAAAGCATATTACATATATGTTACATGTTATAGTGTATAGAATTAGAAGGTAGGGGAGCCCTACTTCATGACTGCCACCAATTTAGGAATAGCATTGTTCAATTTATGTTACTTTGATTATTCAAACACAGCACTGTTGAATTCTTAAATCTGATTGGTCAGAAGGTGGTGATTAATTTTCTAAAAAGCAGCTCTGACAATAGTTTTCCAGCTGTGATGTATATATTAAAGCTCAACTTCTATGGTGGCCACTCATTGAAAAAAACATGTGTTACCATTGAAAGGGTTGTGTTTTCTGTAAGGAGACATTTATTTAGCATTTGTGGAAAGAGTCTCCGATAAGCTCAATGCTTTCATAATTGTCAGAGGTAAAGCTGTTCCTTTGTTTTCTGTCAAGCTGCATTTTATATCTTATTAACTGAAAGAGAAACAAAAGCTGGTGAGGCTGGTGAGGACATGAGTGTTTATAGCTGTTTTAATGTAAGTGCTAACGTGGATGTTGCGCAACATTAAACGTAACTTTAAAAGAAAAATATGTTTGAAAAAATGTTATGCAATGTTAACATTGGCATTTCTGTTGGAAAATTATAAGATGAATAAATCGCTTGGGACATGGGACATGCTGTTTTAGGACAATAATCAATTTATCATTACAGTTCATGCAGGTATCCAGTCAGCCAATCACATAGCTTTTGTATCCCAGCCACCTCAATTTTTAATGTTGTTGTGCGTTCTGAGATGCTGTTCTGCTCACCACGGTTGTAAAGCGTGGTTATTTTAGTTACTGTAGAATTCCTGTCAGCTCAGACCGATCTGGTCATTCTCCTCCGATCTTTCTATTGAACAAGGTGTTTCGGCCTGCAGACCCTCCGCACACGGGATGTTTTTGTTTTTGCACCATTCTGTGGAAACTCTAGAGACTTTTTTTTCCAGATATTTCAGTATTTAATGTTTTTTTTTTCTTCTGTCAATTCTGCCATCACTCTAATGCCAACATCTTATGTTTCTTTTCTCACACATAAAGCGTTTAACACATTTTGCCAAATAATCAAATGCATATAGGATAACAGCACTTAACAACCGACTTACCTGAAAGAAGATTTTACAAGTCTGAAAATAAAGCATATCTCTTTAAATCAGTCTGAAACTGCTTTATTACATAATTAATGTAGTCATGATTATTCCACGCTCTGATTTCCATCAAATGATAGTAGTAGAAACCAAATATATTGTAGCTGCAGTATTGCATATCTCCATTTGTGTGTACCATAACACGTGTAGCCATTAGGGTGCAGTGTACGCTTGTGTTATGTTTTGAGAAGAGGAGCACACTAATTTGCCCTCTAGTGATTCACCTTGAAACTACCACCATGAAAGTCTACTTTGATTCAAGTGCGCTTTCTCTGTTTTCAGGGAGAAGTTCTGGAGTTTCTAGACGAATATCTTGATGAAGTGGAGTAGATTGGAATGAATATTTTATGCACTGAAAAGTAAGGATAGGAGCAAAACAGTTTTGTGAACAACAATCTTTTTCCTGCATATGTTTGTATTTATTTCGGGCAATGAGGATCTTTTGTATTCTATAGGTACCAAACACATGGTCCATATAAACAAATTGATAATCATTTGTTCCATGATGTCTGACAGTACAATCACTGTATTTCAGAAGGATGAATAAAAATTCTATTTGTTGTTATTTTAGAATAAATGGACATTTTCCCTATTTGTTGCTGTCATTTGTTTTACTCTTTGGTTTAAAGGGTGTAAGCATATACACATATCAGTATAATTCATATCACAAAATATACACTCAGCTACAGATTATGGCATTGACACCAGGCCTGTACTCTCATCATTGTGCAATATTAAATTATGATTAACGTTTGACTGAGGTACTAATATTGCCTTATGTTGGAAGTATCAAGGCTTTGTGGGACCGGCCATTAGTGCTTTTCCACTGCACGGTACGACTCGACTCGCTTTACTTTTCTGAGCTTGTTTTCCACTGCAGTTTAGTGTCGCCTCAACATGGGTGCCATCTTCCAATTGCCTTCATGCAGGAATAATGTTGTATTATTGAAGCCCGGTACAAATACACAGTCAGGCCTTATTCCAAATGCCTTTCCTGTTCACTGAACATGGACCCTATTAAATACGTAAAATAACAGCATTCTGGAACCTATATAGTGCTCTGTTGGGGGTTTTCCACTGTGGATAGTACCCGGTACTTTGTTTTAGTACCACCGTGGTTGAGATTCTAAGCGGACTCGTACTCAGAGCCAGTCACAATCTTCTACAGTGCGATGGCCACTCTCTTCTTTAGATGAACACACATGTGGAAGTTTGTGTCCTGTCTCTCCATCGCTGGACGCAGTTTTTTGCACAGGTAGGTAAATGGTCCTTTGGACATTCTAAAGTTCTCCACCCACTGAGTGTTTGTGAAACCAGGAACAATCACATCCCACCACTCAGACGCTTGGTTGAAGGTTCAAGCAGACTGTCTATGGTGGCGACTTTGCAAAAATTGAGAGATCTGAAATACACAATACGCATTTTAATGTGTAATATCGGCAGCTAAGTTCATTATATGCTTTGTGACAGTGGTACATATACCAATTGAGATCCTAAACACATTGCTATAAGCTAGATGCCAGGTTAGCGAACCCTCGTGTGTTGTCATCTGTGCTTTGATGTATGATTTCCCAAACTCCCGTTTGTAGTATTTTGTCTTGCTGCCATCAGCCTCTTTTGAAACAAAGTTTGTCTTCTTGCTGTGAAAAACAGGCACATGCCGAGAATCAATAACACCATTCCTTCGATATCTTCCATTGCCCCTGTGTTGTTGGTGTTGCATTTAAGATGATGTCATGTCATGGCATTAGAGGCAGCACAACCATGACAATAAGCCTATAATCCCACCCACATTGAGGCAGCACTAAACTGCAGTGGAAAAGCAAACCATTTCAAGCCGTAACGTACAGTGGAAAAGTAGCTTTAGTATCGGCTCGGATTGCGATACTAAAAAAAAAGCACCAGGTACCAGGTACTATCAGTGGTACCAGGTACTACAGTGGAAAGCCTCCAAAAAGCGAGCAGAGTCGAGTCAAGTCGAGCCGTACCGTGCAGTGGAAAAGCACCAATGGCCGGTCCCGCACAGCCTTGATACTTTCAACTTAAGACAATATTTGTACCTCAGTCAAAAGGTAATCATAATTTAATATTGCACAATTATGAGAGTACAGGCCTGGTGTCAATGCCATAATCTGTAGCTGAAGGTATATTTTGTGATATGAATTATACTGATATGTGAATACACACGTTTACACTTTTAAATCTTTTAAACTTAAATATTTCAATCTTTTTGCTCAAATTTTGTTTTACAAATTGACCAAGGTATAATTTATTTATCTTGTACAATGGATAGTATTATAGAATGGTTAAAATCATAAGATGTCTGTTAAGTTGCATGTTGGAAAATGCCAATTACAAAATTGGAAGCACACACTAAGGCACAAAATTCCTAGACTCATGCAGAAAAATGAAGAGTGCAGATCCTAAAATAACCGGTCTAAATTTAACAGCAAAAGACTAAACACTGAAGCTTATGTTCAAACGTTTAAACTTTAGATGTGAATGTGTACTTAGACAGTACCCACACACACAAACCCTATTTTCTGCCAGAAATGCTGACCCATGACTCTCTCTTTCTCTCTCTCTCTCTCTCTCCCTGTGAATGTTTCTTACATTGGTGTGATAAACTGCACAGATGCTCCATGTTCAAACACTTTAAAATGAGCCTCTGTTCCTCCTGTTACTGGGCATGCATGTGTTTGACTTTAACTATGGATATTTTTCCTCTGTAGTTTAAAAAATATACTCTTTAACTTATTACTAGTATGTATACAATTACCATGGACATAGACAAATTCATACACATAAATATTTCAAATAACAAGTGTAAAATTAATTAAATGGATTTTATTTGTAATTGTTCAGTTAGTTTGTCACACAAGTGTGCAGCAGTCAGATGCCACAATAAAGCTTCCCTCTGAAGATGTATTAAACATTGATCACATGTGTAATATTCTGATATTATATCCTGACACATCAAAACCCTAAACAGAAATGGTATTGATCAAATCTTATATATAATCTTAACAGGGTATATCATTTCATTGGCCAAATAAAAATAGCAGGAAAAAAAGGACACATTGGGCCATGTCTGTTACACCTACAGACTATATATACATTTCAGCTTAAACACTTATACAGTGATATCTGTGTCTGAAGAATATAACATTCCCATGTACTCATTTAAAGAAGTGTCACTTTCAGCAGTACTACTAGTAACATGCTGGGAGTCTGCCTAATCACAGAGAAGTGTCAGGTACTTAGTCTACAGGTACGTAGCGTACAAATAGAGTTGCTATGCAACATCAGGGAGACCTACACTAGATTGAAACTGGTACATAACACTGAAAAGTATTCACAGGCAAGTCATATCAGCTCTGAATAATGTTAAATTACAGCACCTACCTTGATCATACTCCTGAATAAATAAAAGGTTTCATGTCTTATTGATATTTAGCACACAGTTGGTTTTGGCATTGGCGATGCATTTTTGAGGACCTGTACAAATTTCTGATTATTTTACAAGGAATCACAATAAGTATAAAAAGGTCATTCCTTTAAAATATGTGAACAATTATGTGTTTCTGAATTACAGGAAGCGAAAACTGAAAATAAAGATAGTAACTCGCCCTGGCATCCTGCTTCTTTGGAAAAATTATGTGAATAATCAATACTTTGGGATGTATTAAAAAGAAAGAAAATTCATTTAATTATTCTGACTGATTAATTAAACATTTCATAGAGAACATTTAAAATAACGTTTAAAATGATAAGCATGCAATTTATAACATTAAAATTAACTGACATTCAAATAGTCATCTGGTCAATAAAATTGACCATCAAACCTCTTAATAAGACCATGTCACAATTAAACTTTTTAATTGAAAAACATTTTCAATTTCAGACAAATAAGTATAGTTACACTAATTGACACTGTGTTGTTTACCTCAGCTTTATCGGATAAATCCTTAATAACACTTTGTATTGTTTAATACTCCAGAGTAATGTTACTACCCCATAATGCAACTACTTATGGACATTTATGGGTGACTGCTTTTACTTAGTAAAAATGAACTGAAAAATTTTGAAGATGGCTATCAGACCACTTGAAACAGCAGCACTAGGGATATCTATCTATCTAACATGCACACTTCAACTCTGGTTAATTACAAAATGTGTAAAGCTTTACAAAATATCTTACTCTGATTAACTCCTAAGAACTGATGAAGAAATCAATCAATTTCATCTGCTGGAAGCAGAAAAGTGCTAGACAAAAACAATAAAACACTAATGTACAGTATTTGATACACCCAATAGGTTTAAATTGGTCTCCACCAACATGTTTGTGGGCATCCACAAAATACCTCATCTGCCCTTTAAGCTGAATATATAACTGTCACAGAGTCTCCACCGTTTAAGAGACACAACACTGATTGGGCTACAGCTGAATTATCCTCTCTTGCTCTGCCTCTGTTCTGGCTCCACATTCTTGATATCACCTTCACTTATTCCTTGTCGATGGAATCATTAAGAGTTAGATATGTACTTTCAAAGTTCTCACAGTACTTTGCAATATCTTGTCAGGAGCATTTCTCAACCAATTCCTTAGTTATTGGAGATCCTGGCTACTTATTGTGTGTCTTTTCCTGTTTTCTAATACTGATTACCTCTGTTACCTGTACTCCTGGCCTTTCTGCCATTGCTGACTCTTTTAAAAGAAAAAGAAAAAAATATTTTTTTTCAGACAAAACCTGCCATTGATGACTTTGTTACATTATAATTACATTTCAAAAACTTCCTAAAGAATGACTATTTCTTGTATATTTTATATAATGTTTATTGCTAACATGAATGTAATTGATACTTGCTAGAGGTGCTATAAAACTATATTACACAGTAAGTACTGTAGAATGAATTTGAATATAAAAACAGGGTTGAATATGCAGTATCAGATCCATAAGCATATTCTCCACTGTTGGAGCACTAAAATATTCAACACTACAGTTTCACTGTCTCTATTTGTCTGCATGCCAATTGTCAGCATTCATATTCAGTGTACAAACACTATACTGGTCACATTATATTGAATCTGCTAAGGCTGATACACAAATTTCTTTGAAAAACATTACTATCCTGTAAAATTCGAACATCAATAAGCATCTAGCGTCTCAAACGCAAACATCAATAGCCTTTCAAATGAGGTCCACACAATGAAAGGAAATCCACAAAGAAATAATTAGGTATCATATATAAGCAAGTATAACATGGGAAATAACACACGCACACTGCACTGCAAATATGAAAAAATCAAATGTGTTTTAACAAAGCACTAAAGCAATTCTCTCACTGCCCAGTAAAGGATTTTTTTACTTTAAGGGACTTTGTGTGTGTATATTAGTATGTATGTAGGTGCATGTATTCATAATGTTCACACATATATGATGTTTGTGTATGGACATGCGTGTTAGGTTACACAGTCTGCTGGAGTTCGATGCATTGTGTTTGTCTGTTAGTTCCATTCAGCTGATAGTGTGAGGTCTTCTGTTGCCTTCTTTTGTAACACCATACACCCAAGGCCACACCCACAATCGCTGCTACAATGCCAACAATGATAGCAGCAATAGTTGGCCCATGGCCAGCTAAGTGGCAAGGGTGTACAGTACAAGATTCATTGTCTTCTGGTTGATCCAGGCTACGGTCCACATCTCCTTCCATCACACTCTGATTTTCATGGGTTTCTACAAGTACATCATCATCAACAGTGGGAGTCTGATCCACAAAATGGCCAAGATCTTTGGTTTCCCAAGTGACAATCGCTGTGGCTGTGGCCACATTGCTAATGACATAGACTGGTGAAGCAGGTGTGGTTTCTTTTGGTGCCATGTCTAAAGGCGTGGTAGTGTGTCCGAAACCCATCGCCTCTTGGCTGGTGCTGACATTCTCAGGAGCAGTGCTGGGAGTGCCAGCTGTGATCTGAGTGTGGCTGATTAAAGGTGTAGGGCTCAATTCAACATCATTTGCACTATCAGTTATACCAGGAAATTGTGCATCTTTAGAGCCATCATCCGCGTTCTCATGTTCCACCGCCACTGGTCTCTTGGCTTCTCCTTCAACCTCCTTCACTGTTGGTGCCTCTGTAACAAAATATCTGTCTTCTGAAAGAATAGGCACTACATCAGAAACCTCTGGATGAGGCATGTCAGTCACAGCATGAAACTCTTCCTCTTGGTTGTCAAACACTTCCCCATAATTCTTTTCTCCCACTCTTTCACTTACATTCTTAACCCCCACATCATGATGACTAATCACTGTACTAAACTCTTGCTCCTCAGGCATCTCAGACACACCTTCAGTTGGTTCCTCTTGGTCGCCATGGACACGACCTCCCATACCTGCCTCTTTTGGGATGTTAGTCACACTTTTAAAATCTTCCACCTTTAAACTGCCTGTCGCAGTCTCCATGTCCACCCCCTGCCCTGGTACTGTCCCCTCGGTAGACCCTCCACCTGCTCTCTCCTCTTCCTGTGGAACAGGATATCCATCAAGCCATGATTCCACTGTGCTGCCTATACTGTGACTGGCAGGTTTGTCAGTTGGAGGCTGGGTCATATACCCATCGTGATCCTCTGTAGTTATCTCAGGCTCTGACTGGTCTTCACCAGTCTTGACTGAGATATAATTCTCATCTTGGGTACGGTCTTTAATAGGTGTTCCTGTGGTGACGAGAGGATGCTCCTCTTCCTGGAAAGCCTCTGAGGGGAACCAGAACATGTGTTTCTGGCTGAGTTGAGATACTGGAGGCTCTGTTACAGACACTGCAGAGTTTTCCTCAATCTTATCCTTTGCTTCCACTACCATGACAGGCTCTAAATGGTCTGGTTCAGGTGTAGACTCTTCCTCCTCTCCATGATCAGTAGGTCTAGGCATCATATTAACATGATGCACCTCCTCCATGCCATCATACAGATGATGGTCATCTGGGAGCTTGTCTTCATAGTCAATGAAAGTTTCTGCTTTATCTGTAATACATCAAATACACAAATGCTAACAAAACTCACAATTCTTACTTAGCTAACTAATGTTAGTCCCAGCAAAACATTACTGCTCTTAGGAATTATAAAGAAACAATTAGTACAGATGTAAAAAGTAATTTTTATAGTAATAAATGATGTAATATAGTAATGAGTAATTTGTTGGGATTATGTGGGTCTTCAATCGTATCTGCAAAGGGCCGGTGTGGCTGCAGACTTTCATTACAGCCAAATTGGAGGCTCACTTCATAGTTGATTGGAGACTAAGATGGACTGATTAAACAAGTGAAACCAGGTATGTCTCCTGCTTGGTTGGAAGGAAAGCCTGCAGCCACACCAACCCTGACCTAGGCTTTCATCACAGTGCAGCCTTCAATGCTTGATAGTAATACTCACTTGTGTTCCATTAGGCTTTAATAATATAGTGTAACTCTTGTTGTTACAGTCATTTTAAACAACTTCTGGGCCAACCTACAGTACCAATAAACTAAAGCATTTCCCCCTTGACATGTACTCCACCAATATCACTTATTTATTTAAATATCAGCTGGTTAAATCTCAGTACTGTTCATCCTCTCACCTTTTACACAGAGCTGCACCAAACCATACCACTCTCCACAGCTGTCACACAACAGGCTAAAAGCTGTCTCTCCATTGGGCAGAATGTATCCTGGGTTGCAAGCATACAGAAGCTCATCACCCAGCTCCAGGCCGGTCTGTCCCTGCAGACGTGTATTGGGAAATAACGGTGGTCCTCCACAAGGAGCCCCTGATGCAAGCAGGTAAAGGAAATAGGTTTCAAAACAGACTTCTGTTTTTAGTTAACAATAATTTACCACAGAATACTTTGCAAATAGTAACAATTAAGTTTCCCTCAACATTTCAGATTACAAGAGTTTGAACTGACCAGTGTCTTTCACACAGAATACAGCCAGTCTCTCATACATCTCAGTCACGTTCTCCACCTGCATGTCTACTGCCCGTAAGCTTCCAGAGATGCTCCTGCACACTGTCGTCCTGCAGGCAGACCAATTAGAAAAGTAAACCATAACTGGCTTTATGGTCACCAAACATGTAAGTAGAGATTTTATGTAGTTTATGTTATATGTTTACTATCTCTACTGCTTTTTGAGTCTAATATCTAATTACAGCCTAATTTCCCTGTGGCCACAATGACCACTATGGGTCCAAAACACGTAGACACTTAACAGTGTATAAACAGTGTACATGAATGATGTGGCACAGAACTGTCATCATGATGGAAGTTTAATTGACCATTTATAATTAATAGAATGCAACACCACCAGCCCTTGTGTACTTGCCATTCTGGTCTTGAATAATAGTTAGAGAAGTCCATCATCAGGCCACCAAAACCTTTCTCACACTCTGGGAAACACTGGAACTCTGCTCCCTTTACAGTTACATGAGGCAAGGGAACAGCACCATTGGCAATGCCTGTGATGAAGTGGCGCAGGTTGGATAATTTTAATAACACACACAGGTTGCGTTATTAACTAGATATGCACCGTGCTCATTTTGTCTGGGTCTGTTGTCATGCTGCCCTGTGCATGGGCATTGCACAACCCAAACAACACAACTCAGGACTGCCATAGAGAAATTTCCTCTTCACCTTGGCTACTGGAGTGAACAGGAGGAATTGTGGGTATGGGTGTGGATTGGTGTTGGCATGCATGCTTGGTAATGGCATGTGCCACTATTCTCAGTTCTTCCACCCAAAACTGAAAACTACAGACCCTAATTTCCATACCCATAACTGGCTTTATGGTCACCAAACATGTAAGTAGAGATTTTATGTAGTTTATGTTATATGTTTACCTGTCAGACTTTCTTTAAAAATCTATGAATTGTGTAAGTTGTATTTGCAACTCCATCTGTGCCAATCCTGATCCAAGATGTTTGAGTGAGTGAATCCTGACCAAGATTCACTTCTCTTTCTCATTCAGTGGATCAGTTGAGTCAGTGAGTTCAGCAAGTCCTGATCTGGCTTATTCAAACAGTGCTGGAGATTGCCACTGTTGCAGTGCATGCAATAATAATCTATATTGGGTTAAAAAATATATATTTTGTGAAACATAGACTTACTAGAATATTATAAAAAAAAATACAAAATGGCAACAATTGTTAGCTAGCTTTTATATTAAACTTGATCATTTGGGCAAACTTGATGAACTGATAAATGACTGAACAAATAATTTTCTGAACAGACTGAGGTGACAAGTGTTACTCAAAATTTTAACCTCCAGTTCTAAGTACAAGGCAACCTCTGCAGCTTCACTACTGGAATTTTCCTCAGTGCTTGAAGTTGACAAGAAATCGGTTCCTTATCCCACATTGTAACATTCACATGTAGAATGTGAGTCAGAACTGGAGTGTGTGTGTGTGTGTGTGTGTGTGTGTGTGTGTGTGTGTCTGCGTGTGTGTGGGTGTGGGTATGCATGGGCGTGTCAAGATTTTACTTTGGGAAAACATTAGGAGTGTGTAAAGTTACCTTGGAAATGTCCCACTGAGTTCACTTATTATAAGCATAGCCAAACTGGAACTGAACTTAAACTAAAATTGATTACATTCATTTGTTTCCTCATGAATGTGCAAAGACAATCCTCAGTAGAAATGTTTCTGAACATTTATTAAAATAAAAAAAACCTGAAATATTACAATTATAGAAGGATTTGTTGTGACACATTCTTTACTGAGCTCAGGTGCAATACATTTTCATTGATCATCCTAGAGATGTTTTGGCAACTGAACTAAAGAGACCTATGGTAGATTCAGTTAATTGGACCTGATATGGAAAGGCAAACCTCTGTGTATATTAAGTTCCTCAGCTGACGGTGCATGTCAGAGCAAAAAGAAAGCAATTAGATCAAAGGAATTGTCTATAGATCTCTGAGACTGAATTGTGTCGAGTCCCAGATCCAGAATTTTATTAAATAGAAGAAGTCTTGAATCACAGAAACTCAAACTAGAGCTGGATTCTTATGTCATCTTGGCAAATGGGGAAGAAAGTCTCCAGTCAGCAAGGTGACCAAGAATCTGAAGGTCACTCTGATGAACTCCAGAGGTCCTGTGTGAAAATGTGAGAACTTTTTGAGAAAGAAGCACAACCATCTCTGCAGAACTCCACTAATTATGCTTTAACAGTAGAGTGGCCAGATGGAAGCCTTTCAGTAAAAGGTACATGATGCCTTTGTGTTTGCTTAAACACACCTAAAGAAGGGTCTGAAGCCATGAGAAACATGATTCTGTGGTCTGATTAAACTACATTGAATTGATCTCTGGCATGAATGCCAAGCATTTAATCTATAGATAACATTGTATCATTCATCACCTGGCCAATTCCATTCTTACTGAGGCAGCAGAATAAGGATGTTTTTCAGCAGCAGGGACTGAAAGGTTTGTTAGTGTTAAGGAAATAATTAACACAACCCATGAGGGGAAACCTGCTCCAGAGCACTCAGAACCTCAGATTTTGGTGTAGGTTCACCTTACATAATGGAGAAAAAAAACAAAAAAAACAACGACAATGCAGTGCCTTCAGGACAAGTATGTGATCATCCTTGGTTTAACTTGGTTGAACATGGTTGAAGAGACCTGAGATCCACGGAACATCCAAACTGAAAGAGCTTGAGAGGTTTTGCAGAAGTGGACAATATTCACAAGCATCACATGCAAGCATCACATTTCATCACACTTTCTCTGCCAGTAATTTTGTGATGCTTTTGGGAAACTCAGCCCTGATAAAACAACAATTTCCAATTTTGGTGTATTTTTAGGCACACAGTATGTCTATTCTTAATTCAGTCCTATTTTAATAGTAGAGCATTAAAAATATTTTGAACACCATCAATTATTTTTAAATGTTTAAAGCTACACATTCAGAACCATTGCAAGTGGTGTATTTGTGATTTCATGTTTTAAGATTCAAATGGTTAACATTTTTTGGGTTAAACATCAACAGACGAAATTGACTTACATTAAAACCACAATGTGATAATTGCTCGGGGATTTGAGCTTTCATGCTGAGCCATATACATTAACTGTGGAATTGCACAGACACCGAACACTGAGAAAGTGCTAATGTATTTTGTGACATTGCCTCAGGTATAGCTCTCTCAGGGGTCTGAATGCCTGCAGGTGCAAATGGAACGTTTCTGCAAAACATATTGTGTCCCTTCTAAATGTGGACAAAAGCACCCTTCTACCAAATGTGGACTGGTATTCTCAAATGTAAACAATCATAATGACAAATAGTTTCAATAAGTGTGAATGTGTGACTGGGGTTCTTACCCAATGCTGGGACCAGTAAGCCAACCACGTGCACAGGCAGAAAATGCACACTCAACGACAGCATGGCGAAGCTCCATTGCTGATGCCATCCGAGCACCTTGATCACCACATGCACTTGAAGCTGCCTCAAAGCCTATGTCTGAACCATTTCTCATCTCTAGAAGGAAGACCCGGCCTGAAATAGAGAGAGAGAGAGAGAGAGAGAGAGAGAGAGAGAGAGAGAGAGAGAGAGAGAGAGAGAGAATTAATGTATTTATTGTATTTTTCTATCTAAGGTGTGTGTATGTATCCATCTGCCATCACATATAAAAATTCCTTCACTTAAGATTGGAAGAATATGTCATGATGGTAGCGTAAGGTTAAATGAGGGTAGCTGTGTGTGTGTATGTGTGTGTGTAACTGTGAGGGATGAGGTTTTATTTTTAGTGATAGGGTGTGCCACATGGACACTAACTTAAACAGTTTCTCAACAAAAGGTAAGTTGAAAATGGGGACTGAAGCTCAGCTCCAAACAGGATGTATGACTTCAGGGTGAAAATATGAATTCGCATATACACACAAATACCACAGTCAGCACCATTCCATAACCCCACCCCAATCAACACAGACACACACACACACACACATACACAGACAAACTGTTGTGCAGTCCAGTTTATAACAAAAACTGCCACAAACATGCTCCTACTTCAATACCACTTTCACATTTAGTCACAGATTCACACCTAGGATTAAAATAACAGTAGTGGGCAGTCATGGTAGTGAGGTCACAGTGCACTCACAAACCTTTGTGACAAATTTACCACAAAACAATATCTCAATTTTTGTTTTCTTTTCAAATGTTGAGATAAAGGGTATAGAATTTTTTAACCATTTATTCATTTGGCTATTATCCAAAATAACATACCAATTAAACAGAATGCAACCCAAGTCATCAAATCTGCTGTGAGTCAAACTGACCAAAAATGGAAGCTAGCACTAAACCAAATTAGCTGAATTGATATCATTCAGAAATTAAACTAAAATATGTTATAAAATTTATACATAAAATTTTTTCATGTATATTGTGCAAACTAATAATCACAAACACGAGAGAATGATGAAGATGACAAAGTTCCAATCATGTGGTTAATTCCAACCATCAGACCATTGAGCAGTCCTCAGCTGACACACCATAAATGACTGGTCATTAGTTTTTCTTTGCTGTTAAATGCCACACTGATTTAATGTCTGTTACACTGATGTGATCGTATTAGATGTTAGGAGTGAGTAAATGTTTCTGGATTGGGCTGACATAGTCCCTACTTGTTAATGTCAATGAAAGTTACTTGCTCATTGCCTTGATGCCAACATAAGACCAACAACATGCTGCTCCTTAGTTCCAGTCTTGGAGCCACTTTTAATATTTTTCACTTTAATAAATGCTTATCAGCTAAATCACTATGCCCTACATCATTTGAATCAAATGTTAAAGTACAGGGTGTCCCAAAAGTCTCCATACATAGGGGACTGTGTTTACCAGCACCACGTAGGTTGTGCCTTCATCAGTGGATGTTCGTGGACGTCCACTTCTCAGTTGGTCCACAACACTTCAGATCTTTTTGAATTTGTTAATAAGTTTGACAACAGTGTCCTGTGTGATGTGCTTGCCATGCTTTCCTGTTAATGTCCATCACAACCTTGCAATAGCTTCCCGATCCGGCCGTGAGAATGATTTCAATGTTCATCTTTTGTCAAAGGCATTCTTAAAGGCTATCTGAAAAAAAACAACGATATAATATAAACTACATATAAAAAATTTTGGGAGATATTTTTCTAAAAAAAAAAAAGTTTTTATTTCCCCTATGTGTGGAGACTTTTGCAGTCTGTACACGCTGTAGAATAGAATAGGCCACACCTCTGTCTACAAGCATTCAATTTCCCAGGTTTTAGCTGTGGCACATATCTACCTCCCCTTGCTGTCCAAAACTTGGACAATAACTTCTCACCTGCCCCACTCCAGCTGTGTGGATCTATTGTACCAGACTAAATTAATGCCGTGTCTACAATCTGGTGGTTATAAAGAAGGGAGAGAAAAGGAAAACAGCATTTACCACTATATATGGGCATCCTGTATGGGTCCTCTAATGTCCTGTCTTTAAAGCATTCATTAGTGAGGTTCTCATGAGCATAACTGGCAAGTTTGGTAGCCTACATAGATGACACTAATTTATTTAACATCCCTACAGGTAAAAGTGTAACAGAGACTTCTTGATGTTACATAGATTAATTGAAAACTACACATGTAAAAGCTGAAAACTGCCTGTTCCATCAAATCTCTTCATGGATTATGTTTTTAGCAAAGACGGTGTGCAAATGGTAATGCAATGTTAGCCTAAAGCATGCAAAGTTAAAGTACCATATTTTGTACACAGGCAAATTCATAAGAGGCTTTGGTGTAGTGGCAGTCACTCTTACATCTCTTTTGGTAAGTGACACCATGACAGCTCTCTTGGAAAGAGAAGACAGCCTTCAGCTTTCATCGTGCTAGGGTCCAAGTTCACCACAGCACCTCTGCTCAAGAATCCTGATGCCACATTGTAAAAGTGGAGTTCAAGTGGGAGCAGTCCTGTCTTAACAGCATGGTAAGCTGGCCAAAAAGGTTCTATGCCTTTTTCTCAAGAAAATTGACTCTTTCAGGACATAATTACAATGTGGGGGGATTGCTACCCATCAAGCCAGCCCTGGAGACATGGCAAAACGGGCTGGATGGAGAAGCTGAACAAAAGACTAAACACAGGATAAGGCAGGTGAATCATATCTTTCTAAAGATTCAATTTCATACTTTTTTGCTCAGGGTAGACAAATGGAAAGGTTGCTGCTCTATCCTGGCTGTATGAAACATGGCAAAAGACACTCAGATTATCATTCCACTCTCATACATTGTTTGCCAAAGTATGATGGGAATAAAATACCATGATCCATCTTGCTATGTAGAAGGATCCAGCATCTGACACCTGTCCTCCTGGGAAGAAAAGACATCCCCTAGGTTTTGCCGTGAGCACCTTCTAAAATGGGTTCATGCAATTCTAAATTCATTGCACAGCTCCACTCAGAATGCTACTGCTGATCAGCTATACAAAGGTATACAGTCATGTTCCTTCTGTGTCTACCGAAAGCCTCATACACTTTCCCAGTGTTTGGCATGTTTCAAATTACAGCTGCCCTGCCAAAAAATCTAACCTCTGGGTTGTAGTACTGACCATTTAAGAAGTTACAAGCCATTAATTAGTACAACACAATCACTGAAAGGCTCTGCTTCTAAGATAATCTTTTTTATATCCAATCATGTTACTGACCTGTTGACAATTAACCTCCAGCTGTTTCTTTTTAGTAATACTTTCAGCCTTTTGTTGCCCCATCCAAACATTTTTGAGACACGCTGCGGCCATAAAATTTTAAATTATCTTCTTTTTTTTCTTAAAATGGTACATATACTCAGTTTGCTATGTTTTCTCTATTGTGAATAACATGTGGGTTTATGATTAATGCAAATCATAGCATTCTCTTTTAATACACATTTTACACAGAATCCCAGCTTTTTGGTATTGCGGTTGTAGATGCCCTGAACAAATCTCCCACCTAAACCTTCTTCATAATCCCAAACTCCTTCCACCATGGAGGATACAATCAACATACTATAGTGGACTGGGATAGGCGACCTGAGGTGCTGGGTCCTGCCCTCAACTCATTGACAGTACTATAAATGGATGGACTTTTAGATTCTGTGTTGTTCATTGCTGGGTATACTCTACTTCTGACATGAACTTTCCTTCCAGTTTTGTGTTTCTTACCATGAATAACCAATCTGCCTGGCCTGGTGTTGTTAGAATAATAGATTATAACAGTTATCTGAACATGAGCCACTCTCAAACATAACGCCTTGAACCCAGATTGTAACCTGCATTGGGACAAAAGCTTAACACACACCAAAAGAGAAGCAGCTACGTGTAATCAATATCTATTATCTCTGCAACAGGTACGAGTTTCAGCACTTCAGGGCTTCTTAACTATATTTGTCTAATATACCTTTTTATCTCACAAACTAATTGTCAATGTGTGCTAGAGAAGAGAATAAAAAAAGTTTATGTCCTGCACTAAACTGAACTGTTAATATGACTGGCCAAATTCGATTAAATCTCCAACAGTTATTCAAGCCTAATTAAACTAATTAAATTAAAAAGAGGATGTTCAATGCAGTGGTAAAGATGAGGGTTTTCAAATAAAATAATTTTCATAGTTTGAGTGTAAGCCAGTTCTTACCATTAACATATGAAATATAATATAATATAATAATATTAATTCAAATAATATATTTGTATTCGTATTCATTTAATCTAAATAATACTGACAAATTAGTCAGGTAATGGAGGATAAATACATAATTATAATTACTTTAGAAACATCCTGTAATTATTAAGTCTATATATATTGTATACACAAAATAAAATTTTCCAATTTAGGTTTGATAATGATATTGATATTAGTTTAAATATATATAATATAATTTGAAGCTATATCTATCTATCTATCTATCTATCTATCTATCTATCTATCTATCTATCTATCTATCTATCTATCTATCTATCTATCTATCTATCTATCTATCTATCTGAAATGTACACACACACACACACACATACACAGTGCACAATTATAGTTTTTTGTGTAAACCATTACAAACTCTAAAGTGTCGGTGCGCATTGTAGTGGCGCGTAAAAGGAATCATCTCGAATGGACAAACTCACCATCTGCGCCGACGTGACCAACGCTCATCCAAGCCAAACACGCAAGAAGAGACCAGAGCACCAGCTCTCGGACACACATTGTTCCCATAGCGCACACTCACTAGTCCTTATAGTGGGGCAAACGAAAGTCTCTTGGAAAGGCGCGCGCGTTGCGCACTCCAAACGGCCCGGGATTTCTGCTTAACTGAGGAGGCGAGGACAGGTAAGACGCAGTCTCTGAGGCGAAAGAGCGGTTTATCTGACCAGAGGCGCATTACCGAGCTGCTGGAGGACTTGTGTGAAAACTCTCACAGTGCTGTCAGTAAATACGTCATGAGTGAAAGCGCAGGAGAAAAGAGGCACTTCGCAGTAAGCGGAGGATGGGAGGGGGACTCGCTCACACCGTGGCCCATGCGCTTCACAGGGAACCCGTCGCCCTGTTGGCCATGTTTAGTCAGCCTGTGAGTTTGCTGTAGCATATTTAGGTGCTTTGCCTTGTCACCAGGGCGCGCCTCTCTAAACTCTGCCCATGCCTGTTATACAGCTAAAAACGGCAGGAGAAATTATGGCGCATCATCACACAGTAGTTTGATGAAGGTTCTCGTTAAGGAACGAGCAGTTTCTGCTATCCCACTGTAGTTACACTCCCACCAATACACAGCCTACACACAGAGACGTCTAACAACCTGACGTTTGAATGTGTTTCGCTGTAGCTAAATATTGCAATGTCTACACATAACTCTAGCATTAACCTATGCTTATGCGATAGCCTACACCTAACCCAGTAATCAAATGAAAATCTAAAAAGCAGTAAGCAAGCAGTAAATTAGCATGTTTCTTAAAATAAATAAATAAATAAATAAATAAATAAAATATGTGTGCATGGTTTCACGTATTATGGGGTGGGGACCAGCTACCCCCATAATTCTAGAAATAGGTGACAAATTTTTAACTTGTGGAGATATTTGGAGTGTTTTTTAACTGCAAAAAAAACAGAGCCTTTGTTTGAAAAGCTAAATTGAGGTTAAGGTTAAAGTTAGGTGTAGGAATAATATTATTTAGCTACAGTAATATACAAGTCATAGGAAATACCCCACTGAAATAGAATTACAAGTGTGTGTGTGTGTGTGTGTGTGTGTGTGTGTGTGTGTGTGTGTGTGTGTGTTGTCTGGGCTCTAGAGAGAGCAAGCAAGACAAAGAATGTGTTTTAGTGAGTAAGTGGCAGGAGAGAGGCCAACACAAGTAGGGTCTGTCTGAATAGCTTCAGATAATATTTGCTTAAAGAGCTGTGTGTGTGTGTGTGTGTGTGTGTGTGTGTGTGTGTGTGTGTGTGTGTGTGTGTGTGTGTGTGTGTGTGTGTGTGTCTGTGTGTAGGAACTGGAATGAAGTAGAAGTTTGTCATATTATCAAAGCTAAAAGACACTCAGTTACATGCAGGGCATGGTCTACATGGAAAACCTACAAACCTATTCATAACCTACATACAGCATGTTCATCTCACTTTGTAACTCACACACACACACACACACACACAGCTCTTTAAGCAAACATTATTTAGATGATTTGTTGACATTACAATTGAAACACTGATAATAAGGAATTATTAGCGAATCTAATTTAAGGTAAACAAAGCTACAGCTAAAGCTATAGTATCACAAGAGGGTCTATTACTTTTGACAGGTTTGGAATGTACTCTTTCTTCTGCCCCCTGCTGTTGTCTTTGGGTAGAATAGCACAATAGATTATTCTCTACAAATCAGTAAACCCTGTGGGACAGATGTAGCTTGCTAAACTGTTTGTGCCTGCTTTCAAGAGTAATTCAGCTACATTCTTATAATTAGTGTAGGCCAGGTTTTTTTTTGTTTGTTTTTTTGCTTAATTGTGTCAGGTTCCCAAAACCAGGTATAAATTATCCAGAACCAAAATTAATTGAGGTGGCAGTGGTCCTGACCCTACTCCTCCTGTAGCATTAACCCTAATCCCTAACCCATGACATGCTCTACAACACAGAACAACCCAATTATCCAGCTTGAAACCCACAGTTGGCTCCAGTTGGTGTGTGGGTGAATGAGACACAATGTAAAGCGCTTTGGATAAAAGTGCTATATAAGTGTGCCATTTACCATTTACTGAAGAAATGACATTTTGCAACAATGTAAAGGTTGTGTGTGTACAGCTTGTATAACAGTGTAAATTTGCTGTCCCCTCAAAATAACTCAAAACACAGCCATTAATGTCTAAACCACTGGGAACAAAAGTGAGTACACCCCTAAGTGAAAATGTCCAAATTGGACTTGTTAGTGTTACAAGGTCTCGGGTGTGAATGGGGAGCAGGTGTGTTAAATTTGGTGTCATCGCTCTCACACTCCCTCATACTGGTCACTGGAAATTCAACATGGCACCTCATGGCAGAGAACTCTCTGAGGATCTGAAAAAAAGAATTGTTGCTCTGCATAAAGATGGCCTAGGCTATAAGAAGATTGCCAAGACCCTGACACTGAGCTGCAGCACGGTGGCCAAGACCATACAGCGGTTTAACAGGACAGGTTCCACTCAAAACAGGCCTCAGTGTTGTCACATTAAAAGATATAATCAAATATTTACAAAAATGTGAGGGGTGTACTCACTTTTGTGAGATGCTAGCTATATATATATAGATAGATAGATAGATAGATAGATAGATAGATAGATAGATAGATAGATAGATAGATAGATAGATAGATAGATAGATAGATAGATAGATAGATAGATAGATATTATTTCATTAATAGGACATCTATTTTTTGAAGAAAACCATTCAATCCAGTACGGGTAATTTTTAGTTCATGCATTGTAGGGTTAAACATCAAAAATCTAAAACGTTTGCGTTATGCCTGACACCTAGTCAAACATTTTACAGTTGGTTTTGTGACTGTACATCATTCCCTTCAAATGCTGTTGAGCTTTAAATTATGGTATATTTTGTGTATGAGCCCATTCTGCAGTGAAATTCATATCTAATTTATATATGATTTAATAGCTTATTTGGATAAATATCAAAAATCTAAGAGGTGTGCATTATACCTGACACCTAGATGAACACTTTACAGTGGGTTATATGACTAAGTCATTCCCTTCAAATGCTACTGAAGTTAGAAACGTGTTTAACAATGTCGTATGTAACGTTAGAGACAGCCCTTCATTTCCGCATTTCCGCGAATATCGAACATCCAACGTCAAGCCAACTTTATGCCAGTCCACCACTGATGCAGCTCAATAGGCTATTAACATTATCAAAACAATCAGCCACGCGTGCGTTTCCCGCATAAATGACGTCACGGGGCCATTCTCCAATGCCCTGTGAGAACAGGAGTGTATAAACTCATGGGCTGGAGTTTAATCGACCGTAGCGAAGTAGGCGTAAAACTACAACTGGGATTTACTAGGATGTTTTTACTGTAGTTTAACGTTAATCCTGCACTGCAGAGAGCTTGGTATTTGCGCTCGAGTGCGAGCGGAAATGTAGTCAGGGTAGCGACTCGTGAGGCGGAAGTGAGGTTACAGCGCAGCAGCAGCGGTCTGCTTCGTCCATGTTATTATTGTTATTTTGACTGGGATGGTTGGCGGCGGAACGCGCGGACGGCGCCCAGCCCCGGCAGTCTCCGACACACGCACGCGCTACTGGAACACACACTCTTGTAAAGAGAACAAAAAATACTAATAAATAAAAATTCAAACAAATCGGCGCTCGCCCCAGACTCGGTATTATTGTTGACATCGCGGCGGAGATGAACAGCATCACCAAGGGCAGATTCGAGGTAACGCAGATTGATGTGAGGCCACTTTAGAGCTATTTTATTGCGCGCGAGGAAACGGACAAGGGCGATGGGTGGCAGCGTGTGCGTGATCGACCGTGCATGTGAGGGCGTATGTTTGTGGGTATTTGCATGTGTGCGTGCGTGCGTGCGTGTGAGAGTGTGTACGTGCGGGCGTGGGAGCCTGCGTGTTTTGGCCCCGAATGGAGCTCGGGGTTTTGCGTGTCATGATGGTTAGACGGTTGTTTATGGTCGGTAATCTGATCGCTGAGCTCTCGGGCCTGAATCCTTTTAGCTGGTTTGTCTCGCGCTCACGGTGCAGTCCAGATCAAGCTGTTATTCTGCGCGTGCTTGTTTCAGAGCACAAAGACTACACCATAGTGCTGTATTAATGAGTGTGTCCAAACAGTATGCCACCTCTGATAGTATGTAGTTTAGGAGGTAGGCAGCACTATTAGGGTGGAAACCGAAATGGCATCATATGTGTGATACACCATCCATACTGTGTTTTATAAGTTATTATATCAAAACACATCTAGTGTGCTGTATAGGGGGTATTGGGCCATAGCCTACTCTTTAGTTATGTAACTGGCTTTCTGTGTATCTTACAGTTTGGACATCATCGCAGGTGTCACATACAGTTGATTGCAAAAGTCTTCATCCTCTATGATTTCTGTATCTCTGTTGCATCACAGACATGATAACTGTCACTCAGAGCATTGTGGTTTGTGTTCAAGATTCAGTAACATTTCTGTGCAGTATTTATATCTGCAACATTCTCCTTTTGTGCAGTATTTTCTTTTTTTACTTACAGTGCAAAAGAGGGCACAGTGGCTTAGTGGTTTTGCCTCACACCTTCAGGGTTGGGGTTTGAATCCCACCGCTGCCCTGTGTGCACAGAGCGTGCATGTTCTCTCTATGCTTTGGGGATTTCCTCTGGGTACTCCAGTTTCCTCTCCAAGTCCAAAGACATATACTGTAGAATGATTGGCATGTCCAGTGTGTGAATGTGTGTGATTGTTCCCTGTGACGAGTCCACCCCCACCCCCCACCAACCCAAAAGGTCCACCATCCCCAAGCTCATTGGGATAGGCAACTGGGTAACCCTGCAACCATGTATAGGATAATCAGTATGGATGGATGAATGTACTGTGCAATTTCCGTACAGTGACATTTCCTATTGTATCATACTTGTGTGTAATGTGTAATTGTGTGCAACGTCTATAAGCACAACCAGGGCTCAGATGCCTTGTGTACTATAATGTAGTTGGCCAATAAACCCTTAATCTGATTCTAAAAAAAAATACAAATTTTTTTCCAGTTTGTGCATGATATGTGGGGTGTATCCTACAAGACAACAATCCAAAGCATCGTAAAAATGAGGGGAATGCAGTGATTCCACGTATTTACCAGATACAATATCGATACCAGGGCTGTAGTATCAATAGATAGTTGATGCTGACTTTCTTACAGTGATTCTCTAAGCTAAGCAAAACATTAAATGTGCAATGACGACAAGATTTAAGACAAATCTGATCTCCCATGATCAGTGAAATATATGTGTTGTGCTGGTCGTCATGGCACACATTCACATCAGTGGATTGGATTGGTACACATGTCAAATCTGATCTAATATTGTTTCAAGCTAGAACCATTTCAGATATCAATACTCGGCACCAGACTGGTGCCTCCCTAGGGAAATAGTCTGAAATAAACCAAAAGAAAAAAACTCAGTTTTGCCTTGATGCTCTGTGTCTCCAGACCTGAATCTGGCTAAAAAGCAATGTATTTGTTAGAATTTTCTACAAAAATATAATGCTAATATATTAAAAACATAATTTTTGGCTTTGTTTTGCCTTGCTGGTACCACCTTAGCCTCTAGAACTGATTGGAAGAAGGCAAAGCATGATATCTGTCAGTGTTGTCATGAGAATAATACGCTAAATTTTCACAAACTGTTGGACACAGTTATAAACCCAAAAGGTGCGCGTCCAAGTTGGTTAAGAATATTTATCTCCTGTAGACTCACAATATCATTTAGTTGTTGTATTATTATATTAACATGCACTACTTGACCATTTTTGTTGTGTTAACCTGGGATAGAATAAACTTTAGAATCTGTGTAATGTGTGGAAACCTAACCCACTAAATATCTAGTTGGTCAAAATGCATGTCTTTTATCATATCTTCATTTTTCCTTAGAAGTATGCAACCTTTTGCACTGCACTATAGTATTTAGTACAATGTAGCCAGATTTGACCAAATTAGTGATGGCATTATTTTAGATATTGATGTTGACACTTTGTTTTCCTGTGTCTGCATATGTATATTAACTAAATATAGTCAAACTGCAGCCAGGTGTGTGCTCATCTAAGAGAGCTTTGCTGGGATTGGCTAAGGGCTGGTCAGACAAACTTGTGAGCCAGTGTTTGAAATTTGCATTTATGATTAATAGTAGGTTTCCCCACTTATACTATCCCACAGGTGTTCTCAAACAGCGATGAAGCTCCAATCAACAAAAAGCTTCCCAAAGAGCTCCTGCTCAGGTAAGTTTAAACCTACACCCCTGTCACAGTCTGACCTGGACTAGACATTGCATTTTATGATGATCTTTTCTAATGCATATTATCATTGCCTCTTTCTTTCCTCAGGATTTTCTCCTACCTAGATGTGGTTACGCTGTGTAGGTGTGCCCAGGTATCCAAGGTATGTCCCACATTAAGGTGCGTCTCCTTAGGTTACAATGGCATGTCCTTGTAACATTGAGAAAATCGGTTCTGTTTTTGTTTTCTTAAAATGTACAGGCATGGAATGTTTTAGCACTGGATGGAAGCAACTGGCAGAAGATTGATCTCTTCAACTTCCAAACAGATATTGAGGTGAAATAGGACCCATAAATTACCATGTGAAATGTAGTATTTATAATGTAGTATGTGGGGGGTAAAAAAAAAAGTGTGTGTGTGTGTGAGGAGGCGCACGGTGACTTAGTGGTTAGCACATTCGTCTCAGGATTGTGGGTTCGATTCCTGTCGCTGCCCTTTTTGCATGTTCTCTCCATGCTGCGGGCTTCCTCCAGGTACCCCGGTTTCCTCCCCCAGTCCAGAGACATGCATGGTACTCTGATTATGTCCATACTGTCTATAGTGTATGAATGGGTGTGTGTATGTGATTGTGCCCTGCAATGGATTGGCACCCTGTCCAGGGTGTACCCCACCTTGTGCCTGATGCTCCCTGGGATAGACTCCAGGTTCCCCATGACCCTGTAGGATAAGCGGTATAGAAGATTGATAGATGTGTGTGTGTGTGTGTGAGGCATAGTGTAACTATTTGTGTATGCATAGGAAAATGTATGTGGTGTCTGTGTGTGCAGGCATTGATTTATTTTGGAGGTGTGTGTGTGTGTGTGTCTGTGTGTGTGGGATTAGTACTAGGTCAGGAGGCTTTGTTGGTGAATCCATAGACCATCATCCATAGATGTCATCCCTGATCTCTCACTCTTTATTCTGCCTTTTTCCTTGACTTTGTTTCTGTCTCTCTTTTTTTAGGGCCGTGTAGTGGAGAACATTTCAAAGAGATGTGGTGGCTTTCTGAGACAGCTGAGCTTGAGAGGTTGTCTCAGTGTAGGCGATGCCTCTATGAAGTGAGCTTCACTCACAAGCACAATTTGCTTTATTTAGCACCTAAATCATTAACCTGTGAATTCTGATATTGATCAGCATGTCCAGTTGCATTTGTTGTGATTGCACTTCTTTATCTGGTTTATTTGACATGACAGTTTATAAGTCAAGATGACTCTATAAAATTTGGTTTGCAGACCTGCCAGCCTTTGTTTATTGCATAGGAGAGCTGTGATTTATTTATTTATTTATTTATTTATTTATTTAATTGCCCACAGTATCTAATTAACATCAGCAGTATCACATAACATAACAAATAGTGATCTGTATTTTAACACTGAAGTACACTACTAAGAGTAATCACTCAAGAATAGGCCAAAAGTGCCCTCTTTTTCGAAATATGAATCTTGAATAATTGACCATTTCCTAGGGTTTTGAGCTATTGCAATATCCATGTGAGCAGTTGTAATTTTCTGGGTTGTAGTTAACATCTTTTGTGATCAATAGACTTCATTGTTCTAAAGTTGAAGGTCTTATGGTTATCTTTGGCAGGACTTTTGCGCAGAATTGTCGCAACATAGAGCAACTGAATCTGAATGGCTGTACTAAGATCACCGATGCCACCTGCATCAGCCTCAGCAAGTTCTGCTCCAAACTCCGCAACCTCGACCTCACGTCCTGTGTGTCCATCACCAACCATGCACTCAAGGCATTAAGGTCAGTGAAAGGTTTTTAAATGTCTACCAGGGGACAGGACAATGCGCTAATACATTTTAGTGTTGAATTAGTACTTATTTGGACTTGTAATTTAGCCATTGTCTGTAAAGGATGGGATTGCTTGTTCCATTATATGAAGAGATATATATTTGTGTATGGCAAAACTGAAATAGCAACAACCTGAGCTTAGACCCATGTGTCATATCTCCTCATTACAATCACATTTTCATTTTTATATTATAGTTAGTATTTGTAATATTTTATAGTAAATTGCTTAAGGAAAGAGCTACCATAATATACAATAATGTAATAAATGTATGTTTCTGAAGGAGTTCTGATATTCAGCAGCATTATATCAGAAGCCTACTCAAAAGTGTTCAGTTAAGGTGTAAGTTTCCATTTTTATGGCAGTTTGAGCTGAGAGATATTTAAAGATAGTTATCCTTGTGGAAAATCATAATCTATTACAGCCCTGCACCCACCCAGTGTGTAACTGTTTACAGTAGGGTTGTCATGGTGACTTATTTCCAGCTGGTAGCTTTGGTTTCCTATCTCTCCCATTCAAGTTCCCAACACATTTCAAAAGCCGCATTCGAAGTTTCTTCAGTCTAAACGTGGTTTAAAACCTACTAAACCCAGAAATCCGCAGTGTCCACAAATCATGTCCTCCATCTACCCATGTGGTGTGCCATGATCACTCACGATCGGTGGAAACACCCACCTGATCACACAGCACAGAAGATAAAATGTATTTGTTTTAGAACAATTATTCATAACTATATTCATAACTTATGCCAATCACTGGACTCATAATTCTGCAGTGCAAAAAATGACATCTTAGCAAGTGAAAATACTTAAATATAGTCAAATGTGTCTAGCATTTTCTATTAAAGATTACAATAAACTAATTACAATTCAGTTTAATTCTAGACATTCTAATTTCTTCTGTTGGCAGATAATCTTGCTAATTTTGAGCATAAATTTTTAGAAAGAAGCTAATTATTTCCAATAGAATAAGAAAATTTGTTTAGTTTAAAAAAAAAAGTCTAGAAATAAGTTGAATAATCTTATTTAATTTATAATAGGAAATACTAGATAAATTGTACTATATTAAAGATAATTTCACTTGCTAAGATGTAATCTTTTTGCAATGTACTTTTTTTGTATTAAAAGGAAATAAAGTATAAAAAATTTATCCTGGGTAATTTTAAACTATCTGATATTCTGTTTAAATGTATACCTGTAGTTTTCTGAGATTTTCATCCCAAAAGCTCGCTCGTCTTCAGTTAGCACTGAATATGTGGTGTTCTGTAGTTTGCTTTGTTTGTTTGTGCTTTGGGGTAAATGCAAATCAGCGTTTGTTAAATGAAACACCAAAACCTCTTTCTACAAACTACTTCTATCAAAGAACTTCCACGGAACATTATGTTATAATCTCAGCCAGCGTTCTAATCTCATGGTACACTGCACTACTACTTTATTTAATTAACTCTTAACTCCATGAATCATTCATTAAGACCTGTGAGTTTTTCCGCCTTTGAAGTCAGATATGGGATTTAAGGGTTTTAAATATTTAAACGTCTTTTGAGAATGATTATATTAATGGCTTCAATGTATTTTGATGACTTTCTTAATGAATACTGAGTCCAGATCTCCATTACCCGAGATCCTAACCTTCACAGAGTTATAATATGAATCTGGCAAACTGGGTTTAGCCTTAGGTGGGACTCTTAGGACTCTAAGGTGAAAGTTTAATCGAAACTGAAACTATAGCACAATTATTAACTTTCACAATATATAATAGTAATAATATATAATATATATTCTATTCTCTTTTTCACATGCAAAATACATAGGGGGGAAAAAGAATAACAGTTGACATTTTAGTTCAACATCTCAATAATCAGAAAAATAAATAGAATTAAGTAAACCAAATTTACAATTAAATTTTCCACTTTTGCAACAAATGTTAATATTCATTAACTATCTGTTTCTGTTCAAAATATTTCACCAAATTCAACAGAAAATGCAATGTATGACTTTACCAGTTTCAAAACTATTCAACCCCTTCATGGCAAGCGTCTTTAGTACTTAGTAGAGAACCCTTTTGTTGTTATGACCGGCTGCAAATGAGATGCATAGCCAGACACCAGCTTCTGCCAGCGTTCCTGAGGAATCTTAGCCCATTCCTCATGAGCAATGGCCTCCAGTTCAGTAATATTATTGGGTTTGTGTGCTGCAACCGCCTTCTTCAAATCCCACCACAGATTTTCTGTTGGGTTCAAGTCAGGTGACTGTGAAGCCCTGTAGAATCTTCCAGGACTTCTTCTGGAACCAAGCCTTGGTGGAATTTGAGGTATGCTTGGGATCATTGTCCTGTTGGAAGGTCCAATGACGCCCAAGCTTCAGCTTCCTCATAGACGGCATGATGTTTTTTCCAAGGATTTCCTGATACTTCCATTAATCCATCTTGCCTTCCACACTCTGCAGGTTTCCAGTGCCAGAGGATGCAAAGCAGCCGCTGATCCATCGTGCTGAAAAGTTCCAGATTTGTTTCATCGTACCACAGAACATAATTTCTAAACTTCTGTGGCTTATTTATATGATTTTGAGTCGACCTTTCTTGTGCTTTTGGGTCAGTAGTGGTGTACGTCTTGGAGTTCTGGCATGGAAACTTCTGTGTTTAGTATGTGCCTTACTGTGCTCACTGAAACCTCAGTGCCTGTTGCCACCATGTCTTGCTGCAGGTCTTTTGCAGTCACTCGAGGGTTTTTCACAACCTGCTTTCTCAGAAATCTGGTGCAGCAGTCGATAGTTTCCTTTTTCTACCCCTTCCAGGTATTTCACATATTCTCTGCCCATAGCCAGTTCAGGTATTTCATATGCTACAGCTCAAGCACACCTAATGCAACTAATGAAGCCCTTGATTAGTTCCATCATGTGTGCTTGAGACAACACCTCTTTTGCATATTTGTGAGGGATTCTATTCAGGGGGTGAATAATTTTGAAACTGGAGAAATCATTATAAGTTGTATTTTCAGTTGAATTTGGGGACACCACTTGAAGCATTTGTTCATTGTAAATCTGATTTGAAATGGGGGTTGAATAATTTTGATTGCAACAGTATACAACAATATCAATTTGAGCGCGAGTCCGGTATTGATGCATCAGAAGATCAACCCGAACCACCATCGCAAGTATGACGAAAACAGGATGTTTCTCAGTGGTAAGTTTATACAGTTTGACAATAACATGAATTAGACTGTTAGAAGAGGCTAAAAGCTAACAGCTGTGCACTGGCGAAGGTCGGAGTTGAACTACTGTTGTATCGTTTTAAAATTAACTGACGCTTTACATCCTCATCCTTTGGGAGTCCATGCAACGTGTTTTTGCAGCGCAGAAAACAGTGAAAACAACAGAAAAGTACACGTTGTTCGCAAGCAGCCAATGAAGAACAGAAGCGGGTTTTTTGTTACCAAATTATGTAGGTTAGTACAGGCAGTAAGTCTGGAATTGCTGACGACTCCTTTTAGCTGTTCAGAATTGGTTCTTTCTTTTGGGAGTCAATAACTCCATAAAAGAGGCATGTCTGGCAATATTTTGATGCAGCAAGCAGCGGTAATGTGGTGTACACCCGATCTAAAAAAAAAAAAAAAAAGTTCAAATTATTTTAAAAGTTTTTACCAATCGAGTCCTTGAGAGGAGGAAACTTTAAAGTTTAAAGACAATCATCCTTTTCCTAATGGTTAACCAGATATTTGTTCATTAACTCTTACGGATATTCAAATGTTAAAAATTAAGAAGACGACACATCCCCTTGCAACATGCTCTCAAACACCCCCCTCGCTTGTATCTCGATAGTGCACTTGATCCACTGGCATTGTCAAGGGAGGAGGATATAACAGAATGTGAAGTTTACAGTGGAAGTACACTGAAGTGAATGCAGCTAGTTAATGTTTGCTTTAATCAACTTGTATATAGGATGATTGGTTTAATGAAACCTAATTTGAAGTTAAGTATTTAATGGCCCTTCTTAAACAGCTTTGGGTTTTTTTGGGTTTTTTGGGGGTTTTTTTTTTGTTTTTGTTTTTTTGCCAGATCACAAAATGATAGAAAAGGTTCTGATAGACAAAGTTTACAGCTATGTTGACTCAATTCCTCAAGGCATTTTTAATTTTACTGTTAGATGATAAAATATTAGAATGATGTAAGGCTGTAAGACCAGAGCAAGCTCCATGAGTAAATAGTGAGAAGTAGAAAAAGATAATGAAAACAGTAGGCTGCATATTTGTCTCTCACACCAAAGGCTACTCCATTCTGCAGGAGCCTTCAAATACAGCGATGAAATGCAGCCTATAATCTGAAAGTTTTGAACTGAACATGGCAGAAAGCAAAGGAAGGCTGAAGTACATCAGCTACATTTGAGCAAAACATAAGGTTTAAAGTGTCTCACATTGAAAAATGTGTTTTTCCAACATCTGTATTTTACTGAATGTGTGAAGATGAGTGCGACTCTTTAAAAAAAAAAAAACCTGTCTCTACACATTTCTATGAAAAAAAAAGGATCGCTTTTAGATGTGGTGCTAGGTTGAGTTTCAGTGAAACTTTATTTGTATATTTGCTTCTAACAATAGAAATTGTCACAACGCATCTTTACAGAACTCCATATATATATAATATAATATACATTTTGCTTTTTATATATAAATAAATTTACATTCATACATAATGAACATACATAATGAACAAACCAGAGGCAGTGGTAACAAGGAAAAAACTCCCTGAGATGAATTAACGATGAAACTGTCACGAGTTCGCCTTTGAGCAGCGCGCTGTGGAGCATGTGAGCGCGCGTGCATGAGCACCTGCTTTTCCCTTGTGGACAGTTGTGACATTTGGACACGTGTTTGTTTATGTTTCTGTCATGTCCCCTCCCAGTTCTGTCATTGGCTGGGATTTCACATGGGTCTGTATTGCCCTCAGCTGCTAGCATTTACGAGGCTGATCTTGTCGGCATATATACCGCTTGCCTCCCAGCACACAATGCGGAATATTAGATTAGATTGTGTCATAGTCACGTTCCATGTTAGTTAGTTCACGCTGGTTTCTCTGCTACCAGTCCCTCGCTGTAGTTTATGTTTCATGTTTTGTTTATCCACCCTGTTTTCCATGACCACGACCTTGATTCCTGCTTAGCCCTGTGCATGCATGTTTGCCGATCGCCTGACCTTTTGCCTGTTACTGGATTCCGTTTATGGATCATGTTTTGGATTTATCTGCCTGTCTCTCTCCTAAATAAAACCTCTTCATACTGCGCTTGCATCCGTTTGAACTTCCTCACGTCACGAGACGTGACCGAAACCTTATACTCAAAAGTCAATCCTGTTCTGGGTGACACCAGATAGTGGGATAATAAATAATTACTTGTTTATAATGATTCTGGATTATATTATATATGATTTGTACTATAAAGCCAAACGGATCTAAATGTGTTGAGAGGATGAGAATTGTGCATAAATTGTTTTTGGAAGTTCAAATCTTCAAATAGGTTATCCCTGTGGGACTATAATACAGTAGCAGAAAGTGAGTCACAAGTGCAGAAGCTCCAAACAGAAGTAGAACGTCAGGATGAATGAGGCAGGTCCGGAGGGCAAAAGAAGTCACAGCAGGAGAGGTGTGTAGTATATGTGGGTGTACTAGTGGATATGTTCTTGACCTGCTGAACATGTATGTGAATGTGTGCTTACAAGAAGTAAAGTTCCATTACGTAGTAGTTTGACACAGCTCTCTTGTGTGTTTATTATTCTCACCACACAAACCCAAAGTACAACAAGGTGTGTCTCATGATGCGGCAGGAGATCATGTACAGATCGAAAGAGAAGACCGATCATTGAGTATGATCTTATTTGACAGTGGCTTCAAGTGGTTTACATTGTGATCAGAGTGCAAGTGGGGACTCTAGCATGTCTAGATCCGACAGCATAACTAAAAGGGAGAGCCAGAAGGTAACACGGGCATAACGACAGCATGGGACATAAAGTGCCAAACTACTGTACTTCATCATCTACAAACCTGAGTGTTTGTGTGATAGAGTGGGTAACAGCGTCCTAACTATGTCCATGAATGTCACAGATCTGCACCTTTTACCTATGTGAAACAAGGCTTTTCTTATGCTGTGGTTAAACCACATCACTTACCATTTCTGATGGTTAGAAGGGGCCTCATAGAAAATTGCTGTTGAGAAGCCTACATATACTGCTGTCTAGGCTTGTGTTAGCCAAAAAACCTTAAGCATTAGATTGATTGAAACTGTAATGTTTTACCAATTATATTTCCTCTTTTTTTTTTTGTCGTTTTTTTTTGTCACAGTTTCTAAAATTGCCTTAGATTACAGGTTTGTTGTATTTTACAGCTCAGAGTTAAATTAGAAGGTGTTCCTTTTCACAGATTTCTCTGTGAGATCTTTGGTGAACTACTTAAACCATGTGTTTGCAAGAGTAACAGGAAAAAAAAATAGCACCTCATAATAATGTTTAATCAAGCTCCTGTTTGGATTTTGGTAAAAGTTGAATTTAGACATGCATACAAGAAAAGCTGAATGAATAATTAAGAAATTAACTGTAATTGTTTGAAGTCCATTTTAATGTGTCCTAAATAAAAAACCAATGGCTAGTGTTACTGCTGCATTTTAAAAGTGTCAATCAGTGGCTTTGTTCATGTGGGCTTTATTTTGCTACAGTAACGCAGAAAACCCCACAAACATAGTAAAATTGGTGTGTGTGTGGTTTCATCTCAAATCATTGATTTGTGCATTTCAGTGAGGGCTGTCGCATGTTAGAGAATCTGAACCTATCCTGGTGTGATCAGATCACACGTGATGGCATCGAGGCGCTCAGCCGTGGCTGTACCAGCCTCAAAGCAGTGTTCCTCAGAGGCTGCACACAGGTACACTCAGACACACACGCACAGAGCACACTATGTTATGGTAGTTACATATGCACTTGTGGTCATATGAACCCCACGTAAACATCAGTGGCAGTGGAATACACCTTAATATAATGCACGCATAGTGAATTGTGGTGTAATATATGCAGTAAATACCATCTTTTTGGGGGGATTAATTCTTCCTCATCTAGGGTTGGAACTCCACTGTCCGCCATGCACGTTCTCATTCTATGTTTGACATGCCCACGTTGTGGAATGTAAACACGCTATCAACTATGTCGTCAATATCCTGACAAATTCTTATCATGGGAAGGAATTGTACTGGTATGTCCAGGATGATAAAATGTGGTATAGCCCTAATAAATAGCCTTCTGTCACACCCCTGAACCGTCAAGATAACATTTATCAACAACGTCATGAGAAACATTTGGGCCAAGGCACATCATGTGCATCATCATGACGCGCATTCCGTCAAAGCCCTCTTCGATTCACATGAGTCTCATTTATCAACAAACCACTTCGAAAGACCATGCAGAACAATTTCATGCAATTGCAATTTCACCAATTGAAGTAGTTTTCCGCAAACCCCCCCCACAAAATGCTCTGCAAATTGCATCTAAAATTTTGAAAAAAGCTGCAGCAAATCAATTCTTTTTGGCCGCAACAATCCCAAAGAAAAATCTCCCCAAAATCCTGTCCGGACTGAATAATTACATTTTCCACAACAATATATGAACCTGTTATCATTATTCTAACAAGAAGTCCCTGTAATGTAGATGTGTGGGACTTAACTCTTCCCAAAATTCAGACGGTTTGGTTCTCCCTGCCAAAGGCAGTATGAGGTACTCTTATTTTTGCCACCACCTCGACTTTTCGACTTGTCTGCCACCCCTTGTACAAACAAAGCCTAACTCAGCTTCTGCAATTCCTACAAGCCAAAAATATTGGAAACAACAGTAACCTTCTAAAACAAAAGAACGACAGTTGTTTTTTTTGAAGAGATAACAGGAAGTAATTTATAACATATAATAAATTTGAACATATAATAAAAAGGGCTTACTCAAATATATGCAGCAATAGTCTGTAAATAATCAAATACTTCATGAATTTTTTTATTTATATTCCTTTACAGTATAATACTACTTTATTTGAAATCTAATGATCTACACTTGTCTGTACATTCAGCTGCTCCTGAAAGCTTGATTAACTGTATCGGGTGTTAAATTAAGAGTATGCAGTTTGCAAATTAAAAATTAGTCAATGTAATAAACAAATAATGGATATAATGATAATTAGTCTTTTATTAATGACTTATACACATGTCAGGAAGCTTGGGTCAGAGTGCAGGGTCAGCCATGATACAGCGCCCCTGGAGCAGAGAGGGTTAAGGGCCTTGCTCAAGGGCCCAACAGTGGCAGCTTGAACCCTCGACCTTCCAATCAGTAACCCAGAGCCTTAACTGTCAAGCCACCTCTGTTTCCCCATGTCCTCGTATAATGCATTACTACAAATTCACTGCAATCTAATAGAAATGAACTACAACCCCAATTGCAAAAATGTTGGGACACTGTGTAAAATGTAAATAACAACAATGCAGTGATTTGCAAATCTCACAAACCCATATTTTATTCACAATAGAACGTATAAAACATATCAAAAGTTTAAACTGGGGAAATGTACAGTGAGGGGGGAAAAAAGTATTTGATCCCCTGCTGATTTTGTACGTTTGCCCACTGACAAAGAAATGATCAGTCTATAATTTTAATGGTAGATTTATTTGAACAGTGAGAGACAGAATAACAACAAAAAAAATCCAGAAAAATGTATGTCAAAAATGTTATAAATTGATTTGCATTTTAATGAGGGAAATAAGTATTTGACCCAATCTCTCAATCAGAAAGATTTCTGGGTCCCAGGTGTCTTTTAAACAGGTAACGAGCTGAGATTAGGAGCACACTCTTAAAGGGAGTGCTCCTAATCTCAGCTTGTTACCTGTATAAAAGACACCTGTCCACAGAAGCACCTGGACTCTTCTAGTACAAAGCCATGGGGTGTAATAGATGCAGTATGTGGTTTAACATCGTCTTGCTGAAATATGCAAGGCCTTCCCTGAAAAAGATGTCATCTGGATGGAAGAATATGTTGCTCTAAAACCTGTATGTACCTTCCAGCATTGATGGTGCTGTTCCAGATGTGCAAGCTTCCGATTCCATAGGCACCACAATCATGTTACTGACCTGTTGCCAATTAACCTCCAGCTGTTTCTTTTTAGTAACACTTACTTATTCAGCCTTTTGTTGCCCCGTCTCCAGTTTTCTGAGACGTATTGCGGCTATCAAAAAAAAAATGTCCTAAAATTGTACATTTCCTCAGTTTAAACATTTGATATGTTTTCTATGTTCTATTGTGAATAACATACGGGTTTATGAGAGATGAGGTTCATTGCATTCTGTTTTAGACATTTTACACAGCATTCCAACTTTTTTGGAATTGCGGTTGTAGATTTGTTGTGTTTTCTTTGTTGTTAATAAATTGGCTTTAGTGTGAAATATTTTGAATCCATTTGCTCACCTTAACACATTTGGTTTGTAGTGTCTTGTAACAAAGAATGTTGCATTTGTGTCTGAGCAGATGTGTGTGCTTTTCAGTTGGATGATCCTGCACTGAAGCACCTTCAGAAGCACTGTCCTGAGCTCATGACAATTAACATGCAATCCTGCACAGTAAGGCTGTTAATTGTCCTATTGCGTGGTTGGGGGAGGGTGTGTGTGTGTGTGTGTGTGTGTGTGTGTGTGTGTGTGTGTGTGTGTGTGTGTGTGTATATATATATATATATATATATATATATATATATATATATATATATATATATATATATATATATATATATATATATATATATATATATATATATATATATATATATATATATATATAAATATAAATAAAAATAAATAAATTGTAATTTACATTTTAACTGACAATGAAGCTTATTTCACAACCAAAATATTTCTATATTTCTGAGGCATTCTTCAGCTGCATGTGTCATGAACCAGATATTCTACAATTTTAACTAACCAGCCCTGTCAGATGTGCAGACTCAGGAGTAAAACATATTCTTCTCCACCCTGCCTCTTTCTGTATGCAGAAAATGTTCTATTTTATTTTTTACATGAAGCATAAGCTCCATAGAACTCACGCACTTGGACTATCTGTGGACTGAGCTTTAGTAAAAATCATAGGGTTATAATTGTTATAACGGTAATCATACTCACTACACCAACATGAAAGAAGCAGACTAAATTCTCAGCTGTGCTTAGAATGTAGGAGTCAAATTCGTCGAGTCCTTTTTTTTTTTTTTTTTTTTATCAATGTACTGAACAGTCAAAAGTCACAGGCTAATTCAAAAATGGGCCTATTAAAATGTGTCTGTCTCTGTTTTATAGCAGATAACGGACGAGGGTTTAGTGAATTTGTGCCGCGGCTGTCATAAGTTACAGATGGTGTGTATATCTGGCTGCAGCAACATCACGGATGCCTCTCTCACTGCACTTGGCCTCAACTGCCAACAGCTAAAGTAAGGCTTTACACTCACGCATGATATTCTCACCCACCATTCGCTCAATGTTTTTTTTTTTTTTTTTTTTTTTTTTTTTTTTTTTGCAATTGTTTAGGATCCTGGAGGCTGCCCGCTGCTCTCATGTGACTGATGCTGGTTTTACTGTTCTGGCGAGGGTGAGTGAATTTAAGTACATGCACACAAACCCGTACTCATACGATGACATTTACCCCATTAAAAAACACCATAAAAGCTGAATGAAACGTTAAACTTTGTTTTAATATGGACTCTATTGCATGTATTGTTTATCTTTTTCATTCGTTTTTCAGAATTGTCATGATTTGGAGAAAATGGACTTAGAGGAATGTATTTTGGTGAGTTATAATAAGCAGTAGCAAATCATTGATTTTACACTGTTCATGTTGGCTCCCTCATGTGTAACATTGCCAGATGTTGTCTGGTAACATACAAATGTTTTGGTACACCTACTTTTTTATTTATTATTCTCACAGTACATTGGTGTTCCTTTCCTCTGGCTGAATAGAAATCATCTTATTGGACATTGTTTTTACTTATTGAAAATCAGTATATTTTATCGCTGCAAGTGTGTTATAAGATTAGTCATGACACTGTTGGTTTTCTGTGTACAGTATCATGTCTCTATGTTTAGCTACTGGTGAGCAGGGCAGTGGGAAAGGGGATGGCTGTGATTGGCACACAATTCACACCGCTCCTCAATAACATTATAACGGAGATGAAATAGACAATAAAACCAAAGCTTTTTTGATGGATAAAACACTGTCAACTGCCACAATAAAAGTATAACATTTTAAACCTAGTAGGCTAGGTAAAAAAAAAAATTGTTATGAAAAATTTTTTAAAGCCTACAAAACTCTACATTTCTACAATTTATATGAGCCAATAACCAATACCGTGGTGTGATATCACAAATAAATTCAATGCTGAACACGGGCTCCCCCAAAACAGATGCAAATTCCATGTTTTGGTCTCTGGTAAAAAGAATTCATATTTAATTACATATTAATGTATGCTATTTATAAGTTTATCAAAATATTTTATTACATTTATTATAATCCACTATTGTTTATGACATAGAAACTATCAAATGAAAGATCTCAGGACTTTTTGACAAAATGAAATGGCTTTGTTCTTATTGTCTCAAGGCATTATGTCAACGGAACCAAATTTCATTGACAAAATTGAGATCACTTTTGTTAACACTGGCACCCTCCAGGACTAGGTTCTCGTCTGCTATCTGTATTTTAGATGATACAACATTAGTGGGATTGAATACTAACTGGCATAGAAGCGGCACACATGGCCATGATATGAGTCTCAGTAGTGCAGTGTGAATATTGATACTGTAAAACTAATGAGTTAATGGATGACTTGGACCTGCCCCTTGTGGCCATACATGGTAAATAGATCTCCTAGGTAGGAGGGCAATTGATATATTAAAGACAGGAAATCAGAGGCTTTTCTATGTGACTATGAGACTATTTTCTATGAGACTGCTTAGGAAATTTGACTCTTGGAAGTCTAAAATACATTTCTAGTAGTGATGGAGAGTGTAAAGTGCATGATGATTAACAGTTAGGGAAAGTCATTGCCTCTGTTGAACTTCCATCTATTAATATAGGGATAATGGAAATGAAGGCAAAGAAAGTGTGCAGATATGTTACTTTTTAAAAAAAATATGCAGAGAAGTGACAAAATGCAGAACAGCTTATTTTTGTAAAAGCATTCAGCCTTCCACTATTAGACTTTTTACATGTAAATTAGGGAATGGGAGTTCAACTGTTCAACCGTTATGCAAATATATATTTTTTTTGTTGCTGTTCAAAACTTTTAGTTGGCTATTCATTAATTAATTAATACTGGAATAATTTTGTGGTCTCTTAAATTAAATTTTTATGTATGTACAATGTTGTGAAAAAGTATTAGCCTGATTTATTCTGTTTTTGTGTACATCTTGTACTAAATTGTTTCAGAATGTAAAACAAAATCTAAGATAAAACAAATGCAACCTGAGTAAACACAAAATAATTGTTTTAAATGTTAGTTATTTATTGAAGCAAAAAAAGTTATCCAATACCAACTGATGATATGTGAAAATATATTTTCCCCAGTAGTTACTAATTCCCCAAGTCTATGAAACTGCATACATAATGAGGTTCAATGCTGGACTAGATGCAACCTGGACTAATTACTTCAAATCATGTTCAATCAAATCAACACTTAACTTTCAACAGCATGAAGTCAGATAAATGGTCTTAACCAGTAACACACTATTCCAAAGTTGAAAGAAATTCCAAGAAATGATGAAGAAGAAGAAGGTGATTGAAATACATCAGTGAAGAGTTACAAATCTATTTCAAAGGCTCTGGGACTCCAAAGAACCATAGTGAGAGCCATTGTCTCCAAATGGAAAAATCTGGCACAGTAGTGAACCTTCCAAAAGTCCTCCAAGAGCACAGCAACTACTCATCCAGCAAGTCACAAAAGACCCAAGGAAAACATCAAAGGAACTACAGGCTCAAACTCAATAAATGTCACCGTTCATGACTCTACTATCAGAATGATCCTGGGCAAAAATGGCATCCATGGAAGAGTGGCGAGGCAAAAAGCACTGCTAACCCAGAAGAACATTAAGGTTCATCTGAATTTAGCCAAAACACACAATGATCCTCAAACCTTTTGGGAGAATGTTCTGTGGACTGATGAGTCGAAAGTGGAACTGTTTGGAAGACAGGGTTCCCTTTACATCTTTCGTAAATCAAACACTAAATTCCATAAAAAGGACATCATACCTACGGTCAAGAATAATGGTGGAAGTGTGATGTGTGGGGATGCTTTGCTGCTTCAGGGCCTGGGCAACTTGCAAAAATTGAGTGAAACATGAATTCTGCTCTTTACCAGAAAATCCTAAAGGAGAACATCCAGTCTTTAGTCCATAAGCGCAATTGGATTATGCAGCAAAACAATGATCCAAAGCATAGGAGTAAATCCTAGAAGTAAGTGAAAGACTGATCTGGCTGTTATCGGAAGCATTTGGTTGCGGCTAAAGGTGGTACAACCAGATTTTAGGTTTAAGTGGTAATTAGTTTTTCACATAGGTGATAGGTGTTGGATAACATTTTTTTGCTTCAATAAAAAAGTAAAAACTGTATTGTGTGTTTATTCAGGTTGCCTTTGTTTTTTGTTGTATTTCTTTTGAAGATCTAAAACTATTTACTGTGAGATGTACACAAAAACAGTAGAAATCAGGGTTCGAGCAAATACCTTTCCACAGCATAGTATGTACATAGTACTGGCAGTAAAACATGGCATGGATTCCACAAGATGTTGATTCTGGTCCATGTTGACCATGTTGATGATTGTGTCATGCAATTCCAGCAGATTTTGCAGGTGCACTTTTTTATGTTGTGAATATCCTGTTCTACCAAATCCTAAAGATGTTCTACTGGATTCAGATCCAGTGACTGGGAAGATCACTAAAGAACATTGAACTCATTGTCATGAAATCAGTTTTATAGGACATTTGCTTTGCGACATGGTGGATAATCAAGCTGGAAGTAGCTATTAGATGATGGTAAATTGTGACCATAAAGGGATGTGCATGGTCAGCAGCAACACTCAAATAGGTTGTGGCATTCAAGCGATGATTGATTGGTATTAATGTGCCTACATTCCCTACACCATTACATCACCTCCACCAGCCTGGACTGTTGACACAAAAAAGGTTGGGTCCATGGATTCATGCTGTTGCTGCCAAATTCTGATCCTACCATTTGTGTTCCTCAGCAGAAATCGAAATTCATCAGACCAGGCTACATTTTCCAGTCTTCACCTGTCCAGATTTGGTGAACCTGAGCTCACTGCAGCCTCAGATTTATGTTCTTGTCTGACAGAAGTGGAACCCGATGTGGTCTTCTGCTGTTGTAGCCTATCCACCTCAAGCTTTGACTTATTGTGCATTCTGAGATGCTTTTCTGCTTACCACAAATGTACTGAGTGTTTATCTTGAGTTAATGTAGCCTTTCTGTCAGTTTGAACCAGTCTGGCCATTCTCTGTTGACTGCTCTAATCACCAACATTGTCTAGCACCAACATTCATGTCATGGTCAGAATCACTGAGATCACATTTATCCCCATTCTGATGGTTGATCTAAACATTAAATCAATTACACGAAAAATCTTGAGGGGGAAAAAAAACAATCATACATTAGTAGAACATGGAGGGCAGTTCATAGTGTTGAACCTGACATCATATACATTTTTATTTTATTTTAAAATATTAGTCTATGTATTAACTTCTTCAGCTTGCAGATAGTGACCTTTTATTAATTTTGTATTTTTGTATGTGACTTTGCAGGTCACTGACAACACACTGGTTCAGCTTTCAATCCACTGCCCTCGGCTCCAGGCCCTGGTGAGCGCTTTCTGTTTTGAATGTGTGTTCATGTGTGATAGAAGTATATGAAGAAGTGTTTGAAAGGTTACAAGGAATAATTAACTGTTCCTTTGTGTGTATAATCCTGCATGTTGCAGAGTCTTTCGCATTGTGAGCTGATAACAGACGATGGGATTAGACACCTGAGCAGCAGTGTGTGTGGTCAGGAGCGGCTGCAAGTGGTCGAGCTGGATAACTGCCCCCTAATCACAGATATCACTCTGGAGCACCTGAAGAGTTGCCAAAGGCTTGAGCGCATTGAGCTCTACGACTGTCAGCAAGTCACTCGTGCAGGAATCAAACGTATCCGAGTGAGTCATCAACTGTTGCAACACTCACATTATACAGTGTTGATTTCTTCTGTTTTTGTCTTGCATATCTCATGCAAATAGTTTTAGATCTTCAAACGACATACAGCATAAAACAAAGGCAACTTCAGTAAACACACAATACAGTTTTTATTTATTTATATTTTTATTGTAGCAAATAAGTTATCCAACATCTATCACCTGTGTGAAAAACTAATTGCTATCTTAAACTTAAAATCTGGTTGTGCCACCTTTAGAAGCAATAATTACAACCAAATGCTTCAGATAACTGGACATCAGTCTTTCACAGCACTGTGGTGGAATTTTGGCCCACTCTTCTTTGCAGAACTGCTTTAGTTCACACACTGGAGGGTTTTCGAGCATGAACTGCCTGTTTAAGGTCCTGCCACAGCATCCCAATTGGTTCAAGTCAGGACTTTGACTAGGACACTCCAAAACCTCAATTTAGCTTTTTTGAGCCATTAGGAGTTGGACTTACTCCTATGCTTTGGATCATTGTCTTGCTGCATAATCCAGTTGCGCTTGAGTTTCAACTTGGAGACTGAGGACCAACATTCTCCTTTAGGATTTTCTGGTAGAGAGCAGAATTCATGTTTCCCTCAATTATTGCAAGTTGCCCAGGCCCTGAAGCAGCAAAGCATCCCCACACCATCACACTTCCACCACCATGCTTGTCCGTAGGAATGATGTTCTTTTTATGGAATTTAGTGTTTGGTTTACGAAAGATATAAAGGGAACCCTGTCTTCCAAACAGTTCCACTTTCGACTCATCAGTCCACAGAACATTCTCCCAAAAGGTTTGAGGATCATTGTGTGTTTTGGCTAAATCATTTTGTAGAATTCTATGTTTGGTTTACACCAGATGTAACGGGACCCCTGTCGACTCCTCAATCTACAGAAAATTTGCCCAAAAGGTTTGAGGATCATCAATGTGTGTTATGGCAAAATTCAGATGAGCCTTATTGTACTTCTGGGTTAGCAGTGGTTTTCGCCTCGCCACTCTTCCATGGTTGCCATTTTGACCTTAATGCAGGAGAGGCCTGTAGTTCCTTTGATGTTGTCCTTGGCTCTTTTGTGACTTCCTGGATGAGTAGTCGCTGTGCTCTTGGAGGAATTTTGAAAGGTACACTATTAAGCTGAGTTTTTTCCATTTGGAGATAACGGCTCTCACTGTAATTATTTGGAGTCCCAGAGTTTTTTAAATAACTTTGTAACCCTTCCCAGACTGATGTATTTCAATCAAATACTTCATCATTTCTTTCAACTTTGGCATAGTGTGTTACTTGGTAAGACCTTTTAACCAACTTCATACTGTTGAAAAAGTTCTATTTAAGTGTTGATTTGATTGAACAGGGTTTGCAGTAATCAGGCCTGGTTGCGTCTCGTCCAGCTGAACCTCATTATAAATGCAGTTTCATAGATTTGGGAATTAGTAACTATGGGGGCAAATAAATTTTTGCACAGGCCCAATTTTTGCTTCAATGCATAACATTATCATTTAAAAACTGTATTTTGTTTTTCTCCGGTTGCCTTTTGTTTTATCTTTAGATTTTGTTTTAATTTCTGGAACAGTTTAGTATCTAGTGCTTTCAACTGTGTGGCAACAGTTTGGGGAAGACCCACATATGGGTGTAATGGTCAATATACTTTTAGCCATATAATGTATACTAGCATACCGCTAACCACTAGTGCTTTTTAATGCTGTTACTTCTCCTCTAGGCTCACCTTCCTGAGATTAAGGTCCATGCCTACTTTGCACCAGTCACACCACCTCCATCAGTTCATGGAGGGGGCCAACGTCTGTGCCGCTGCTGCGTCATACTCTGACAGTGGATGGGGTCTCTGAAGCATGCCATGAAGAGTCAGTCTGTCAGTCAAACTCTAAACACCACCTTGCTCCTGCTGGTCACTCCTGCTAAACTCTACACAGAGGTGTGGCTGGGAAAGGCACGGTTGGATCAATGAGGGTTTATCTGGCAGCAGGATGGAGCTACACAAGTTATTGAAAAAATTATAATTCAAAATACAAAGAATAATTACTATGTAAAATGTGACATTTCAAATGGAATCCATGAAAAGAGAGTGGCAAAAGCCACCTTGTAAAATATTTCACATTTGGATTTGTTGAAAACACATTTGTGGAAGTACTTAAAGCTGTATGACATCGAACTACTGACTACAGAACCTTGTCTGTGTGGGAAGGTCTCTGAGGGCTAGATGAGAACCAGACAATGTTTACTTCTTGATCCACTTACCTATTTGAATGCATTATTTCCTCATGAACGGAACCATTAATATCAGCAGGAATTATGAGCGAGGAGCAGGACATGAGAATTCTGTATTTTCAGTGGGACTTGTTGGAGATTTTTACAGTAACTGATTCAGAGAATGTTAAAATATATCAAACAAAACATAACACTACAACCAAGCAACCTGTGTTCAACCTGGAGTAAAGTGGTTTCTATCAGTGCTCAGCATTCATTACAGAAACTGCTCAAACATGAATCTTGCTACATACAGTGAGACTGAGTTGGAAAAATAAGGAAGAGATGGAGTATATATGTGAAGAGAATGGGGGCTCATTCAGATTTTTAGGCTCTAGCAATGGAATGAAGGAATATTAGGAGTAACTCCATATTTAAAAAAAAAAAAAAAAAAAAAAAAAAATCATATTTACTGAAGAGGTCTAATGGAGTAGATGAAGATGAGTTTTAAGTTCAAAGTGCAATATTTCAAAGACCCGGATTTTCTGTTCAACATGTAAAGTGGTGTTCTTTTTACAATTCCCATATACAATCTTGATTGCTGCCTATTGTTGTGGTATTATTTAACAGGCCAGGACCCAGAATGTAATTTTCCATTAAAAGTAATTTTCCATTAATTTTTTTTTTTTTTTTTTTGTAAAATTTTGTTCCCAATTTAATTTCCCAAGTGCACATGTATAATCTGCATAATCTACACTTATGTAGTTCTGAGCACTGAAAAACTGAATGCACCTTGGGCCTTATGTTACTAATTCAGATGACTGTTGAATTAATTGCCTAATCAATGATGATGGCTTTTGGGTGCGAGTGCCTTTGATTTTGCAACGCTGGAATGGGCATGGGGAAATCCAGCCTCAGAGATAAAAGACTCAGGGCTGTAATGTGATTCGTCAAATCTTTTCCTTTCCTGATTCTTTGATTGTCAGCATTGAAGAGAACAGGAGCAACATATACAGGTGATGGACCGCACAGCAAGCAAGCACTGCATCCATGTTTGTTGGGTTATTGTAGTTGTTACTGAATGATGAAGTGTAATTCTGCAGCAATGTAAAGGACAACCCCCTTCCCCCATCTCTCATTCAAATTTCTGATAACCATTTGGGGAAAAAAAAAAAACTACCTGTCCTTGTGTTCTCGTGTTACTGTGACATTTCTTTAAATAAAAGATCTGAGCAATGTGTCACATTCAGTGTGGTTCATATCATCTAGTGGACCTTTTTAAAAAAAAAAAATTTAAATACAGAGCTCTAATCTATTACTGTTACAAATTTATACTATACAATCCCCTCCAAAATGATTGGAACAGCAAGGCTAAATCTTTTGTTTTTGCTATACACTGAAGACATTTGGGTTTGAGATCAAAAGATAAGACAATATATCAGAATTTCAGCTTTCATTTCCTGATATTTACATCAAGATGTGTCAGACAACTTGATATATGGCATCTTTGGTGGCAGACAACGCAATTTTTATGTGATCAGCTAATGTTAATGTAAATAACACTTAATATTTGGTTGCATATCACCTGCTTGCAATAACTGCATCAATCACCAAACTGTTTTCTTTTTCTTTTGTGATGCTTTTCCTGGCTTGTACTGCAGCTCCTTTCTGCTGTTTGTTTCAGTCTCCTCTTCAGGAGGTGAAATTTCTATTTATGGTATTTGGCAGAAACCCTTATCTCATTTCTTTTGTTTCTTTTTTTTTTATATACAACTGATCAGTTGAGTGTTAAGGTCCTTGCTCATGGGCCCAGCAGTGGCAGCTTGTGGTGCTGAGATTTGAGCCCATGACCTTCCATGCAGAAGTTCAATGTCTGATACACTGAGCTACCATTGGTATTGAAATGCATGTTCAGTTGGTTTAAGGTCTGGTGATTGACTTGAACCTTCCACTTTCCCCCCCTGATAAAGTCCTTTGTTTTGTTGGCAGTGTGTTTTGGATCATTGTCTTGCTGCATGATCAAGTTCCTTCCAATTAGATTGGATGCATTTTTCTCTAATTTGGCAGACAAAATGTTTCTATATACTTCTGAATTTGTTCTCCTGCTACCATCGTGAATTACATCATCAATAAAGATTAGTGCGCCTGTTCCAGAAGCAGACATCATGCAAGCCCAAGCCATGACACTACCTCCACCATGTTTCACAGATGAGCGTATATGTTTTGCATCATGAGCAGATCCTTTATTTCTCCACACTTTTGCATTTCTATCACTGTGGTAGAGATTAATCTTGATTCCAGAACTTTTGTGGATCATGTCTGTATTTCTTTGCAAATTCCATCTTTCCGATTCTTACTGCTGATGAGCATCTTGTGGTATGGCCTCTATATTTCTGCACTTTAATTCTCCTTTGAACTTTGAACTTGTGATTCCTTCACCCCTGCTCTGGAGGAGGTTGCTGGTGATGCCACTGACGGTTGTTTTTGAGCTTTTCTTTACAGATCTCAATGTTTCTGTCATCACCTGCTGTTGTTTTCCTTGGCCGATCTGTTTATTGTCTGGTTGTTCGTACACCAGTGGTTTCTTTCTTTTTCATGACATTCCAAATTGTTGTGTTTGTTATGCCCAATCCTTGTTCAATGGCTGTAGTAGATGTTCACTCTTATTATGGGCACAGACTCACCATAACTGGACAGTTGAAGATTAGAGAAAAAATATCACCTGGTCTTTTTCCAGTCTTCAACTGTCCAGTTTCGGTGAGTCTGTGCTCATGATAGCCTGAGATTCTTGTTATTTGCTGACAGGAGTGGAACCTGATGTGGTCTTCTGCTGTTGTAGCCCATCCAACTCAAGGTTTTGATTATGTGCATTCTGAGATGCTTTTCTGCTTGACATGCCAAATATGTTCTTATAGAAGCAAGGTTATTGTGCTCACGTTTAGGGAAATCTAGGCTATTTTAATGAGATTAAAGCCCACCCAAACACATCGCAGCCTGAAAATTAGGGCATGGAGCGTTTGCTTTTGTGCTTTCTTGCACTTATTAAGTAAATATAATGTGCAAGTACACTATATGGTGAAGGTTTTGTGGACACCTGACCATCAAACCCATAAGTGAATAAGTGGAAGATCCCAATTACAGATTTGGTCCCCTTTTGCTTTTATAATAACAGCCAAGCTTTTCACTAGATTTTGGAGTGTGGCTGTGGGGATTTGTGTTCATTCAGCCAGAAAAGCATTAGTGAGGTCAGGCACTAAGGCCATGTGTTTAAGTATACAGCCAGTGTTTAGTCAAGTTCAACTATGTCTTCATGGAGCTCACTTTGGGCACAGGAGCATTGTCATGCTGGAACAGGTTTGGGTCTCTTAGTTCCAGAGAAGGGAAATCTTAAAGTTACAGCATATGAAGACATTCTGTACAATTGTGTGCTTCTAACTTTGTGTCAGCAGTTTGAGGAAGCTTACATATGGGTGTGATGGTCAGGTGTCTACATACTTTTGGCAGTATGGTGTAAATATTATAAACATGTATTACCACTGTGTATGATAAAATACAGTATAAAGTTTGTTAATCGAATGGTTTCACAAGTCACATGATTGACGACAAATGAAGCCTCACTTTCTGTCCAATCACGTGCTTGGTTCGCTTTGTGCGTTTGAATGTTCAAATTTACTTTACGAGTCCTCGTTGGCTCAGTCTGGTTGGTTGGTTGGTTTGTGAGGACTACTGTAGTTTGAAAGTTGGACAATCAATACGTTACATTTAAATCATCACTAATTATTTGTCACAAATTATTTGTTTTGTTCTTTTCTTGGTGAATTTTTGCACTTTAAAAATTTTTGTTTTGGTAATTTATACACTTTGGCATTGTAGTTTCTTTGCACACCAGCTTCGTCTGTACCATGTGAGAGTCTTTTCTAAGGCAAGAGAAGTACTGTCAAAGAGGAGAAATAGACTCAGCCCCAACACTGTCAAAACTGCTCTTCTTTCTCAGTAAAAATCATTAAAAACTTCCTTGTCAGCTTTCCGTCATTCCCACAGTTGCACAAGCACCATCACTGCCAAGTCTCATAAGCACATTTAATACCCAGATAATTCAATTGCACAGTGTCCTTATTCACAGTTTAGTCCCTCATTATTTTGAAATTAGATTTTCATTCAAACTTATTCAACTACACTTTTAAATACCCAGTCATACAAGCAATATGAAGAATACAATTAATTTTAGGTAAAGTACTTTCCATGTGTAACTCTGTTAATCATATATGGTAAATGGTCTGCACATTTATTCAAAGTGCTTTACACCGTGTCTCATTCACCCATTCACACACACACTCACCAATGCAAGGTGCTAACTTGGCATCAGGAGCAACTTGGGGTTCAGTGTCCAAGGACACTTCGGTATGTGGAGTCATGTGGGGATCGAACCACCAACCCTACGAGTAGTGGACAACCCACTCTACCACCTGAGTCACAGTTGCCCATATATGTGTACAGTATTCTTCTGTTACATCACACTGAATTATAGTAGTTCATACTGGCATTTATTGCTACACTTTAATGGGTAAATGAATTTATCACAGGGAGAAATTCAACACACACACACACACACACACACTTAGTTAACAGGAAGAAAAGTTGGTACAAATGTGACCATGACCTGATCATTAAATCCACATTTTAACACGATAATGAATATTTAAAATATTAAAATTGATCCTAGGTCAGAGAATCTGATTGGCTGAGACCAGCACAGCTGTCCAAAGAGACATTGAGATTTTAATACCACTTCCTGTGACACAGTGACCGTGATATTGTGATTAATTAAGGATTAATCGCTAGTCATCAAACTAGCAATGCCATTAGCAAGAGTGTGTATGTATATATGTTGATGTGTATATCCTGTGTGTGTGTGTGTTGATTTTATGTTAATATATGCTCTTTCTAGAAGTTTCCTGTTGAATAACGCAGCCAGTCAGTGCTAGACAATTGTGTGCTTGAGAATCACACATGGGTGTAACGCTCAGGTGCCCTCATACTTTTGGTCATATCATTTATCTATACTCTGTACTGTGCAATACCAGACAGAGACACTAGGCGGATCATGGCGACCGAGTATCACGTGAAGAAGAAAAGAGCGCGCGCTAGAGCGACACACCCACACACACGTTAGGCATCTATTTGTGCACATCTCATTGAAATTATCTATGGTGTGTGTGGTGGCTGCTTCCTTTCAGCTTCTTCCACAGGCTTTTGGCTGCTTTTATTTATATATTTACAATACTTATTTTTATATATATATATATATATATATATATATATATATATATATATATATATATATATATATATATATATATATATATATATATATATATATATATATATATATATATATATATATAATATTTTACTAGCCACCAGATGGCGCTGTTTTCCACACTCGAAGTTTTTTTTTTTTCTGGGGAAATCCTCAGTGCATTACGAGGCTTCATTTCCCCATCCCTACCCGAAGGCTGAGAATCTATGGTGTAGGCTGAACAGCGTGCGTATGTACAGTATCTGGTGTTATAAGTATATTTACGGTTGTAAGTACACTTCTCCAGCAGCAGAGGGCTCCAGTCGCCTGTAAATACCACTACGACTCTCCCCTCTATCATCCACCAAACATACTTTATATAATGGTGGTAAGTGTAACAAAATTGGACGGAATTAATAAACATCGTCACTGATGTTTTATCGCGTTAATATAACTTTGTGGAAGCTTTCGCGATGCGTTGCCATGAACACGTTGAGTTTCTTTGTGTTCAGGCAATACGGCGGACAGCTGTGCGGCGTTGAAGGACCCCTCGGCCTCTCGGCCCTTCTGTCGGTTTTGTTCATTATTGTACGCTGCCTGTACACACGGTCCGGTGCGGTGAGAGGGGAAGGGCTGGCTGAGTGAGTGAGTGAGTGAGTGAGTGTGAGTATGTGTGAATGAGAGAGGCAGCTGTCGGAGTGTTGGTTATTGTGGGATTAAGTGTAACCGAAAGCCGCGAGGAGAGGACAGCGCCACGGTTAGGACACACCGGGGGTCGGCGCAGAGACCGCAGCAGTGTGAAGAGCGGGCTTTTCTGAAAATGGATCCGAGCAGTGAGGAGAGGCCAGGAGGCAGGCCCGAGGCCAACCAGCCACAAGTGTAGCCAGCTAGCTAGCTTAGCTAGCATTTCTAGCCGACTTCTAAACAGAGATCCCGCTACCGAGGCAAACCAAAACCCGTCCAGTCCTTTTGATGAGCCCCTCCGCGGTCTCGGTACGACAGCGAGTTATTTCTACAAGCTTCCCTCGTGTATATGTGGCTTAGTTGATCTTTTTTTTTTTTAAAGAGCCACTTTTGTCCATTTGATTCCTTTTAAACTTCTCAGGAGTTGTTGTTTTCTTTTGCGTGGGCTCAAAGTTCTGCATCACAGTCAAACCCAGACCAGCAGCCAGTGTGGAGCTGTTGTCCCCTGCTCTTCCCAGATTAGTGTTTTTGTTCAGGCTGTGATCTTATTTGTCGGGTCTCTCCGCTTGTCCTCCTGTGGGCCGGGACCTCCTGACCTGACCCCAACTCTGGACGTTTTTTTTTGTTTTTTTTAAAGCTTCGTGAGCAGCTTCGGCTTTGCTCCACGGCCATGGAGGAAAATGACAACATGGACTATTTTTACCAGCAAGTTCTGCAGAAGGATGTGAGCCGGCGGCTGCAGGTCGGTCCCGACCTCATCGACTACCTGAGCGACCCGCAGCGATCCTGGGACGTGGAGCAGGACAAAGCTCGCCTGGATAAAACCATAGACGAGCTGACAGGCTGGGTCAACTCCAGCAATTACAAGGTACACACACTGTCGTTTCCCCCTGCTGTCTGTCTGAGGTACTGACTCCGTGTGCTTTCAGGCTTGTCCTGTGGGTTTTGTTTAGTGATCATCATGAAGGTTATCATTGTTGTGGATGGCTTTTGTTTTGACACCCTCTCTCTCTCTCTCTCTCTCTCTCTCTCTCTCTCTCTCTCTCTCTCCACCAAAGTGCCTTTTAAATCTCATCCCTAGACTTTAAAAGTATGAATAATGTATGATTTATTTATCTCTCTTTCTCTGTGTGCTGCTTGCTCAGAGAGGTTACCTTCTGTCCTTTGACATGTGTACAGATTTCACTGGATTCAGTGCACATTCTGCTTCGCAAGGCCTTCAGGTTCATGTATACAAGCTTGGCAGTATTGTATTATATTATAATGCTTGTTCATTCATTATGCTCAGTATTGATTTTTCTGTAAACGGAAATGGGGTGAGCATCTTCAGGCTGGTCTGTGTGAGGCTGGGGGATGGGACCAGGGCAGTATTGTTCTCTGGGTCTGGAGGAGACAGCATTCATGTACATGTCTGTGTTTTATTGATGGCTGATGATTCTTTCATTGTAGTTGTATGTATTTATTTTAAAGAGATGCACCAATTCGATAGTCAGTACCAGAACTAGTGCTGGCTTTAAACTCTGGATCAGTGACGCATCAGATTTGACAGGTTTTTCCGTCTGATTCAGATCGCTCTGAGGTATACATGGAGAAATGTATGGGATAATGTAATTATTATCTCTAGAGTATGTCTGGGATTTTAATCCTGTCCAGATATGTTATGTCAGTAATTTGTCACAAAGAAAGCATGTGCTGAATTTGACGTTTTTATAATATGACGAGTTGTTATAACCCCCAGGCCCGGTTGTTCAAAATGTTTCATCTGGACGATCAGAATGATCAGGAATTGAAAATCCCTTGTTTTGCGATCCAGAATCAAGTAATCCATCTTACTTTTTTGACGGTTTATCGAAGTGGCGTTGGATCGGATCACACTTTACAAGATGACCACATCTGGATTACTAGTGCTGTAAATTAATCAGACTACATATCGCAATGTAACTAACTAGCTGTGTAAAGAACAACAGGTAGATTAGCCAGCATGGGGTCACCTTTAAGTCTTTTTATTTGAAGAGGCAGAAAACAGCACAATAAAACAATACAAACATTCACTTCCTTTTTCAGTTTCTTTTAAACAGTCAGACCCTTTTCTCTGTTTAAAGATGGACCAGCAGATGCCCGTTGACTATTCTGTCGTGTCCTGGCGAAACCAAAACGAAACCAAGCGTTGGCCGAGTTTAAAGCTCAGAACAAAAAAAAATAGTGTTTAAAAGGATGTCAGAGAAGCAACACTTCCAGAGGCTTTAGGTAGGTTATTGAGTTCGTAGCACAGGTATAGCTTGCATACCTGTTCTGGTCATAAGCTGTACTTGCGCCCTAAAGGTCAGTGCAGTCAGCTTGTATTAAAATGAAGTGTATGTAGTATGCATGAATCATAAATCATACATTTGACAGATGGGCAGTGCACCATGACCATGTTATGGTTAGTAAAATCATAATTTTAGATTGGAATTAATCATTTACTGTGGACATTTGGCCTGTGCATGTCTCTATGAATGCAGTATCTGAACCAGCATCGTATAAGGCCATAACCTGATACTTAAGTGAAGCTTTGGTAGGTGAGATATTTGTGTTGAGGAAATGTCTGCATGATGTATTTGACTTGTTACACTTAAGTGTGGTTCAGTTTGATCGCTCTATAAAATGAGTTTGTCAGTCAAATCAAAACCAAATGGAGGGCTTTGTATGGATTTCTCCTTTCTCCGTGCCCTCTGGCTTAATTGAGTCTGAACGCATGCTGTTCTGTGATGCAGGGTTTTTCCTTTGAATGCAGTGGTAGCTTTAAGTCTGCCATGAATCTCATTATCCTTTTGATGGGAGGTTGTGGTGTGTCTCTAACAAGTTCAAGCAGGTGTTTTTGCCATAAAATGAAGCTTAAGATTTGATCATTTCATGTGTCGGAGGTGGTAACTATACAGCAGAATGGAAAAATGGCTCCAAATAAAGAATCATGAGACAAAATTGAAAAATCAATGGGATTGTGAGAATTTTCCTGAATCCATCAAGAGTCCTCTGCACCCACATGCTGTGTATACTTTCCATTCATGATTTTAGATTTATGTTAAATGCACATGTGAAGGAAAAAGAAATGGTACTGGTGAGGTGGTTTGTTAGCAAAGCGTAGGCATTCACACACTCACCTTGCTGATCTCAGTCAGGATCCTCTTTGGCTCCTTTGACTAAAATAGGTCATAACTGGAGCTGCAGGGATGTAGTGAATATTTGATTGTTTCTCTGGAATGTTAACTTCCATCCTGTATTGCCAAGAAACATACTGCAGTAATCCCAGAGCAAGCCTCACATGCGCGCACACACACACACACACACATATTCAGAACATTTCTCCCAGACATAACATTTGTCTACAGATGTACTCAGAAAGGCATAAGAAACATGTTTGGGTTTTATATTGCAGTAATTTTACAAAATACCGAATTTGCGTTCTGTTTTTTATCTTTGTTTTAACTTTGTTTCACCTACCACCGTGTGTGTTTTTCAAAACATCTGTCTGTAAGAAAAAATGTGAGAACGATTAGTCTGCATTTTCAGACGATTTGTGTCTTTTTAATCTGATTCCAGGTTGCATTGCTGGGGATTGACGTTGTCGGCGCGTTCATCGACCGGATGAGCGATCGCTTTCGAGGTTACGTAGGCACAGGTAAAAATGTGTTCTAGTACAATCGACTCCATATCGAGTACATGACCTGCAAGCTTTACTTAAAAAAAAAAAAAAAACAATGTGAAAATCATCCCATTATAAGCTGGGTTTAGTAGAAAGGGGAATACCACAATGACTCAATACCCATAAGATGACAATGTTCAGATGAATGCCACTCTCTCAGCTGTCTTGGCCACCCTCCCTCTCCTTTTTACCAGGGAAACAGCTTGTTTTGCTCGTAACAGACCAACCCCCACACACACAGCCCTATTCCTCTCTGTAATACTAGACCACACAAGAGACTGAAAAAAAAAGGATATGGATGACATAATCCAGTGGCTGCCTACCCTGATCCTCCTGATCTTTGCCCTGTACTTTTTCTTTGCTCTGAAATGCACATTCGACTTGGGTATTCGGTCAGGTATCTTAGATCAGAAACACTACCAAATTTGCAGTCCAGGGTTGAGCACTAGGGTGTTTTTAGATAGATAATTCGTACCTAATTTGTCTCCCCGTCTCCCCCTTCCCCCAGTGGTCCCTGCATTAGTGGATCGTCTGGGTGATGGGAAAGATCAGGTACGAGATCAGGCACAGGCACTCATCCTCAAGCTGATGGAAGAGGCAGCCACGCCAATGGTTAGTAACTCTTCTTGCGTTCTCACCATCTTTGTGATTCTTCATAACTGAAAGTTATATGCAGTTTAAACAAACAAACAAACCCCAAAACCTATTAATATACAGCATTGCACGTCTCTTCACTTCCCTTTCTGTGACCTCTGACAGCCCCTCCTCCTTTTCTTGTGTTGTTTGTTCCTGTTTCAGTACATGTAATGATTCATTCTCTCTCTGTGTGTCTGTAGTATGTTTGGGAGAGGATGTTCACTGGCTTCAAGCACAAGAACTTCCGAAGCAGAGAAGGACTGTGTCTGTGCCTGGTTGCTACACTCAACGCGTGAGTCTTTTCACACTCTATATGTATACGTAGTATGTAGTCTGAGGGGTGCACCAGGGGGCACTGTCCTCCACATCCCACTGCTTAATTCAAGAAGACAGGTTTAAGTTGATGCGGTGGAATGCTAGTGATTTTGGATAAGGTTGTATAAAAATAAATGTTTTTTCTAATTGTGCTGAAGATACTGATTCTATAACCAATACTGTTTTCGTGTCTATTCAAGACCTTGATTTACTTGTTAATTTACTTGAATAGGGTACATTTTACACATGCACACACACAAACACTGATCAGCCATAACATTAAAACCCACTGATGGGTGACGTGAATAACATCGATTATCTCGTTACAGTGGCACCTGTTAAGGGGTGGGATATATTAGGCAGCAAGTGAACAGTTGGTTCTCAAAGTTGATATGTTGGAAGCAGGGAAAATGGACAAGCGTAAAGATCTGAGTGACTTTGACAAAGATCAAATTGTGATGGCTGGACAACTGGGTCAGAGCATCTATAAAAACAGCAGGTCTTGTTCCTGGCATGCAGTGGTTAGTACCTACTAAAAGTCCAAGGAAGGACAACCGGTGAACCGGAGACAGGGTCATGGGCACCCAAGGCTCAGTGATGTACGTGGGGTGTGAAGGCTAGCCAGTCTGGTCCAATCCCACAGAAGAGCTACTCTAGCACAAACTGCTGAAAAAGTTGATGCTGCTTATGACAGAAATGTGTCAGAACACACAGTGGATCACATCTTGCTGCGTAGCTGCAGACCGGTCAGAGTGCCCATGCTGAGCCCTGTCCACTGCCAACAATGTGCACGTGAGTATCAGATCTGGACCATGGAGCAATGGAAGAAGATGGCCTGGTCTGATGAATCACGTTTTCTTTGACATTATGTGGACGGCCGTGTGCGTGTGTCGCTTATATGGGGAAGAGATGGCATCAGGATCCTGTATAGAAAGAAGGCCAGCTGGCAGAGGTATTGTGATGCTCTGGGTAATGTTTTGCTGGGAAACCGTGGGTCCTGGCATTTGTGCTAATGTTACTTTGATACATACCACCTACCTAAACATTGGTGCAGACCAAATACACCCTTTCATGGCAACAGTATTCTGTAATGGCAGTGGCTTCTTTCAGCCGGATAATGAACCCTGCCACGCTGCAAAAATGATTCAGGAACAGTCCGCGGAACTTGACAGAGTTCATGGTGTTGATTTGTCCTCCAAATTCCCTCGATCTCAGTCTGATCAAGCATCTGTGGGATGTTCTGGACAAACAAGTCCGATCCGTGGAAGCTCACAACTCTCAACTTACAGAACTTAAAGGATCTGCTGGTAGCGTCTTGGTACCAGCTACCACACACCTTCAGAGGTCTTGTGGAGTCCATGCCACTGTGGTGGCACAAGGGGTGACGCACAATATTAGGCAGGTGGTTTTAATGTTATGGCTAATATATATATATATATATATATATATATGTGTGTATATGTATATGTGTATATATATGTATATGTATATGTGTATATATACGTATATGTATATGTGTGTATATACATGTGTGTGTATATATGTATGTATATATTATATATATATATATATATATATATATAAACACACACACACATTATATATATATATGTGTGTGTATATGTATATATATGTATATGTGTGTGTGTGTGTGTGTGTGTGTGTGTGTGTTATGTGTAATATATATGTGTGTGTGTGTATGTATGTGTATATACGTATATGTATGTGTGTATATTTATGTAAAACACGCACATTACATATATACACACGCGCATACATTATATAAACATGTATATATATAAATAGTGCGTGTAATAATTTCTTATAACTTGATGCTCAGTTGTAGTGAAAAGATGTGAACTTGTGTTCATGTGAACGGGGCATGTTAGGCAGTTGATAAGTCATGGCTTACAGAGGAGCACAAAAATGTTTTTTGTTAAAACCATAGGCAGAAGTTTTTTTTACTGTAATGTACTTTAATAAATGGAAAGCAAAGTTATATTTATGAAGATTCTGTTTATTCGGTCTCTGTTTATATTTCCCGGTCCAAACAAAAATATAAGCTATTAAGGCAAGTAGGTACAGCTCAGGGTGTGTGGCAGGAAAGTTTTTCATTACTGCAGTTCTCCTTGAAGATAAAGATCTTGGTCTGAAATAATAATAGTAACTGTGTCCCTCTTTGTCTTTCTATTTCAGGTATGGTGCCCAGCCATTGAGTCTGAGTAAATTTGTACCACATCTGTGTACACTAACAGGAGACCAGAACCCTCAAGTATGAATTTGTTTCTGTTTATACTGGTATTATAATTCTATGTTTGAGTATTTGGTGCAGTGGGCGCTGCTGCTAGGAACCAGATCACCCATTGAGAGCAGAATTAAGAAGAGTAAGAAAGTGAGTTTGTATCTTGTTGGAGGGTTTAAAATGTAAATAATCAGGTGACTAGCAGACCTTGAGAACGGGATGAGATCTAACCTTCAGGTAAAACCCTCAGTAGTAATAGATAAAGAAGGCAAGAAAACTGATCTGGGTGTGTTTATGATGTTTGATCATTTTATATTGGAGTCTGTGAATATTTGCGTGTGTGTGTATATATCCTGCAGGTACGGGAGACGGCTGTAACAGCTCTGGTTGAGGTGTATCGGCATGTAGGCGAGCGAGTGAGGGCAGACCTAGGCAAGAGAGGACTGCCAGCTGCACGGTCAGTTTATTTCACTCTTTCACTCACATGCGCGCACTTTTTTTTCCCTGTCAAATCTATTTTACCATAAAGTCTCAGAAAGGTATAGAAGAACAGTCTGTTACTTTTACATATGACATGTTGGGTTCAGTCAGCAAGTTCAACACATCCTAGTAGAAATGCCTGTACTTAAACATTATCTTCAATCAGCGAGGCCTACAGTAGTTCTGGCAGTACTGTAGATTTACCAGCATCTTGGTATTTTTTTTATTATTATTTATTTGTGATTTACATCTCTTTACTCTCCACACCATTTACTTTTTTCTACATTTAAATATTGTATTTATAGTCTGAGTCAATATTTAAAGGCTAAACCAGGATAAACCTATTCCTACTGCTGCTGCCATCTTGGTCCCAGACAAATACTAAGATTTTGATTATTAAAAATTATCCTCCACATCTCATACCAATCTTGGGAAACTTGAATATTTGTATGGTTAAAAATTGGGCACAGCTTAGTTAAGATGGTGGGACTAGATAGTATTGCTTTCAGCCTACATCACCTTTTAAAGCAAATGGCACATATTAGACACTTACACATGCTTTCCTACTGAATGGTGAAGAACAATCATGTGATTCCTGTAAAACAAGAATGATTGTTAAACATATGTTAATGGACTGTCTTGCTCTTAGCAATGCAGGAAAATACATATTTAGAAGTCTTCTAAAATGTCTCACCAGGAAACATCCTGGAGGTTTTATTGAATATTAAAGTGAAGGACCTCATATAACTGCTGTTGTTGACGCTTCTTTAAACGTTTTATTGTTGTAATGCTGTAAGAATTACTGGAATACCTGCTTTACCTACCTTATGCTTGCCACAAAAATAACCACGGATACTGGCATGGCATTAAAAGAACAATAAATAAATACAAATGGCAAAGCTGTAACAGCCAGACGTCAGGAGAATCTTCTTTTGTGAGCCGGAGGAAGTAGAAAGAATGGGGACATTTGCACAAGCAGCTGATGGTTAAATAAAGTTTGCCCAAAATGAAGTTGAGCTCTTGCTAAGATGACCGCAGTGTTAAGATGTGACTAGTAAGATTATAGTGTGCAAAACAAGAAGAGTAGCAATTACAGCATGAATACGTACGTGGGTTACACGTCACACATGCACTACATCACATGTAGTGTATGTTGATATAGCTGAGAAATTGTTTGGTTAGTAATGCAAAAGGACAGCCACTGAACGGATATTATTTGGTATCGTTATTACTACAGCACAGACCCTGAACCTCATTTAAGTAATTTATTTAGTAACATTTGTTCAAATGTTTGCTTAAACAAAAAATTGACACCGGATTTACAAACGTTTCGGAGATGCTGATTTTCTTCCTGAGGATTTGTTTTTGATAGAAACTTCATGGCACTTCTGTAGGTCTCAGTCAATAAGAGTGTCTGCTAAATGCTGTAATATATATATATATATATATATATATATATATATATATATATGTATGTATGTATGTATATATATATATATATATATATATATATATATATATATATATATATATATATATATATATATATATATATATATATATATATAGTGTATCAGGTTTTAAATGAGATTTACATTAGTAAGTCTTGGGCCTAAATTTACTCTTGGAAGTAGGAGTAGAATCCATTCGTACTAATGATTTATGTTTAAATCCGTTCATATTCATCTTGATGATAAATGAGGCCCATTGTTAGTAGAGCGGTAGTGTGTGGCACTGTCAGCAGTGTTGCTGGGAATTTAGAGCATCTCAATGTCACTGCTCTGTTAAAACAAAAATATCCAGCCAGCAGCAGTGGAAACTGGCACTGTTGAAGGAGTAATTAGCACAAATTGTATATATGGAGGCTGTAGACTCTAACAATACATCTACAAGGTAGACTAACAAGGTCAGTGCATCTGATTGGGGTCAGTGAAAATATATTGTTTTCAAACCCAGGCATCGCTGCTGTGTCACTCATAGCAGTACAACATACATTAATGTCCCCATGAATTGCCTTGAAACACGCAGCATTATTTGATGTTTTGGCATAATTTTCACTGAAACAGGAAGTCAGGCTGGGGCATATTGAGTGGCCCCTCCCCCTTTTTATAACTGCAGTACTGAATTTTTTCCTATTTTTTTGCCGTCTCTGTTTGAAACACAAAAATGCAAATTACTTGCGGAGATTTTTATTTATTTTTTTGTAAACGTGGGTTGTGCTTCAGCACTGCACAATCAAGTGAACAAGTGCGCTAATGTTAGCTAGCTACCTTTTAAACCACTGAAATGTCTTATCTGTTCAGGAGGAAAAAAGACATCTCTGCGTCAGTCTTCATTCCCTTCAGATCTCGGGAGTTGTCGCTACCTCTCAAAAGCCATGCTGGTATTTATTCTTGTTGAAGCATGGGTTCCGTCGCTTTCCCTTTGTGACTGTTGGCTCTGCAGTTTGAGGCTTCTTGGTTTTGACACCAGCTGATTCCTTAGATGTTAACGATGGTCACTTTAGAACTATCCAGATTAAAAGCAGCCGTCTAGACGACAAGTTTAATTTCTAGGCAACTGACGCAAGAACAAGCTACAAACACTCCACCATCCTCAGCCCCACACACACCATATAGTATCCGGCTCTTCTCTTCTTCTTTCTGTTTACGGACGTGACTTAACCAGGCAAAGACGAAGGACGTCAAGCTGACGTTTTAATTAAATCTGACCTGACAGCTCAAATTATAAATCATCAGCTTACTGTTGCGAGGCAGGGTAAGGAGACAGTTTTGGACAAAACTAAATAAATAATAATAAAAAAAATAATAATAATTAATTAATTTTACGGCACATACTTGCTCAGTAATTTATTTATTTATTTTTGTTCTTTTTAAACCAAAAACAAAATTCTATAGTACAGCTTTAAATAGCCAATAGTATCCCGGGTTAAGCTGTACTTGACAGCTGCTACCCTGGATTTTTATAATGTTGGGGGCAGGACACTTCAGATTTTTGAGAGCACTACAAATCGATAGCTTATAGATAATTTTAAAGTTAACTTATTCATACAAAACTTTCATTTTGATTTCATGGGGACTTTAACATACTTGTTTTGTGTTGTGCTCTGAATGGTCTATTATGTACCCGTCTTATGCTGCGTTCAGGGTGAGGGTTTTTGAATTTTCTGGGTTTTTTTCTACGTAAAACACAAACTTTCTCAGAAAGTCCTGGAAAGTAGGTGGAATCACCCTTTGTCTCCATTCTCTGTCTTGAATCATAGCAAAGCCAGGCAGTTACATGCTCAGTCAAATATGGATTTTGCAAGGTAATGCATGTGGTGCCTTAGTGCTCCCTTACAGTACAGAAACACCACAGGCGGTTTGGAAGGAATCCTACAGCTGTTTAATGTTTTGGGGGTTTTTTTCCCACTGTTTTTTTAGGCTTTTAACATTGTGGAATGATGTGCAACGCTAGTAGGATTAAATTTTTTTTAATCACAACATTTTGCAGTTAGATGCGCCCCCAATTTTTTGAGTATATGGTATACATAGTTAAGATGAGCTTTTAAAGACTGCCGTTTAATGCTTTTTAACTATTTTTAACTTACTCGGGTGTGTGTGTAATGACTGCAGACCGACACCTTTGTCATATGCCTGTGTGTCTGTGTTCATGACCATGATGCATTGCTGTATTCTGTCTGTCTTGAACAATGCAGCTGGACAAGAATCTTAATTTCAAACCCATTTCTTCTACTTTTAACAATGACAACAATCTACTACTTTTACAGTTATGACAAGAATACACACTAGATCCGCTCTACCCCAGATAACGTTATAGAAATCTGGTGCATTATGTTAGACCTGTCGGGCTGTGACATTTGGGAGTGTGTACGTCGATGCGTTTTTGCACCATCTGTGCCATTTCCTTTGGAATTGTGCTGCATCATGTCCTCCTCATATGGTTGTATCTGATTATCCAGGGAATGAAGGAGAGTGCATGTGTATACTGTGATACTCCAGGTTTCATGGAGTGTGTGAGTATTAGACAGAAACTAGGCCATAGGGGAAACGTGTGGATAACTGAGGAGGAGAGGAAACATCTTGTTGACATGGTTACAGACTGAAAGGCTGGACTTAAAGAGCGTGCCAATCAAAACGAGAGTAAGGTTGCATGACGTGGACCGTCTGAACGAAGCTGAAAGGGAGGAAGGACCATATGAGACAGGGGTGTGTGCATGGGCGCGTGCATGTGTGCGTTGGGGGAGGGGCGGGCTTATTCGTCTTGTTTCCAAGCTGCTGACCCCTCCCACTGGTGTGTGTTCCAATGAGGAGGTTTTGTAAAAGGGAACCGAATCCCTTGGCTGTCACACACACACACACACAAACACACACGCACATACTGCTATGCAGTTTGTCTCTCCTGAGCACACTCTCATGCAGTATACTTGGTAGGAGTTTGCTGCCTTTTCCCTCTTCAAATACAGAGCAAGATCAAGATGTCTGTGCAGGTGGGTGGGATCATCTTTGCACCCTGACCCTTTCCTTAAGATCTTCTCGTTATGCTTTTCTTCATGTTTCCATTGCTGTTTTTGCTGCAGTGAGCGGCTTTGGCATTTCTTATCCTTTTTCTCTGTCTCCACACCATTTTAGAGACAAAGGGAAAGATTTGCACATGATAGCTGCACTGAATAGGAATGGGGGGAACCGTCTGACCGTGTGCATGCGCGGCTTGCATTTCTGCGTATGCGAGGATAACATGGCTGATCCGTATCGACTGTGATCATTTTAACAGACGTGTGTGCTCAGTCCCTCAGTACACCCTTACATGCAGAAACTGTATGCAGAAACTCCTCCAGGCTATCAATAACATTTCTTTATTACATTTTGCTTGGGTTTTCTGGCTTAATATGAGCTTGCTATTGCATGTAATATTGCCGTTTTTTGGTCTTTTTATAGCTTTGCGTAACGCAGTGAATGATTTCTTATCATCTGCGCTCTCTCTTTTTCTTTTGTTTTTTTAATTATAAATGTAGTTCTGCTGTCAAAATATGTTTAAGGTATAGCACATACACATTGAGACATTACTCTAGCATGCTGTAGACTTCCATTTCTCATATTTATTTGTTTCAATATTAACAATTGGCGCTATACACATAGTGTTGGCCATAATTGTATATCTAGTCAAATCAAATAAAAAGAATCTGACAATTTAATTTAAATGCATGAGATTTATGGTATAGTTTGTTATAATGAACTGTGTATATACTAACAAGAAGATAAACAACACTGGATAGATTTGTACGTGATCCACAAGAAGCCATGTGTAAATGCTCCAGTTGTTTAGCTTCCATTTCAGTAATACTTCAGTTCACCAGCTGATTTTAAGTAGACCGTAGCTGCACACAGCAGTTAACAGTCTAACTACTTTCCATAAGTAGGCTGTGGTCAACTGAATGTATTCAAATATTGTGACTTTCTTTTTTTTAAATAATTTATTTAAGTATGTAAATGGAGAACTTGTCCTATGCTATATGGAACCAGTGGCACTGAGCATGTATTAACGTTGTCCGTAGGGCATAGCCTTAAACCCTATTCGGCCGGGATTAGTTTTCAGGACATATGGCCGAAAAGTAATTGTTACTGCAGATGTCTGTGATATTTATCGTCAGTTCACACGGGAAAAACGATTTCTGTATAAGTTGCAGGGATGGGCGTGTCTTCACCGTTTACGTGCTGACAGCCCATCACAAGCAGGCCTGTGCGTCATACGTAGCTTGGTGTTTCACCTCAGTGTTTGATAATAAAAGATCATGACACCGACGAAGCACAAGAAACACCGCAACTGGACAGGAGCTGAAACTTCATGTTTAGTTTCAGTTCAGGGAGAACAACGTTATCGAATGTTATTTGAACAAATTATACATAATCGTTCCTCATGGGAGGAGGTTTTTCAATAAATGTTGCTCTGGCAAAGTGGCGTTTGGCAACTGGACTAAATGTCGAGAACGACCCGACTACCTAAAAAGAAAATATAGGGAGTGCATTCGCACAGTCTGTAAAAATAACCCCTGGTTAAACTAATCCTGTGTTATAGAAGGTAGAAGACACTAGTCTTCACCGTCACAGGAACATGCAGTCTGGGGAAAAATAACTGACATGAACAGTGCATACTGGATTCAAATCACAAAGAAGCTCTGGTAATTATTATGTTACCCCATCTCCCACAATATAAAACTTATCCCACTTGAATATCCCTTGTGTCACTGGGAAGGTCCGTATTGCTCCGGTTGTGTTGAGTAAATGTGCCTGCGTGATATTAGGTGTAACAGGAAGAAATCATATGGAACCAGTGGCACTGAGCATCAACGGTGCTGCTGGGGCTCGCTCCCAGCCTACCACTTTCAGTTTTGGTGCTCAGCAGTTACACAACATCCATTAGCAGATGGGGTGCTGTGACTACCGTGTCTTGAAACTGTAACTGTCTCTAGAGATCTGTTTATTTTTTTCCATGCACATTTGAGTGCCAAGGATATTGGTGAACTGGATATAAATGTTATTGTTTTAAGGTCTTCAGAGTGTCCTAAAAAAAAAAAAAAACTTAACCGTAAACCACAAAAGGGTTTTTTTTTTTTTTTTAAATACGTATTTACACCCTGAGTCAATGCCTACTTTAGCTAATTTAGCTGGAAACTGTTACAGCCAGATATTATTGTGGCTGCAAAATAGTCTAATGAGTTTGCATATTGGGTGTAATATTAACTGTTTTCTCCTCCTCCGGGGCTTGACCGTCAGTGTGGACTGTCATGTTAAAAGATAAATGTGTGCCTTAGTTGGAGTTTTCTGCCATTGGCTACAGGTTATATTGAGGTTTTCCATCAATTATAAACTCACCTTGACAAACTTAACAGACTCTGCTAAACATCAAGGGAAGCAACACTGGCTTATTCTCAACCAAGTTGTGAATCGGAGACAAGGAAATGTCCTTATCTCAGAAACAAATATTAATGACTTTCAGTTATTATTATTATTATTTATTTTTTTACGGTTTCTTTATTATTTTGTGTAGATTTTAATTAATTTTATTAATGCAGTATAAGCTATCTGGGAGCTTTTTATTAAATGGAATAAATGAAAGTATAAGCTTGATTTAAGATTCTACTTTGTCATTCAGGCCAGCTTTGCATTTCATTGTACAGATTTTTTTTTTCTACAGATCTCTAGCCAAAGGTCTTCCATAGTAGCATGAAAGTAAGGAATTAAAGATGACAATACATCCCAAGTGGCACAACAGATAAGGGCACACCCTATCATCAGGAGATTGCGAGTTCAAATCCTAATAATGCCACAGTCGTCAGTGGTTGGGAGCCCAGGTAGCAGTGACAGTTGCACTAGCCAATCATGGGTGTTCATGAGCTTATGTATGCAGACGAGGGGAGATGGTGTGTTACACTTCCTTGTGACGCAGCATGAGTTTGGGGAAAAAATATGGCCGGCTTAACATGTCTTTACCATCCCATACCATAGGGTAGAGCGGGTTTTCCACTAATCTTAGGTTTGGCGGTTCGATTCCCGGCCCGGGTGACTCCACATGCCGAAGTGTCCTTGAGCAAGACACTGAACCCCAAGTTGCTCCTGATGGCAAGTTAGCGCCTTGCATGGCAGCTCTGCTACCATTGGTGTGTGTGAATGGGTGAATGAGACACAGTGTAAAGCGCTTTGGATAAAAGCGCTATATAAGTGCACATTTAATTTAATTAATTAATCCCTTTCTGGTAGCTGTTGTACAATGGCTGGTAGGTGGAAATTTGCAGTTGACCCAATTGGTGAGAAAACAGAAGAGAAAAGATCTTATTTTATCCATTTAGTTTTTTTTCATGTATTTTATCCATAATATTGTGGAGCATACAACAGAACATGTTTTTCACCAGCCTCACTTCTCTTTCTTGTTCATTTTGATAAGGTACTTTATTATTTTTATTTATTTATTCTCACATATATACACACAAATTTATTTATTTATTTTTTCCATACAGTCCCAGTTGTTATTTGATAACTTTCAAAAACAGTATTTTGTATTTACTCAGGTTACCTTTTGTTTTATTTTAGACTTTGTTTTAATTTCTGAAACAATTTTGTATTTTTATTTTATATATATATATATATATATATATATATATATATATATATATATATATATATATATATATATATATATATATATATATATATATATATATATATATATATATATAATGCACGCACAAAACCAGAAGAAATCAGGATGGGGCAAATACTTATTCACAGCACTGTATGCTGTGTTTAGTCAAACCTGCAGAAACTGTCATAACTGTTTGCTTGAAATTAAATGAATTTACTAATGCCCTTTTAATTAATTTATTTATCTGTATATCTGAAGCGGATCCAGATTAATAACGTGTATATAGTAGATGGTATATAAATATGAAGAGTGTCAGTGTTTCTTAGTTTCAAGAAAGAAGCTGGGTTCATTAGACTGTACTTCTGTTTTTAAAATCGAACAAGATTTTAAAACGGAAGTATTTAGTATTAATAACCACTCAGCAATGATTGGGAATAGACCTTCATGTATGTTGTCTGTAATATTCATGGCTTTCTCTTTTTGTTAATTTAATTATTTTTATTTTTACAGATTGCAGACAATTTTAGGCCGGTTTGATGAAGTGTTGAATTCGGGAAACATGGCTCTCAGCCTGAGTCAAGGTAAGCTGAAATTAATTTTAACGGCTGTTGTTGTCTAAGCTTAAGTAACCGTTCAGTTCAATTCTTTCTGCAGTGTGCAGACAAAAAAACTTTGCTAGATATTTTGTCATCTTTCTTTTTTTATTTGGAACAAAACACTGAATACAAACAGGATGTCACACCGAATGCATGAGCATTCTTCCTTGGTCTGAATCAAAAAATATGATGTAAGTGCAGGTGTTCACAGAGCAGCGTGGGAATTTGTTTTATTCAGGGGCAAATCGCCAGCCCAGATGCCTGGGATAAGCAGACAAGCAGTCCAGGTTATTCCTGTTCTTTTTTTGTAATTGACTGATGGACACGAAGGTTTAACAACCAAGAAAAAAAGACCCCCAAAAAACACTTTCTTATTGATTTTTTTCAAAACAGAACTTTTCATTTAGTATGTAGATGTTTAAACTTCTGTTTAAATGTAGACTCCTATCAATGCTGTAAATATACAGTGCCTTGCGAAAGTATTCGGCCCCCTTGAACTTTTCAACCTTTTGCCACAAGAAGAAAGCCATTTCTCAAAGATATCCATAAAAAGTCTCGTCTAAATTTTGCCACAAGCCACCTGGGAGACACACCAAACGTTGAGAAACGGCTTTCTTCTTGCCACTCTTCCATAAAGGCCAGATTTGTGCAGTGTACGACTGATTGTTGTCCTATGGACAGACTCTCCCACCTCATCTGTAGTTCTCTGCAGTTCATCCAGAGTGATCATGGGCCTCTTGGCTGCATCTCTGATCAGTCTTCTCCTTGTCTGAGCTGAAAGTTTAGAGGGATGGCCAGGTCTTGGTCGATTTGCAGTGGTCTGATACTCCTTCCATTTCAAAATGGTCGCTTGCACAGTGCTCCTTGGGATGTTTAAAGCTTGGGAAATCTTTTTGTATCCAAATCCGGCTTTAAACTTCTCCACAACAGTATTACGGACCTGCCTGGTGTGTTCCTTGGTCTTCATGATGCTCTCTGTGCTTTCAACAGAACCCTGAGACTATCACAGAGCAGGTGCATTTATACAGAGACTTGATTACACACAGGTGGATTCTATTTATCACCATCAGTCATTTAGGACAACATTGGATCATTCAGAGATCCTCGCTGAACTTCTGGAGTGAGTTCGCTGCACTGAAAGTAAAGGAGCCGAATAATTTTGCACGCCCCACTTTTCAGTTTTTTATTTGCTAAAAAAGTTTAAAATATCCAATAGATTTCGTTCCACTTCACAATTGTGTCCCACTTGTTGATGATTCTTCACAAAAAATTAAAATTTTATATCTTTATGTTTGAAGCCTGAAATGTGGCAAAAGGTTGAAAAGTTCAAGGGGGCCGAATACTTTCGCAAGGCACTGTAGCTTATGCTATGTGTGTGAATTTGGGATTGGAAATATAGACTTAACTATATCACCATATTTCATGCTATTTTTTGCAGTAACGATATAAATGACCATAAATCACATCAGCATCCAGTTTTGAGAGTGAATTTACAGAAAAATATAAATTCAGGATATTGATTTTAAATGTATGAATTTATCCCTAATGAGTAAGCCAGATGGCAAAGAATGCCAAAGACGATATGAGGAAGAAACCTTGAGAGGAACCAGACTCGGAAGGGAACCTATCTTCATCTGGGTGACACCAGATAGTACAATTATTCTAAATAAATCCTTTCTGTAAATGTGCTGATACTACATGGTTAAATAGTGCACTTGTGTAACCAGGAAATTGATTACAGTTTTTACCTGGAGTCTGTTTTGTTGAACTTCTCCACTGTTCACTGATGGAGACTTGAGTGCAAAACAATTTGTTAATTTGTGGTAATTGTGGTCTTACCTATCATAGCATAACTGTTCATATGAATTGGGTCCAAAGCCATCTTGTGGTTTTTCAGTGGTAGCATCCTGAGCAATCTCAAGGATGTTTGGGCTGCACCATGTGGTGCCACCCTCAGCAGCAGCATGTGAATTCCACTTGATGAGAACTCCAAACAGAAATAGGGCATCAGGATGGATTGGGCAGGGGAGCAGAAGTGGTTAGGATCACTGGTATCTCAGGAGTAACGTGTAGCTCAACACAGAGAGAGGGAGTGAGAAGGAGATTATTAGGTATGCTTGTACTTTTGTTCTTTGCGTGGGTATAAGAAGGGACTCTGGCAATACTAGCTATGACCTCATAACTAAAAGGGAGAGCCCGAAGGTTACACCGACATGAGGGCACTCTGGGACATAAGGCAGCCAGGCACGCCGCCATTGATCCAAAAAAGTCCAACTTAATTCTGACCGTGATCAAATACTAAACTATACCAATTAATTAGGCTAAAAAATAGAATATGGATTTTATTCACAAATTAAAATTCCAGTGAAAATGCAAACAAGCAACATGAAGACCCAGGAAAAACGAGCAGAAATGTTGTATCCAGTCCACTTCCGTATTATGGAGGAAGCTCGTTTTTTGGTGATTTACTCTTCCTCATCTAAGCCATGTTTGTTCTCGTTCTGCATGTGAGATGCCCACGTTGAAGCGCATAAACGCGTCATCAACAGTATCGTCAATATCACGGGATAACACATTCGTATCCTGGGGAGGAATTGTACCAGAAGGTTGTGGATGATGCGATGTGGCATCAACTGATTTAGTCATATTTAATTGACCCCTCCAAGGATATTGATGGCTCCTGTGGTATACAGTATTTTATCCTATTATGAAAGTAGTTTGTGTATTGGCTGTTAATTTATTCTGGGAAACAGAATGGTTTCCATTTGTATTTTTTATTTATTTATTTATTTTAATTTGCCATAATGTGTACTAGAGCTCACCCAAACACCCCAACAACTACTCCTGCTCATTCTAGCATGATCAAAATCTGAACGCCATCGTCCCCCGAGCTACAGCTGTTCTTCCCCACAGGTTTCACCAAATGAACTAAAAACTGCTGTGAACATGCCTGATATTTATTCTCTGCAAAGTTATTTAGATATTAGTTATTAGATAGCTATTTATCATCGTGGGTACATTTTTAGCTTACCTTGAAAGTGTAGAGGTGGAACTGTTTATTCAAAATGCATTTTTGGTTGTTTTGCTTTTTGTTTTAGTGTGTTTGTTTTTTGACGTGTGTTGAGGGAGAAACCACACTGGTGAATTGGAAGTAAAGATGAACTAAAGCAAAAGATGTAATAAAAAAAACATTTATTCCAGTTCTGTAGAACACCACACCTCTGACAGTATTGTAGGATGTAAGGCAGATCACGTGCATGTTCGTGCGCTTGTTCTAATCTTTTATTATATCTGTAGTAACAGCTGTTTCACAGAGACTTGTATGGTGGACGCTCCACATAATCTAAGCCTATTAATAAACCAATTAAAATGTCTTATTTAATAAAGAAAAATGTATAGTCATTCATAAGATGAGGCATTCTGTTTATTGACTGTTTATGGAAAGTTTCCAGTGTCCGTGCGCTGTAAAAGTCAGCCGTAAATCTTTTTATTTATGTATTTAATTATTAGTTTTCAGCTACAGTAAATTCTTTTGGAAAGTGGACTTTCAGTTTCTTGGTAAAATGAGAAGCTTTCTTTCTTTATTTATTTATTTACTTTTGCCTTACTAACAAAAAAGAAATGGGGAGAGTAGTGAAGAAGACTGTATAGCTGCTATGGTGTAAGTAATAGCAAGAACTAACATGTCTCACAGACACTCTGGATGTTTACAGCTATTACATGTAGCTATAAACCATCAAAAAAAATCATGACGTCTTTTATTAATGAAATGAAAAATAATGGCCAATTGCTCTGATATAAGAGGAATAAAACACTTTATTGTACATGCTGTATTAGGAAAATACTCAACTATGAGGTGGTGTGACAATGTTGATTACTTTCCCATAACATTGCTTGTTTTTATTACGTATTAAGCATTTCACAACATTGTGAAGTAGCTGCTGTCGCTTTTGTCTAGTTTGGATAGTATTGAAGAAGAGGCATCGTTATTGAGTAAACTTGTCCAATAAGCTGCAGGGGGGGGCTGGGGGGTTGGTGAGAGCTGTGCCTGTCACTGCTTTCCCTGACACTGTGTGACCGAGAGAGAGAGAATGAAAGAGCCACCTCTTCTCAGAAGCTGTGTAGCCATGCCATGGTGGTGATGGTAAGTGCGTATGCGTTTATGTTTTGTGATGCCATTGCAGAACTGTATATAATGTTGAGAGCGTGTATTGGAGTCCACAGAGCTGCTTACCGATGCCTCCCTTTTCTGTCTAGATTTCGCCGAGGGTCTGAATGTAGCTTCCTTTCTGCGGGTTTAGAATTTGAAGCTGTTTATAGGAGCTATTCTTTATCTTCTAGTGAGTGTACGCATGTTTCTTCAGCTTGTCGAGCAATTCTTGTTGATTTCCGATTGTCTTCGTAAGTGTGTGTGTGTGTGTGTGTGTCGGAGACACATTTGTTTCTGCATCACTGGGAGAGAAAAGGTTTCCAGGCCATTTCACTGTCGAGTCTGTGTCCTATTAAATGCTCTCCTTTTTCCGGACTGAAAATGTGTTAAAATATGTGTGTAAGTTGCGTTTCAACGTTGCATTTTGAACTTTTACCATTTGTGCATACGCTTTGTGCTTTTCCTGTGGATGAGCTAACTTCCTGATTACCAGATCACATTAAATTGCTAGTTAGAGCACGGCTAGCGGAGCTCACCATAGACTCCTCTCTAGCAGGGCTTTCGCTTGATGGTATTCTTAGACCCTGACCTATTTGCACTAGCATGTGAGGATGTGTGTTTGGAGTCTACAAAGCTCTTGTAAGTAGAAGTTGCTCTGGATTAGTACATCTGTTAAGTTTTGTAAATGTGTGCGCTGGCATTTTAGTAGCTAGATGCCAGTAATATTGTTGGTCATTATAGATGGGTACAGTATATGGTTTTTAAAATTTGACATTAAACTGTTCAGCACGGGATCATTTCGAGCTGTTTTCTTTGTATTATTTAGAAAGAATTTTCACCGCTTTATAATAATAATATTTTAGCTTGCTATTTATTCATTCTGATCATGCAAGTTAGTCTTAAATAAAATTTTCAGTACCAGCAAAACCAACCAAGTTGTGATCTCCACACTGCTTTTGAACAGAATCCCAATTCCATGAGGCATATGGACTCCCGCTGTTGTCATAGAAACAGCCTTTGGAGATGTGCCAGCTTCCCCGCCCCTGCTCTTTTCTCCTTTTTTTTTTTTTTTTTTTTTCTTTTTCTCCTCTTTACCCAATACCCACTTTCTCAGCCCCTCACCTCCTTTAATCTCTCTCTTCCGCTCTCTTGTTTATCCTGTTCGTGATTCGCGTTTCTTTATTTGGTTTGCTTTGGACACGCCCTTCTGGGCAGACAAAGGTGGATTATGCTAGTATGCTAATAATGCTAATGCCACAGCTTGGAACACAGTGGTCTTTCATGGCCTGGTAGAAGGATCAGCATTAGTAATGTTGACAGGCCCTGACCTAGAATTGGGGTCAGATCTCTCCTATGCCACACACATACACACGCGCACACATTTATAAAGAGCATGTGTCATCTCTAGGGGTGTGGCCGGCCTTTTCAACCAACCCCATTATTATCCCACTTGTACAGGACACACTCTACTTTGCTTGTTGTTGAATGTGCGTGTGTGTGGGCTTACTAACTAGCAGTGCTGTATTAATGCTAATTAGCTTAGCTTCTCCAGACAAAATGAACTCGTTTATATTCAACAAGCATCCTTCACTCTCCAAGCTTACTGGCTGGTAAAAGATGATGTCATCACTCTTCCGATTGGTTCTTTGAACATCATGTGAAGGAGGAGTTGTGGGGTATGAGGAAGGGAGGAGGCTATGGGAGAGAAAGGAGTAAAGGTGAGCGAGAGAGAGTGAGGGAAGATGCTAACGGACTATAGGGTGGCGGTTCCTTTGGATCCTGCTACGTTTCCTTCACACTTTTTGTCACTGAGTGACCTGCTGCCATGTGAGCATTGGTTTGGGCATTGATGCGAGCGTGAGAGAGAGAGAAGGTGTGAGACCGCCGTCAGGCATGAGGCGCCTCATCTGTAAAAGCATCTGTGACTGTAAGTGTTCCTTTAGTGCACGATCCGAGTGCAGCTGTGTGTGTGGTGACAGTGTATGGGAGTAGTGAAGCCCTGCATGTGTATCGATCATGGAATAGGGTGTTGTCCTGCAATTGTTGCCATGGAGAAGAGAGCACTGGTTGTTCAAGCTCTTGGATGTCTGCATTCCACTCTCTGTGTGTTTGCTTCGCACAGCCGGAGTGTGTAGGCGTGTGGGGGATGTTTGAGATGTAGCAGCAGTCCTCTTTGTTTAGCTCAGTGTGATTATGAGTGTGGAGTGTAAATTGTAAGCTGGAATTGTGCAGATGTGTGTGAGATTGGCTTTAATGAGGGTCTGGGCTAGAAATTGACCATGACCGTTCTGAACCCTGTCTGCTTGGACTCGGGGAGGGCTGCAACCACTCAGGGATTTGTGTTTCATCTTTTAATGTAACCTCGTACAGCATTACAACAATAAAATCTCCCATTTCAGCAGTGTCAACAACAGCAGCTATAAGAATGACTGGAATGCCCTGCTGTACCTACCTTGAGCTTGCCATGAAAATACATTTATTCATTTAGCATAAATGAGGAAATGCAAGCAAAAAAAAAATAATAAATAACCACTGATGCTGGCATGACATTAAAAGAACAATAAATAAATACTTTTCAATAAATCTCCTTTTAATGCACCAAATTAATATCAGGCCTTCATAATGAGCTGATGGTTGAATCAGGTGTGGTTTTAAATTTTTAAATGAGGTAGATTGTGAACGCTGCAGTGGTGTGGCCCTCCAGGCCTGGAGTTTGACCCGCCTTGTCGTCTTGTTCAAAAATAAACAAAATACTAAGAAACCTGAAAACTTTCTCGACTATTACATTTTTTAAAACAGATCTTAATTAGAGATACGAGTAGGCATGTTACAATTGCAATATGTATTGCAGGATAGTTAGAGCACACTGAGAATCTGTGATATGTCACGGGTAAAGAACAGCCTTAGGGGTGGACAGATGTGATCATTTTAAGCCACTGGGCAAATAAAAGCTCCAGTGTGATTGCCCAGTCCCATGTTTTGCTTGCCTGACTGGAAGCCTAACTGACTAGCGTAAAAATCGGTAGCTAACGTTATGTTACATTCTGGCGAGCTAGTAAAGTGCTTTAATACAGATTAAGGGTTAACGAACTTGATTTGCGGGGGATGAGTTTGATAAGTTTCTGATGTATCACATCGTGTTTATGGTCTTGGAAAAAATATCAGTGCATGATTGTGTTCTTGTCTCACATCGCCCATAATGTATTGATGTCTTTTGGGTATTTTTTCCTCTCGTTGTAATGTGTAATTTTTATATATATATATATATATATATATATATATATATATATATATATATATATATATATATATATATATATATATATATATAATATATATTTTTTGTGTGTGTGTGTGTATGTGTTGTACTTGCTGGACTGTTCACCTGTACAATGCATACAGGATTTTGTTTAGTTTTTTTCTGATTGTTCAGAAATGCCGGATTCCCCCCCCCCACACAATTTGAGATACAACTTGCAGAGTTTGGTTGTTTTTTTGGTGGAAAACTACTTGAATTGGTGAGAATTGAGATTGGTTGAATTGTGATGTTTGTTGGTAATTTAGACTTTTTTTTTTAGCTGTACTCGTGTGAAATCGAAAAGGGCTTTTGCTGAATGTGCATTGTGATAATGTCACATGAGGTGTCTTGGCCCAAATCTATACTCATTTTCGAAAATTGCCTGCTCCTCCGATTATTGCGGGATTTGCTCGATTTTGCATTCATTTCTGCAATCGCTAAATCCTGGAGGAACTGATCTATAACTTTACATTGCACTTAATTTTTCCCAGGTTTGTTGGGGTTTTCACATACCTGCGTGTTCCTGGTTCTGAAAAGATGGTTGTTTGTTCACGCTAATTAAAATGCACAATAAAAAAAAAAAAGCTCTACCATCAGCCAGATTGCACTTCAGCCAGTGTGTGTAGTGCAGCGAGTGGTGCACAGTTTAGTTACAGCATCAAGATGTATCACAGCACAGTAAAGTGGACTACGTTTAAACATGAATACCAAATAAAAGTGTAGTTTTGTGTAAGTCATTAAGGAGTAGTATTTGTTTTCTTATTATTGAATAAGATTATTGAACCGACTTGTCCACCAAGAAACTACCAAAAAACAAACCCCCTAATAGCCGGGATACACACTCTGCTTGTCCCAGGCGCCCAGGCTACTGATTGTCCACGCTTAAGCCTGTAATGATTTGACTGAATTTTAGATCATGTTAATGCCACAGTACATTGAAACATCCACAGACGTCTGGAGTCTGAGATTGATCATAAACACAATAATAACTCATGGTTTAAGTGCTCATTTGCATATGTAATCTGATCATGGAATGGTTATTGAGGGTTTATAAGGCTAAAGGCCCTATTGAAGCAGTGTCCACGTTTGCTTTAGAGTCTATCTTACTTTTGTTTTAAATGTTTATGACCAGTATTTTAATTCCATCTTCCTTTGTTTTCTTTTAGATCGTAGCTTTGATGACGATGACTCGGTGGATGGTAGCCGGCCCTCGTCAGCCCAGGCAGCTTTCAAAGTCCCAAAAGTGCCGAAGAAACCTGCAGATTCAGCCAGCAGCTCTAGAAGACCCAGTGCTACTGGAGCCACCAAAATGAGTAAGTGCTTGAGTCGCTCTCAGGAGTCAGAACACCAGGAATTGAGATGTTAGTGGCCTTCATTGGTGGTCAGACTAGGATGGGAATTAAATGGCTGTCATGAAGGGGCAAGTGGCCCTGGGTTCCTCTGCTAGATCCTTTATATGGTAAATGTAAATGTGCACTTATATAGCGCATTTATCCAAAGCGCTTTACACTGTGTCCCATTCACACACACTCGCACACCAATGGCTGCCATGCAAGGCGCTAGCTTGCCATCGGGAGCAACTTGGGGTTCAAGGACACTTCGTGAATCGAACCGCCAACCCTACAATTAGTGGACCAAAAAAAAAAAAAAAAAAAAAAGGAAAAAAACACACAATTAAAAAAAAAAAAATAAATAAAAAAAAAAAAAAAAAAAACTTTCTTTTTTTTTTTTTTTTTTTTTTTTTTTAAAAAAAAATACAAAAAAATAAAATAAAAAAAAAAAAAAACAAATTTTTTTTTTTTTTATTTTTTTTTTTCTAAAAATTTTTTTTTTATTAAATTATTTTTTATAAAAAATTAATTAAAAAAAAAATTTATTTTTAAAAGTAGAAAACAAAATGCTTTATACGGTACATCCCCTTAACTTACATATCCCCCTTAACTTTTTTCTTATTGGAATTTTTTTCCTTTTTAGTAATTTTTTTTCGCTTACTCTAGGTCCACTTTGTGGACAACCCTAGGGGTGATACACTGCTGTCTCCTTTGTTTTATGGAGACTTTGCGTGTGTGTCCCTCTTCAGCTCCAATTGGCTATTTATATTTTTGCTTTTACTTTAGTTCTTGGGTTTTATAATTTTTATATAACCAGCTACAGCTATTGAGTAGCCATGATGAGCCGGGGGGGCGGGGGGAATTTTTTTTTTTTTTTTTTTTTTTTATTAATTAATTTATTATTATTATTATTATTATTATTTCTCAATAAAATATTTGGGGAAGGGAGGGGAGAAAAGGTAAATGAATCACATGAATATGAATCACATGAAAATTAATTACATGTAAATGAATCACATGCATGAATATGAATCACATGCATGAAAATGAATCATATGTAAATGAATCACATGTAAATGAATCATATGAAAATGAATAAATAAGTGCTTAAAAAAAAAACAAAAAAACTTACATATCAGAAGAAGAATCAGAGCACCTCCACCATACACAGTACCATGCCAAATCACCTTAAAGTTTATTGCGTAATAATGATGCTTATTATAGGTGCATCTCAAAACATTTGAATATCATAGAAAAGTTATTTTTTTCCCCATTATTTAATAAAAAATCTTTCATATCTTCTAGAGTCATTACACATAAAGTGAAATATTTTGAGTTGTGTTTTTTTTTGTTTTTTTAAATCTTGATGTTTACAGATTACAGCTCACGGAAATCAAGCTTGCAGTATCTCAAAACATTGGAGTCAGACATATTGCAGAAATTTTATATAAATATACGCATACTCACATAAGGCTGCATCTATCTTAGTCAGGTGTTGATTCTGCAGTACATCGGTTGAAAAGCTACAGAAATCCAGGATGAAAGCGGATAGTCTGTGGCATTGATGCACATTCGTTGTAACGGTGTATGTGTGGTTCAACCGATTGCATACGTGCAGAGCTGCAAGTGCTGTAATCCTGTTCTAGAGAGCTAGAACAGAAATGGATGTCAGGAAAGTACAGAGGAATTTAATTATTTTTTGCTCATTTGGCTGACCGTTTTTATCCAGACTGATTTAGTGTGGCAGCTTGGCAGTGCTGGGATTTTAAACTAGCCACCTTTCAGTCAGTAGATGATGATTTTAGAGAAGTTAGAAGTCAGCCTCCTGATTCTTCTGATCGAAGTGCTACAGAAAACAGGATAAAATTATGGATTTTATTTTGCTGTCCAGACATTTAAATGAACACAAGATTTAGGTCTAAAGTCTGCAGTGCTGTTAGTCTACTGCTGTGGGGAAGTGTGGTAAATATTAATCTATAACTACTGATATTTTTATAATACCCATAAGGTTACACTTTCAAAAATTTTAGACAAACTGAATTATTAATTTAAATGTATGACTCTATGAGATCCAGTCCACACCTTCTTTACAGCAGGATTGGTTTTGTTGTGCCAGAACAATGCACTGTAAATTGATGTCAAAGGTGAGTTCAGGATCTTCCTGCACAGCTGTTCTTCTCTGACTGGTTGGTATATGAAATGTCAGGGGGGCGAAAGCACCACAGTGACTTCTTTGGCCAGCTGCCTGCATACGTGTGGTTGTTAAAACATGTGGTATTCAGTATATGTAGACGAGATAGATCGAGAGGACATTTTCACTTACTGGGTGTGATTAGTTTTGTGTGTAATATCAATCATTGTTTGTTTTTGTCATAAAGAATGATCTGTGTTCTTTGTGTGTGACATTTCTGAATATGGATTAAACCCTTATATTATGCCATACCTGTTGTACAACAAATGATTCTGAGTCTCGGGTCTTTTAGTCTGAGTTTGCAGTATCTGCTGTGGGTACTGGTGTTTATGCTGAAGCTTAAGTGCTTGCTTTGCGTTTCATTGAGGATAAAAAAGGCCTACATAAACTCCTCCCTACACAGAATTTGCTCAGGTTTGATGACCAAGCCTATTCAGCTGATTTTTGTTGATCATACACTCTTTAGTATGTCCCACTCTCTGAGCTACCCATCAAAAGGGGGGGGGCTGCTGCCCCTCGGGATCTGAGATTGACTGCCCTATAATGCACAGACAGGATGTCCATTATAACTGAAGTGTGTGTGTGTTTACTGCAGGAGGTATAAAACATGTGGCATAGAAGTGCTTGTTATAAGCATTTCATTTTAAAAGCATGTTGTTGTTTTTTTAAATCATATTCAGAACTATTAAGCCTTAATTTCAAGTGCTTCAGCACAGAGATCATTCCACAATGCAGTTAGACAATGACGATGACCTCTACTTCCAAATAACGATGCATAGGACAGAGGGAACCCCTCTCTCGGCCTTGCAGTGGTTTCCATAGGAACACTTTAGTGTGCTCAGTTGCTATGGAAACAGCCGCAACAGTCACTCTCCTCTCTCCGAGGAGGCTCAGTTTAATTTGAGTTTTCCCCCTGGAGACCGTGTAATTGTGCAGGAGTAGGGAGAAACTTTAGATATAATCATGATTCTCTCTTGAAAGGTTCTGTATTAATGCCTGAAAATCAAACTGTGATGTTTTGTTCAGTTTTTTTTTTAGGATTGAAACAGCAAACATTTTTTGATTAATATTGGTAATAATGGTATTGTCTTATAATACCATTATGGTACACTCGGTTGAAACAGATAAAATTGAGATACTGTTAGATTGCAGTCGGACATACTGGCTACCTAAACATCATACTTTTAAAAAAAAAAATAGTGGTGTCAAATGAGAATCTAACAGATGCCTTCTCTACAGGTGTGTCTAAAGAGGGAGCTGGAGCTGTAGATGAGGAGGACTTTATTAAAGCATTCACAGATGTCCCCACTGTTCAGGTCAGATACACACACTCTCACACTACTTTGGCTGCAGGTATTAAAAGGTTGATGGAGAATCTTAACTTTTAGTAAATCTTAAAAGCTTGTGTAAAATGATGTCTAAAGGTGCGTGGTGTAAGTGACGCACTCTTTTGTCCTTCATCCCGTAGATCTACTCCACGCGTGATCTGGAGGATAATCTGAACAAGATCCGAGAGATTCTCTCTGATGATAAACACGACTGGGATCAGAGAACTAATGCAGTGAGTGTTTCCTACACACATGCACACTCAGGATATTACAAGAATTCAAAAACTTGTGCACACACACAGGCATCCACTGAAGCATGTAGGCTGCCCTGTTGATTGACGCACCATTTTATATATTGCATTCATCCAGTCGTGATTCTGTAGCATTTAAAGCCAGGTATAAACGCTAATTACTGATCATATATAAGAGTGAATGAGCGAATATGTGTTTAATAAGGAGCTAATTAAGTATCACTTCAACTATAAATGTGGTGTCTGCACCCATTTGTGTTTGACAGACACAGACTGGGGCTGTTTAAAATTTCATTTCAGGAATGAAAATCTTTTTGGATTAACGAAGTTTGTAGTTAAATTGGCAATGCATGTTTATAATCTTCTGCTCAATGCAAATATATGCAATTTCTTTACTAAACCAATGAACAAAACAGAAATGAAGAATGCAGCATCCATCTTAAAATGGAAGCGAACAGTTGCAGTGAGTCATGCATGCAGCGTCCCCACTGGTGTGAAATGGGCTTAATCTGCAAACCCTTGGTACTTGATCTGTGTCTGTTTTATAGATTTCTAAAGTATCAATTATCCCATGTTTCATAGAGTAAAAACCGTCTGCTGCCAAGACTTTTTCAGTCCTGATGCACATCTCTAACCATGATACTGCTGCTATATGTGTCAGAATATTGCCAGATTTTCAGTTTTTTTTTTTTCTTCATATTTTCTCACTGACTTTGTGAATGTATAACAAATAGCTAAATCATTATTTCAGTAATACTGACACCCTAAATGGTTAACCAGGTATTTGAATATCCATGCTCACTCGCAGTAAACAAACACACACACACACACACACACACAATGATTGTAATGGTATCAGATCAGGCATTGCACCTCCAGAAGATCTCTGTCTTGCATTGTGATCAGAATCTCAGGCAGGTATTAGCACAGTCTGTATGACGTGAAAAAAATATATACAAACAATGCCAGTGTAAATGCAACATCGACAGGTCATCTTAGAATTACATGCAGGTTTTTAACCTTTTACCTCCTAATGCTTTCATTGGCATTTCTCCCTCTATAAGCTACCTCTTTCTCTTATCATGACAGCTACTAAATTCAGGAGAGTAAAGGTTAAAAACTCTAGCTCCTGATGATGGACTATAACCTTAAAGAGTTGCACCACTTGAGATTCCCTTCAGATCACATGTGACCATTAAAGCTGGCTGTAAATGGGGCCTATGAGTATTTCGGTGCTGGTGCTCTGCCTTTATGATTATGAATGATTTGTCTGTGCGCTCCCATTGCTTTGAATGTTAAAGATTTCAATCTTTCCTGGGTATTATTGAATCTGCTACTTGCAGTGTAATCTATGGTGTAAGGTAGTTTCTTCAGTATGGTCCAAAAGCAGGTGAAACATGAGTACGTTTTCCACACCATATTGTTTTCATGAGAAAATCTTAAGTGTGGTATAATTCCAGATTTCCCAGAAGGTTGTAGTACTGACTGACATTGCTGCAGCCAACAGAGTAATGATTTCAAACATTCTACAATTGGACCACATTTTCATATTAGCTGTTTGTATAGAAACCGAAGTGTCTACTATGATTGGACTTGCATGTTAACTGAACTCTCCTTTCATTTCAGTTGAAGAAGGTCCGATCTCTGCTGGTTGCAGGGGCAAAAAACTATGACTGTTTCTACCAGCACCTGCGCCTGCTGGACGGAGCGTTTAAGATTTCAGCGAAAGACCTGCGATCGCAGGTGGTGCGAGAGGCCTGCATCACTGTGGCGTGAGTTTCCAACAGAAAGGCTTTATTTCAGAGCGGCCGCTCTACGCAGCCTGTTGATCATGTTTCGCTTAATCACCTCATTAAGGGATTGGAAATACATGGCCGCATAAGGAAGTGCATGGCGATTGATTGCACTAAAGTTTTTTTTTTGTTTGTTTGTTTTTTTTGGTTTTTTTTTTTCTTTCTTTCATGATTCACCAGGTATGTTCATGTCGGGACACTTTTTTGTTGTGTGTGTAATTATTTTTGTTGTTGTGTGTAGGCACCTGTCCACAGTGTTGGGGAATAGGTTTGACCATGGAGCAGAGGCCATCGTTCCTGTGTTGTTTAATCTTATTCCCAACTGTGCAAAAGTAATGGCGACTTCTGGCACAGCAGCAATTCGCATCATTATACGGGTGAGGAACCCCCAGTTTTAATGGGTGTAAACATGTGTTTGATAAGTGTGAGTTCATTTAATATGCAAGGAATAAAACACCGCTCATATGATGCGGCTCGACATGAAACAGAGCGCTGTTGCCACCCTAAAGCTATTTTCCAATAGCAGCACCTCCGAATATGTTTTATGCGTCTTTTACCACAAAAAGATTCTTAGAACCGTTTTTATGGTTACGTTTAATGTTGTGAAACATCCGCGAGACAACTTAGTTCCTGCTATCATTTTATGACCGCTATAAATCCTTTCTTTGTTTCCTCTATCTTGACATTAATATAATAACAACAACAACAAAAATGCAGCTCATCATGTTATCGAGAAACCGGAAAACACAACACGCCTTAGTGGAATACTTACAAAGTGCTGATACCGATGTCTCCTTCCATCGATGTTAAACACTTGTTTTTAAGCTTGGGTTATATGGAGCGTCCGCCACACAGGTCCTTTTCAAACGTGTGCGTTCGTATAAACCTGTGATTGTGATTACAGCTGACACTATTGCCAGAGATGCTTTTATAGAATATTAGGCAACACCTTCTGACCAAACAGACTTGGGAATTCAGCAGCACTGGGGTATAAAATAATTTAAGGATTTATCTTTCCCAAAGACAACATGAGAGAATTAGTAGAGCAAATACAAACATTACATTATCTATGAGGAAAATATAAAGGAAAACGTACAGCAAAAAATATCAAATGTTTTAGCATGTACAGTGACGGCAGATAAATGAAAGCAGTCAAGCAAACAATAGTTTTGTTTTGTTGGTCTTGATGGAGTTTGACTCTTTGCATATTTTGTTGGTAGCACACACATGTACCACGGCTGATTCCTCTCATCACAGGAAACTGCACATCAAAATCTGTGGCTGTAAGGAGGTGAGGCAGTGGCACCACTCGATACCAATCATGTGCAAAACACTAATCATGTGCAATTATCTCATTACTGACTCTCTCACTCCCCCTTTAGACGCTGTTATGTGTTCTTGGATCTGCTGCTGCAGGAATGGCAGACACACTCTCTGGAGAAGTATGAAGAAAAGAGGAACTAAAGGGATTCCCCCCCAAGTTTCTGTAGCACTTCCTTATGTTCTTTCTCTCTCTCTCTCTCTCTCTCTCTCTCTCTCTCTCTGTCAGGCATACAGCAGTTTTGGTGGACAGCATAAAGAAGGGAATCAGAGATGCTGACTCAGAGGCTCGAGTGGAGGCCAGAAAGTATGGGTAACTTCAATAGACTGTAAATGATCCACATTTCCTGAGTTTGGATTAATGTAGAAAAATCGACCTGTCTCTCAGGGCCTACTGGGGGCTGCGGTCACATTTCCCCGTGGAGGCGGAGTCTCTGTATAACTCGTTAGAATCGTCCTATCAGAAGACTCTTCAGTCGTGTCTAAAGAGCTCGGGCAGCGTGGCATCGCTTCCACAGTCGGATCGCTCCTCCTCCAGCTCGCAGGAAAGTCTCAAGTAAGAAGCACACACATATTGGACACTTCGTTAAACTTATTACATTTTCAAAAAATAATTTTTCCAGTAATTTGAGAGAAAATTGATGTGGTGATAACAGTAAAAGTACCATTAAATTGCTCAAGAACACGTGCTTGAATGAACTTTTGTTCTTTTATCTGGACAAACATTTGGTCAACTAGCATATATTTGTTACAACACAATTACTGATGGATAAGACATGAGGATCTCACGTTTCAGCTAATGACGATAATGAAAGAGCCTCACGATGCTCAAATAAAATTAGCATTTTAATTTAACTAATGATGAAAATGTGATGTTATGAGAACATAACTAAGGTTATAATTTCCTCCTTAATGATCACTAAATAAGTTTTTCTGTTCATGCAGTTTCTATATTGTGTAAAATTGTTGTTCATCATGGCACATTTTGTAACAAATAACTAATTTTATAGTTGTACTTCGTTTTTTGTTTGTTTCTATCTGGTATCGTATGTTACTTGATGTGGTAGTTGTAAGCAGGAACTAAAACACACACACACACACACACCTTCAATCATTGGTTATCAGACTTATGGCCAATGGAAAAGGCAACTATTGAGAATGCCATTCCAATAAACTAGCACTTAATCAGTCCCTCGAGGATTTTGTGATCGCAGAAATTAATGCCAAATCATGAAAGCTGTGCAATATATGGAGGATCATGCAATTTTTCAGAATTTTCTTCAGATTAGGGACCTGTGATGCGATGTCATCACAACACGTGTTCCACCAAAGCCCTCTTCGATTCACGTGCGTTGAACATGAGAACAGCTAAAAGGTTTCTTTTACCAACAAACATCACTGCGATAGACCGTGCAGAACTATTTCATGCAATTGCAATTTTGCCAATTCAGCTCATTTTCTGCCAAAAAAAAAGCTCTCGCAAATTTTGAAAAAAGCTACAGCTAAATCAAGCATTTTTGGCCAGAACAATCACAAAACATCTCTGTGAAATCCTGTATGGTCTTTATCCACCAGTAGCAAAAGATATGTATTATCTGATCAATTATGATTGATTGATTGTTTTTTTGGGGGGTTTTCTTTAGTCGGCCATTGACTTCAAAATGGTCAGCTGCTCCAGGCAGAGGTGAGTGTCTGTCTGTATGGGAATACAAACTGTTCTCATTTTTCATTTAAAACTTGAATACAGTTTGAGAGCAGATCATACGAGTAGATGCTGTTTTATGAAGGTATGATGTTTTTTGGGGGTTTTTTATGTGCTTATTCCTCAGTCCCAGCCAGCTCGAAGTCATCAGGCTCACCAGGTTCCCTGCAGCGATCTCGGAGTGATGTGGATGTAAACGCAGCTGCCAGTGCGAAGGCCAGACACAGTGGACAGGCAGGAGGAGCTGGCCGCCTCACTACAGCTTTACCCCCAGGCACCTACGCCTCGCTAGGTACCTGCTCAGAAACACACACTCTTATTAGGACTGACCCAATACATGGACCACTGAAAGCTGAAACACCCTTTCTCCTCCTTCACAAACTCGCACATCTCTCCTTTCTCACGCTCTGGGAATATGTTCTTCAGTTTAGTCCCTTACTTGGAGTTAAGTAATCTGAAGTATGTCCTTGTTCTTTAAAGTGGTGTGTATGCATGTTTCTGAACTCTGTGTGTGTGTGTGCATACACTCTTCTCTCTAACTGTTTTGCTGTGCTCCTCTTTCTCTTCTCTGGCTTAAAGATGATGCCTCTGATAAGGATGGTAAGATCATATCGTAGACATCCTGTCCTCCCATCTGCTTTAGCTTATCTGTTCTTCCATTCCTTTTTTCATCTCTCTTTGTGGTGTTCATCTGTTTCACACTTTTGACATTCATGTCCTCATGTTCTCCTGCTTTTTTTTGGTGGACCTTTACAGACCTTCCTCACCTCCACGTACAGTCTGATTGATTAGGAGACGCACACATGGATAAAACACACAGAGGTTCACAATCTGTTGGACCTCTGTGTCACATATTAGTCCAGCAGCATTCTGGTGCAAATCTATATCACTGTACCATGATCCTCCTCTCCTTGTGTTTCTTGTTTGTGCTGCGATGTTACTGCACCCTGCTGGAGAGGAGCGGTACTGCAGACTGTAATTTAGATTGTGAATTACACTCGGCTGCTTACTCTGGAAGTCCTCCATTCCCATTCATCTTTCTTTTCTCTAATGCTTTCTTCAGTCTGCCTACTCAAGCTTGGTGCTAATTGTCAGTTAACCTGTTTCTCTAACTCTAGATTTAAAAAAAGGTGAAAGGGTCTAAATAATGAATGAATTGATTCGTGATTATCCAGAATATTTAGTCGGGTTGCTTTGTCCCAAAACGAAACATTTTTACAGCTTTGACTTGCTGCTGTGCTTGTGCCCAGTAATTCCTTTGGGTTTGTTAGTGCGTTGTGAAAAGCATTCTGTTGAAAGTGGCGTCAGTCTCTAGTCCCGGGCTAATTACGTTTACCCATCGATGTCCAGTAGCATGCATTTCAAATTCCCGTCACAATTTAGCAAATGGCACATTAACATAACATAAATAACACAATGGCAAAATGACAGCGCTGATATTTAGACGTGTATATTGCAGGATGAGTGATGCTCGAGCGATTTTGAAGAGATGTGTACGTATTGGCTGGATTCTGTCACAGACTGATGGCTTTGAGACGTAAATGTGTTTCCGTGTATTTTCAGGCCGACTACGTACTAAGCAGCCGTTGTCAACTCCATCAGGAATTAGCAGCAGTCAGGTGGACTCGAGGGCCCGGAGCCGAACAAAGATGGTATCTCAGTCACAGCGTAAGTATTTGCATATGTACACCATCGATGAAACACTCAAATATGTGCATGAATATGTGCACACTTCTGATCACTCTTCCATGTGTGTGAGTTTATTCAGTACACCTATCAATTTTTGACGGACATTGTTCGTGTTATCAAGGAACATATGGTTGCACTTTGCTGATGATCAACTACCGAATGAAGTTGGTAAATTGTCAGCTATACTCTACCTCATTTGTCAGTGGAGAGGGATCGTCATATGCCCACCCGATAATATTCACCCTTCTCAGCACAGTGATTACACTGTTAATTGGATCCACTTAATGAGATCCACCTACCTTGTAAGTCTATCTTATTTGGCCTGTTTCACACTAGCGAGTGACAAGCCTCTCATGCAGTTTACAGCTTGTCTCTTATGAACAGGAGTGATGACTGCTACCCAAGCACATAGAACATAGGATTTTTTTTTCGTAGATGTGAGCTGCTAAAAAGATCCATGTGAAGGAAACTGCCAAAGCATAGTTCTATTCAAAAGTGGTGTGTTCTGGAGATTTGACCTGACAAATAAACAGAGAAAATAAATGGTGGCTTCAGTACGTGAAATTGTTTTAAACTTGTCATTTCTTTCATTATTTTATAAACTAGTCATTTGTCTGCACCCAGTTGGGATTGCTGTGTTCTGACCTGCACAAACAAACCACACCAAAGAGGCAATCGCACCAGAGTTCAATTCAAACGAATGAAACGCTGCGTATATGAAGGCACACAAAGGCGATGAGAGTCTGGGGACAGGTTTCCAGAGATAACGCACATCTAGCACTGTAGGATTGGTTTTATTCATCTATTTATTTTTTGATCACTTTACTGAATCATCCCTAAATAGCATGGAATTAAGAATCTGAATTCAGATGTTGCTTGATGCTCAGTCATGTTTAAAAAAAATAAAAAAATAAATAAATAACCTATCAGCACTGCTGATACACCTGATACCTGATACACTCAACATCCTGTGCGATGTCATTAAATACAAAATGGAGAACACGTACCTTATTTTAAATTATTTCTTAAAGGAGATCACAAACAAACTATATGCACATTCAAGTAATGAGTAGACGTTTAAAGCGACCCATACAAGTGTATACAACATATATGTGTACTCGGCTTGCTGAAGCATGCACTCTCTGTCCAAGAGCACAGTGTGTGTGTCTATGGAACCATCCTGCTCTCGGGATGTAACACACGGCTCCTTCCAACTGTTTCTGTGCTTCTAGGTTCCGACGATTCTGATTGCACGCCAGGTACCCTTGTTTGACGTGTCGGCGAGTGTGTTAGTGTGTGCGAGTGAGTGAGAGCGTGTGTGTGTGCGCGCGAGTGTGTACATGCATGCTGTGTGGTATTCACTTGGGTGTCTTGGTATGAGTCCATTTCTGCCTGCAGGACAATTGAGAGCCAAACACACTCCTGCAATCTCACACATTAATGTGTGTGTGTATGAGGCATCATTGACTTCAAGGGCGGCATTAAAGAATCTTGTATTAAAGGGAAGCATAAACCAGTGAAGTAGAGACTCATAAAGTGTGAGAGTGTGTATATTAAGGATTTCATCTTCTTTCATCATCTTTCTGTGCTGCTTTCGGATTCTGTGTGCGCTCCTGACATTGCTCTTTTGATTTCCAGCCTTATATTTTTGTTCACGCATAAGCCGCGTACATTGGATTGCTCAAGTTATGTGCATGTTTTTAGCCCATAATGCATTGCTTCGTTTTAATGTGCTCCTCCTCCTACATAATGGGCCTCATGGCTCCTTCCCGCCCTATGATTTTGGCCCATTTTGGCTCAGGATAACCGTCTGCTAGCGCAGTTGGTAAGAATTTACACATATTTTACCTGTCTCACAAAACTTGCCCCTTTACACACCTTCCACTGGGATCCACCCTGTTTTAGCTTCGTGGTTGATGGAGACGCATGGACTTTACTGTCCATCCCCACACTAGGTGCTGCACGTACAGTGTACAGCTTCTCTGCTTGGCTTGCTCTGGTTGCCTTAGAGGTTGTTTTTTTTTACCAAGTTTATAAACATTTCTGCTTGAATTAGTCTTTTAACAACTAACTGAATACAAATAATTTCTCATGGGAACGTGTGGTGTTACAGAGAAAAGTCTGGAGGAGCTGGTCAATGTTTGTGTTTTCATTAGTATTAGAAATAAATTCTGCTTTGCACTGGCCACATCTCATTTTTATGTTTGGTGACCCTGCATATACATTTATTTATTATTATTATTTTTTTAAATTATTATTAATTTTTTTTTTTCCCCTCTTGTATCTGTGAGTGGATTCTTGTTGTGCGAGCTCCATCCTAGTCATAAAATTACTGATATAGTTAACTTTGGCTTTCAATGATACTTACTGTTGTGACTGTTGGTTCCTCTCTTTGTGCTGTTTGTCAGTTCAAGTTGTGTGTGTTTGTTCTATATATGCTTTTTTTAATTGAAAATACTAAAGGAACGTTCCAGTGTTTTTTCAGCCTAATATGTCTACCAACCACACAGTCACTTAACATATGAGAAAAGAATTCAAAATATACTCTCACCATCCACTTTATTAGCTCATTCCTGCATTTAGCCAGTCATTGAATTATGTGGCAGCAGTGCAATTCATAAAACCCTGCAGATACAGGTTCAGTTCAGTTGAGGGAAGAAATGTGATTTCGGTGACTTTGACTGAGGCATGTTTGTTTTTACCTGACATGCTATTTCAGAAACTGTTGCTCTCCTGGGATTTTCACACACAACAGTGTCTAGAGTTCACAGAGAATGGTGCAACTAATATAAAACATCCAGGGAGAATGACTAGACTGGTTCTCGATGACATGATCGCTTCAGTTACTCAAATAACCACTATTTACAACCCTGGTGAGAAGAAAAGCATGGAAGGATGCACCATGTAATGAACATTCAAGTGGATGTGCTACAACAGCAGAAGACCAGGTTGGGTTTCTCTTCTGTCAGCCAAGAACAGGACTCCAGACTACAGTGAGCACAGGATCACTGGAACTGGACCATTAAAGATTTGGAAGAAGACTAGGTGTTTTTTCAGTCTGTGAGGCGTTTCTGTCTGCAGAACCACCGGTCACTGGATGGTTTGTCTTTCACACCATTGTGTAAAATCTGGAGACTGTTTGTGTGTGTGTGTGTTGAAGTCCGAGGAGATCAGCCATTTCTGAAATACTCAAACCAGCACATGTGGCACCAAAAACCAAGGCCAATGTCACAGAGATCACTTTTCCCCATTCTGAAGTTTGGTCATTAACTAACTATTAACTGAAGCACTTGACCTTTTATCAGCATGATTTTTTATCTATTTCACTGCTGCAACATGATTGGCTGAACAGGCATAAATGTACAGTTGTTCCTAATAAAGTGGATGGTGAGTGTATATTAAATACATATGTGGTATATAGAGACTCGGTTGAAAAAGCCGTGGAGTATTCCTTTAACGTAGGCCGGTTTGAATCTGTTTTACAATCCTCTCTCTCCTGTCTCCTCTCCCTTCAGCGGGTTCTCGGTCTGGTTCGCCGGGCCGTGTGTTGACCAGCACAGCTTTGAGCACACTGAGTACAGGCGCCCAGCGGGTGAGTGCTGCTCCAGGCTCCCAGCGGCGCAGCAGAATCCCACGCAGTCAGGGCTGTAGCCGAGATTCAAGCCCCACCCGCCTGTCCGTGGGTAAGCACCAGGCTCTCAACCGCTTTTCTATCTGTATGTGGCTTTACATCTGTGGTGCTGAAAAACCTCCCTTTTGGAATTCTCCTCTTTTCATTTTTGATTGATTTTTAATAAAAAAAAAAATTAAAATTCTCCCAGCTGCTGTTTGTCATTTGTACTCTTACAGCACCATGTGTTTTTGCTGCCTGCAAAGTTAATCAGTTGTTGTTGTTTTGTGCTCTTTTTTTTTTTCTTGCTTTTTTGTTGGGTTTTGATGTTGGTGGGGTGGGTGCAGCTTACAGCAAATCGTATTCTTACTCGTCTTAAAATCTGCTTTTTTGATCAAAGCGCCATCAAACGTCAGCCACATCTACAACGGAGCAAAAGGAGGTATGCTTTCTGCGCTTCTTTCCTTCATTCATCACATTTACGATAACGCATCCGTCTGTCTCCGCACTGACTGGACCTGCGGTGGTGTTTAGTGCTGATTGTGCTGCTTTGGCCTGCTTGCACAGACAGGACTTGCTCCTGTGTTAACCTGCTCAGCTAATTCAGAGTGCTGAATCACACAGGAATATAGATGCAAGTAAACAGCTGTAATGCTTTATGCTACGGTTCACGAGAGTAAACTAGAGATCAGTATCTTTTATACTCTTTATCTCTAACTTCTTATCCTTTTTTCTAAGGAATCTTTGTTTCTGCTGTATGTTCACTTCTGGTTTAGTGCCTGAATTGCTGGATATACAAAGAATTTTTATTTTTTGTAATATCCATTTATATGCAAAAAAAAAATACACTATAGATATTTTCTATGGGGTTCATCAAGGTTTTAAATTAGGACCCCTTTTTTTGACTAGTCTCTTGCTCTGTTTCATTGCTTTACTATTTTGTATGTTAAGCTTGTTCTTTCTCTCTTATCCTCCCTTGTCCCCTTCCTTTGTCTTTTCGTGTTATTTATGGCTCTGTATGTGTCTTTCATTGTTTTCCTCTATTTCCTATTTGTCTTTATTTTGGTCCCTTTTCCTCGGGGTGGGTCAGCGCGGGGTAGTCGTATACCGCGGCCTAGTGTGAGTCAGGGCTGCAGTCGTGAAGCCAGTCGAGAGAGCAGCAGAGACACCAGCCCTGTGCGCTCCTTCACGCCGCTTGGTGAGTAGCCACAGCCATTGCTGCAAACTGAACCATTCACACACAGCTGTGGGCTTCACAGGGTTAAAAAAAACACCCCATCGGATATCTTGATATTTTTAATACTTTTGTGCATGTGCGCTACTCTTTGCAAGGCCTCGTGGTAGCTTCCGGAACTTGGCTTGTTTTTCCGCACATGCTTTTCTTAATCAAACTCCATGGCCCATGATGGTGCCTGGAGTTGGAAAAACTTTTTTTCTTTTTTTTCTTTTCTTTTTTTTTTTTTACAGTGAAAGAAATGTGCTTATTGTCATTGCGAATAAATCCATATGTGGTTTGTATCGGGTGACGTGATTCAGAAGGATCACAATCATGCAGAAGATATCATTGCTTCTTGCTTTTCAAGGTTTCCTTTGTTTCAAGCTTTTTGCTACAAGTTGGTGTTTTCTGCACAGCTCACAAGAGAAAAAGGTTTATAATAAAAAATCTGAAAACTTCAAATCGCAGGTGTTATGCAAATACAATATGGTCTCAGTAATACGAATACGTATGGTCTCAGTAATAGGATGTATATTAAGATGCTTAAAGGTCAGTTTTTATAATGCATAAAAATTATGACTACCTGCAGTTGTAAATTTTTCTCCCTTTTAGATGTCTGAAGAAAATCTTACATCATTACATAAGTATAACAAAACAAAAAGTGCATACAGACAAACTTGTGCTCTATTGTTTTTCCTCTGGAAGGCCAGAATAGGTTTGAGGTAATATTGCCTTCTTTCAGGATTTAAATCTTTTTTTTGTGGTCTTCCAAAAGTTTCCTAACTTCTAATTACAGAGTCCTGATTGATGATGATTGACCTCCGACTCACGGTGGAATTCTCCTGTAGTGTAGAATAGAGAAGCTGGTCACACAAGCAGAACTGGACTTTAACCTTTGAGTCTGAAAGTGTGGGTCACAAGTGTGGGTGGGTCTGAAGTGTGGGTGTTTTGTTGAAGGTTCAGTCACCTGGGGTTTCTGTAGTGGGCTCTAACACACTGACTTGGTTATGCGTGGTGTGTGTGTGTGTGTGTGTGTGTGTGTTACAGCTTCACGACACTACTCTCGCTCTACTGGTACTCTTCATGCCTCTGATGCCTTTGGGGCAGCAGGTGAACTATGACCCGCAGCCTGCCCAGTCCTTATTTAAACGCAAAATACATATGCGTCGTTTTCTTCTCATTTGTTCATCCCAGTCATGCTTTTTTTTTTCTTTTCTTTTTTTCTTTCAGTTCAGCCTCCATTGAACTGCATGCTTTATGTTTAGCTTCCATAACAACTATTTCTTCCCATCAAAAAAAAAAACAAAAAAACGTGATGACTCTCCAGCAAACAGCCACAAATGTGGGAACAGACACAAGTGATGAATTCACTGAAGAATTAAAGGAGTGTTATAGCCCTGCAGCTTATATGATTTATTACAGTTCTCAGAACTTTTAACAAGATTACAAACTGTGCCATTATGTGACAGATTTTACAAGAAAATCAGGGAGATTTAGCCAGGAGCAGGAAGGTGGGGAGATCGTCAGGGAGTCTTCTGCATTTGAAGCTTTTTGCTGTCAAAGTAGATTTTATTAGTTTCAATATATATTTCCAATTGGTCATCATCAGTGATTTTTTCTTCCTGCATTCTAACCCACATTTTCTTTTTGTATTTAATTTACTTACTGTTTTCTTCATTGTTGTTGTTGTTGTTGTTTAGTATTACATTTTAATTTTTAATTAGTAAATTTTTTTCTCCCTTCAAACATGTATGGTAATGGGTTATTGTTTTAAATTGGGTCTGATGCCCTCCCCCTCCGAATGTGTGTGTATATCTGTATGTAAAGTAAACTGGTGTGTGTGTGTGTGTTATATCGTGTGCAATGTGTGTTTTTAGGTTCAGGTTTGGGAATCTCTCAGTCGAGTCGTCTCTCTTCCTCCGTCAGTGCTATGAGAGTGTTAAATACAGGGTCAGACGTAGAGGAGGCCCTCGCTGATGCATTGGTAAACAACTTCATTTATACAAATCAACATAACTCCACTAATCACCCAAACATGTCTGTGATTCTGTTCTTAACTCTTTGCTAACCATCGTATAATGACCGATTCTGTTAACGCTGCCAGCTGTTAGGAGATACGCGGAGCAAGGTCAGTCTTTCAGCCTGTTTTAAGTGCAAATCCACTTACAGGTTTATTGTCTCACTGTCTGTTTGTCTCCAAATTCCTTTAATACTCCCTTGAAGATTTCCATCATGCTTCTGTTTAAGCTGGGTTATTTTTTGTTGTTGTTTTTTTCATTTATTCCAAAGATCTCCTATGTATTCTTTGTTTTTGCTCTTCTTTCTATTTTCATAAGCAGAAGAAACCGGCTCGGCGGCGGTACGAGACCTACGGCATGTATTCTGATGATGATGCCAACAGCGACGCGTCGAGTGCCTGCTCGGAGCGTTCGTATAGTTCGCGCAACGGCAGTATCCCCACATATATGCGTCAGGCTGAGGACGTGGCCGAAGTGCTTAACCGCTGTGCCTCGGCCAACTGGTCCGAGAGGAAAGAAGGGCTGATGGGATTACAGGCTCTGTTGAAGAACCAGCGTGCTCTCAGGTACCACACAGATACATACACCAGTCCCTCGAGGATCGTTTGGAGTGTGTTCGTTGCTCAGCTGTAGTTCCAAGACCCTATTTAACTTCTACCAGATGTGAGTTTGATCATACAGTTACGCCAGAGATGAACTTGATGAATAGGCAAAGTGTCAGTCGAATTTGTATATGCTAATAACACAAGGATTCTTGTTGGTAAAATCATTATTATTGTTCCACTTTCAGTGAAAGGATATTGTGACCAGAACAGAAGACACTTGCCGTGTGTTTGTGTGTATGTCTTCAAGTTTCAACTTTAATTAAATCTCTTTTCTTTTTTTCTTTTTTTTTTTTTGGTTTGTTTGTTTGTTTTTGTTTTGTTTTGTTTTTTTACAGCCGGGTCGAGCTCAAGAGGTTGTGTGAGATTTTTACCCGGATGTTTGCAGACCCACACAGCAAGGTACCACCGGCACGCCGCTTCTAGCTGGGCGCATTTTACTCTCTCGCGCACACATTACCCATGCATGAAACCTTGTATGAATAAAATATCGGATTCTGCCTCACCTAGAGCCTTTAACTCACACACACACGTGCGTGCATACACAGCAGCACTCTCGACATGAGAGGCATGCGCTCTGCACACTAATTCTCAGGGTGAGGCCACTGGCTAACAGCATGGATTTGTACGGTTTGGGTGGATGTCTGTTGCTCTTGACTGCCAGTTAGAACGCTCAGCTCTTCTCATTCACCGCAACTTGCTACCTATCCAGACAGGATCTGTTTTTCTTCGCTCGCTTGCACGTATTTGCAGACATTTCCACAAATACCAGGATTATTGGGCAATATTTCTACCAATTAAGCCATAATGGAGCAATTTTCTATTTGAGTTTTATTTCCCTGGTTGCATCAAGGCGTAATGTTTAGGTGGACCAATGGTTAGTAAGAATTTAAAAAGGAAACCGTTCTAATATACAATACATGCATCTTCTTCCTGAAGTCCACAGTCGTTATACCGTCGTGTACACACGGACACGTTTGGAAAAAACTAACATGCTCAATTCCTAATTTGGCGTTTGAGTTGGTTTCTTACTCACCTGCAAACTGCAGCGTTTTTCTTGAGCTTGTTTGGACGCTGTCCTTGCGCTGGGTGGCCAGGCCATCGCCCAGATCTCTGTAAGTCTGATTGACGGCCTTCGGGTCCAACCCTTTCTCTGATTTGCAGCGTGAGTCCAGAGGCTTCGGCACGGCAGAATCCGGTATCAGTTCCGCCTCCTTTAAGGTACAATACACATTCCTGCACATTCACATGCCTGACCTGTCTTCAGGGGCCTGGAAAGCTGGAGCCCCCTTCCTCTAATGTGCTTGGATTACAAAATAATCTTGCACAGAAATTTCCGCTCTTTTCTTCCATCTTTTAAAAAAATCTTTCTTCTCTTCTTACTTCTTTCTTATTGTATTTATTTATGTCTTTAACAGCCAAAAAAAACCCTCTTGAATTGCTGCTCGACTTCGTAATGATTCATTTAAAAGACCACAAACAAAATTACTCTATTAAAATATTTAAGTTCCAGAGTTAAGCTAGATGTCTGTGTTCATATTTAATGCGTTCAAGCATGTAAAAGGAAACTCACTAGATTTGTTTGTTGTTGTTGTGTGTGTTTGTTTTTTCTCTCTCTCTTCATGCCTTTGCCTGGGGTGGAACTGTAGAGAGTAAGTTCAGAAGAATTTCATGCAATCTGTCAGATGGCCGATCGTATTGAAGTCTTCTTAAATTTCTGTTTGTGTGTGTGTTTTGGCTGCTTCTTTAATAAATGTGGTGCCTGCTTGGTAGAATACAATCTTAATTTATTGTGTAAATGTGTTTGGGGTTCTGTGTTAACAGTACAAGCTGTGAAACTAATACACTAATCAATAAGAGAGTTGGTGGTGTGTGTGTGTATATATATGTATGTATATGTGTGTGTGTATATGTATGTGTGTGTATATATGTATATATATATATATATATATATATATATATATATATATATATATATATATATATATATATATATATATATATATAAAATTTATTTATTTTTTTCCTTTTTTTTTTTATTTAACAAAAGGCATTGTCATCGATCCTCTCCTGCTGTTCATGCCATCTTGCCCTTATCCAATCAGAAGATGTTAAATAAATGTCTTGTGCCTTCCATTTTAATTGCTTTTATTTGTGTGATATAAATAATTGGTGATTGTGCTGACCAGTGGCATGCTTTTGTCTTTTGCCAACTAATAGTAAGAAACTCTTGAAACTCCTTATAATGTGTTACTGTATGTGTAAAAGAGTTGGACTGTTCATAGGAGCTTAGAGCTAGTTTACTAAAACTATCTAGGATTTGGACCAGCTGATAGGGATGCACCGAACGCACTTTATTAATCAGCTGATACAGATGCAATACTGACATAATTTCAGTAACAGAAGCTCTCTACAAACTTCTGTTACAAAGTTGTGCGAGGTTTAATGGCTTTAGGGCAGGCGTGTCCAATCTTATCCGCAAAAGGGCCGGTGTGGGTGCAGGTTTTCATTACAACCAAGCAGAAGCCACACCTGATTCTACTGAAAGCCAAGATCAACTGATTAAACAGGTGGAATCAGATGTGGCTCCAGCTTGGTTAGACTGAAAACCTACACCCACACCGGCCCTTTGCGGATAAGATTGGACACCCCTGCTTTAGGACAAGTCACGCACTATGTTCCAGTAAATGTTCTGTGTGGCATCATTCAGAAATTGTCAGATTTCCGATCCAATCAGTGCATCCCTGCAAGCCGCACGTTTTTGCACATATGTATATGGACTCGATTCAGCTTGTTGATTTCATGTGTATGTGTGTTGTGTAGGTATTTAGCATGTTCCTGGAGACATTGGTGGACTTCATAATGGTTCATAAGGCAGATCTTCAGGACTGGCTGTTTGTGCTGCTTACGCAGCTACTGAAAAAGATGGGTGCTGACCTCCTCGGCTCTGTTCAGGCCAAAGTGCAGAAAGCCCTCGACGTCACAAGGTTTGTAAGATAAGCATTGTAAGCATTTTTCCAGAAGTAGCAAAATTCAAGCACTAAACCCCCTCTGTATTACATCTCTTTCTAGGGAGTCTTTTCCTAATGATCTACAGTTCACAATTCTCATGAGATTCACCGTAGACCAGACGCAGACACCCAACTTAAAGGTAATTGCTGCTTTTGGGTGCGGCCGTGCGTCGTCAAGGGCATGGTTATGTTCTGAGTCATGTCCAGTTAATCTTAACGCTTAATGCCGTACTTTATTTTAGACGGCTTCAGTTCAGGTATTTGTCAGGTTGTTTCTTACTAAAAATTGTGTGAGCACTATGAGGCGGTAACCCTTCATCAACTCTCATGCAAACTAAGAGGTCACTGCTTGACACAAGATTACACTCCAGTTTCATTCCCCTCACACACATTTACGACACCACCATGCCGTTTGTGACTCCACAGTCCTCCATGTGTCCTCCCCTTCTTACTGCATCTTATCTTTTCCTTACTGCCATTTTTCTCCTTACCCCTCTCCTCATAGCTGCTCCTTCCACGTCTCCCCCCTTCTGTATGGGTCTTTCCATCATTGATATGCTCTCCTCTCTCTTTCCGAAGCCGGGGAAAAGGCGCTGTTGCCAGTACGGGGGCGGGGCTATAGAATTGCTTCCCCTCAGAAAGCGGCGGCATGCTTGCACACTACAGGAACATATCCAAGTGTGGAACCAAGCTGTACAGGTCAGTGAGACACAGGGGAAGCAATCCTATAGCTCACTGGCCCCCAACAGGGTACCACCCCCTCCTCTGAAGGTTGGAAGCAGTAAAGCTTAATGTCATCATAGCTGTTAAATTTGTTACTGAGTCAATCCGAGTCGCTAATCAAATTGAAATGGAACCTTTGTCAGTTTCTAAAACGTACTTAATTGAGTCTGTGTGGAGAGCAGTGAGGAAGACTGTCAAGTGCTTTAGATATTCGCATCACTCAGTGGACCGTGAAGATCACACTGTGCCCCAAAACCCCCTCTCTTGCACATCACCTTTTGTGGCTAATTGCTTTATTTCTTCTTTCCTGTTGTGCCCTTCCAAACTGTGTAGCTGTGCATGTATGACTGCGTGTGTGCGAGAGACGTTCTGTATTGTCTCTGGGTGTTGCTGAATATCACGATTGTAGTAGGACATCACCTGTAATGTGTTGTAGAAATGTTGCTGGTGTAATGCGGATGTCTGTTCATTAGGTGAGGATAAACATGTGATAGAGTGATCATTTGTTGTACATTAGCACCCCATATGGCTCATTTTGTTTTGTTTTTTTTGCAATGCAAACTTTATTTGTGATCTAAATTAGTAGTAATGTGAGGCTGATCTTTCCAGGTGAAGGTGGCCATTTTGAAGTACATAGAGACCCTGACGCTGCAAATGGAGCCGCAGGACTTTGTGAACTCCAGCGAGACCAGACTCGCAGTCTCCCGCATCATCACGTGGACCACAGAACCCAAGAGCTCCGATGTCAGGAAGGTAGGAGAAAACGCTTATTCATATTCATATATATGCCGGTTATGTTTGAGTGGACTTGTGTTCACACTTAAGTCTTTTTAAGCATCACAGTGCAGGCCAGGTAAAGCGTTTCAACTGTTAACAGCATCAACACTTCCTTTTATTCAGAAAACGGTTCGGTACTGTATTGCTGATCGCCTCAAGAATGTGTGAAATGTGTTTCTGAGTTGCTGGAGAATTGTGTGTTTCTTGGGTCCAGGCAGCCCAGTCTGTACTGATCGCGCTGTTCCAGTTGAATACGCCAGAGTTCACCATGCTTCTTGGTGCACTACCTAAAACCTTCCAAGATGGGGCTACCAAACTCCTTCAGAACCACCTACGCAACACCGGCGGCGTAGCACCAGTAAGATACGCAACATCACGTGCACGAATTCTCAGATACAAATGTATTCTGTGTATTTGCATATGGATTATAGAAGACAAGATCTTTCAAAGCAACAATAATAAACATGTAGCACAAAGATTAATCTAGAAAAAAATGTCAGTGATTCATTTAGGCCAAAGCATAGATTACCGGTCAAACGTTTGGGGACACTCGACTGAAATGTTTCTCATGATGTTAAAAACATTTTGATCTGAAGGTGTGATTAAATGTTTAAAAACTAACATTTGATTTACCAAAAAAAATTGTTTTAAACGGATGACTCATAGTGAAATATTCCGAAAAGCAGCCAATGAGAGTCCAACGTAGGTGGGAACTCTTAACACTGTTTAAAAAGCCTCTCAGGGAAATTCCTCAGGAAATCGGTTGAAAAATGCCAAGAATACACGTCTGGAAATTCTAGGCAAAATAGGTGTCTACTTTGAAGATGCTAAAATATTTAATTATTTTGGATTTTCTATCACAACATAAATCCCATAGCTCAAATTTTGTTACTCCAGAGTTTTGATAACTTTATTATTATTATAAAATATGGAAAAAATAAAAAAGGGTCTAAACTGTTGACTGGTAGTGTATAATTTACATTTTCATACTCAGTGAGTCGACATGCCCTGTCTTTGGGGGGGGCATCCTGCTAGACACCATTTTCATCATGATTTACACATTATAGATTAGAATCTGCAGAGTTGCTAATAGACTGCAGGATATCCCTCATGTAGTGGTAAACATTTTTTTGTCAGGACTACTGATCCCAGCAGACTACAGTAGTTTACACACTGCAATGACTAAACATTTTGTACCATGCACAAAGATGTCCATTAAACCGTGCAGGATGTCTGCTTTCTGAACCTTAGCTTATGCTTGTAGTTGCTCTATTCCTGTGTTATTTTCTGTAACCATAAAATCCTAAATCTTGTTTACTTGTCATGCAGGCCCCAGTGGGTAGCCCCCTGACACGACACACACCGAGGTCACCAGCCAGCTGGTCTAGTCCTCTAACATCCCCGACCAACACGTCACAGAACACGCCTTCCCCTAGGTAACACACACACACACAGCTCACAATCCCCTGATAATGCACACCTTGCTTATTCTTGTATGTAAAATGTACAAATCACTGATCTAGTCCTTCTGTTTGTCCAGTGCATTCGATTATGACACAGAGAATATGAACTCGGAGGAGATCTACAGCTCTCTCCGTGGCGTTACCCAAGCCATTCAGAACTTCAGTGTGCGGAGCCAAGAGGACATGAGTGAACCTCCTCGCAAAAGGGAGGGAGACGGAGAAGAGGTAATAGCAGTGACGGAAGGGTACTGAGCCATCAGATTAGACAGCAAAACTCTCATGCTAGAAGTTGATGTTTTAGTTCCGTCGCAGGGATGTGCTACCGATCTTTAAGGCAGAGACTCCTCGGTGTTCACCAGCTCTTCGAACTGGTTAGAGGAACAAGAACGAAAACCAGAAACGGGGTATTTTTGTTAGAACACAAGAACAGAAACATTAAATTACTGGTCCTGCTCAGAGTCCCTTCCCCTCCTTCCGCCCCATATTGTTTTTGAGCCCTGTTGCTTATGTTTACTTGCTAATCACATATTCTAACCCCTATGCCTTTCTGTTAAAGAAACACATCAGTATTTTTTAACCTAATCTTTATCCACTACATTTGTAGTGTATGTGTGATTTTACCGTGGGCAAGAATTTCAATATATTTTCCTAAAACAATACAAAAAAAACCTGTTTGACAGTGTTTAAGTTCAATGAGTAAAAGTTTAAAATACAAACTAGGATTAGACGGATATTAGGAAATATTAAAGCTGGGAAATTCTCTGTGGGGAAATATGCGCATGCTGCAGAAGTGGCAGATAAGTGTTTAGCTTGAAATAATTTGATGTTTTGCACATCTGTGTAGGGCGGTGCTGACACTACGGATACGGGTCGGACAGCACTGGACAACAAAACGTCTCTGCTGAACACCATGCCCCTCCTCTCCTCTAGTCCCCGCCCCAGCAAGGAGTATCAGCCAGGTACTTACTCAGACTCTTCCTTCGGCTCCTCTCCCTTTAGTAAGAGCCTGAAAGATGCACTGGACCAAGACGGCGAGAGCCTTACGGATGGTGAGACAATCCAAATTGTGTGTTTTGTGCTGTAATTCTACGTTTCACTGGACTGCAGCACGTGGCTGCACAATTGCCCAGCGTGAACTCCTATCTGCATTGACAGTCAAACACTGTGGTTTTATACTTTCTGTTTAAAGTACATTTGTGTAACTGTCGCTATTTTGATCATGAGTTTGTGGGGCAGCATAAGACAGCATTTTTATTTTATTTATTTATTTATTTTATTGTATACTGCTTGCGAAGTTCTCACTTATGTCCTTGGCCATCACCAGGCAGTAAAATGGGTTAGATTTAATGCTGCCTATGCAAGTGTGAGTGACCTGCAGAAGAAAGCTTATGTTTGCAGGTAAAGATTAAAGTTGATTAATTAAACTCCAGAAACTGAAGTAAGTGGTAAAAATCTGAATTAGGGTTCTCCCTCGAATTATTGTTAACATTTGCACAGTTTAGCTTGTGCTCTGATTCTCTTCTGCCTAACGATGCCAACAGATAGCAGTGTGGACCAGGCCGAGGTGGTGGCGGAGCTGTTAAAGGAGCTGTCCAATCACAGCGAGCGGGTGGAGGAGAGGAAGGCAGCGCTCTGTGAACTCATGCGTCTGATCAGGGAAACGCAGTTGCATGTCTGGGATGAACATTTTAAAACTATTCTCCTGCTGCTGCTGGAAACCCTGGGGGATGGAGAGGTATGCACAGAGGAGATATATAATATAAAAAATGTGTGTGTATGTATATGTGTATATATGTATACACACAATTTTATTAATGCCAGCAAAGAAAGTGAAGTTGAATTATGTTGGTAAGTACTGCCATTTGTGCAGCATGTGATTCGTGCACTGGCACTGCGGGTGCTGAAGGAGATTTTGAACAGGCAGCCCTGGCGCTTTAAGAACTATGCAGAGCTCACCATTATGAAGACCTTGGAAGCACACAAAGATCCACATAAAGAGGTCAGACCTCCAAACACACCATGCGCACACCACACATCATATACAGGGTCTCCCAAAAGTCTCCATACATTAAATTAACACACTTCTATTTTTTTTTTTTTTGTGGCAAAATGTAACTTTATATTTAAGGAAAAAAAACCTCCTCTACGTGATTTCTTTGTAATCGAGCACGGAGTTGTCTCTCTCACTCGTGATGAACTCGTGTTATGCGTATAATTGCATGTCCACCACAGCCTTGCGACAGTTTCCCCGATCCAGCCGTGAGGATGATTTCAATATGTTCCTCTTCGTTTGTCAAGGGCTATCTGAGGAAAAAAATATGTAATAGAAACTTAAGTATGAACATTTTTGGAAGACGTTTTTGCTAAAAGGTGTTCTTTTCCTCTTGGAATGGAGACTTTTGGGACACCATGTAGATTTTTTTGTATTCTTATTATTCTTAAACATTACATACACAACTTTTTGTTTTGATTTTAAACCATTTTGAAATGAATCTAGGTTTTGGGGTTTGTAAAAATAAATTGGGGGGGGGTTAGAGAGTAAGTTTTTATAGCAGAGTGCACACCCGAAACGCAAGAGTTTACTGTGTACTGAAAATAAACATGAGCATATTTTCATGACCACCCACACACCCAAACATAGCCAGGTATGACGATACTTTTATGTAGTGAAAATGCATTTGAGTGCAGATCTGACGGAGAGTGTAAAAGAAACACACACACACAAGCAGTCACGCTTTTCTGGATCTACAGCTCAAATGTCTTTCTACACTCCTCATGAGGGCACTCGGTAGGGCATTCAGCAACAGCATGCACAAAGAAAGTGAACAGGAAAGCCATTTGGTATTTGCTCTAAATAGAGGATTCCTTACCTGAAGAAGACGCCATGAATAGCAGGAAAGGAAGTAAAAACAATAGAAACTGAATTACTTTCTAAGACACTGTATATTTAAGGTTTAAATTCACCTGACGTGAGAAAAATGGCCAGAGCAGGTCAACATGACACAGCATGTTTACTTGTTTGTTTGTTGGTTTGTTGTTTTTTTAATTGTATGTACACTGTGTGTGTGTGTGTGTGTGTGTGCGCGTGCACATAGGTGGTCCGGGCAGCAGAAGAAGCAGCGGCCATGCTGGCAAGTTCTATCAGCCCGGAGCAGTGCATTAAGGTGCTGTGTCCCATCATTCAGTCTGCAGACTATCCCATCAATCTGGCTGCCATCAAGATGCTCACCAAAGTAATTGAGCGACTGCCCAAGGAAGGTCTGCTCCAGATGCTCCCGGAGATTGTTCCTGGACTTATTCAGGTAAGAATTTATTTGTAACATTCAAAACAGGATGTTTTTGCATTACAGGTTGTACGTGGTGCTCAAGAGTCCTCTTTTAGAGGTGTGTGCAAGACTGTTGACTGATACTGCTTAACCCCTAATTTATACCTGCCCATGATGTACTCCAGCGGTTCTTAACCTTTTTGCGAGTCCGACCCAGTTTTATGAATAACGATGTTTTGCGTCCACCCCGCATATCCCCCAACCCAACTTACCAGAGACAGCAGATGTTTGGTGGATAAATATTAATATAATTTAAAATAACTTCATATATAAATATAAGTATATATGCTTTATTATAAGTATATATGCAATAACATTGACTAGAATAAAGCAATTCTTGTACATCAGTGAATAAAGTCCAGTTTACACAAGACAGATTAAACACACAGCAGCACCACACCCAAAACTTTCCCATGTTATCAGTCTGGATTTTGATTTTGGTCCTCTGAGCTTCATATATGGCCACTGTGCTCCTGCTGGTATGGGAGTATAAAAACACTTGTCCCATGCCTCTTTTTTTTTTGAGGGAGATGTACATTTGTACACAGACAAACATGGATTTCATGGTGGTTTTTCAGTGATTCTGATTTAATATATTTTTTACTGTACTACGTAGGGTTATGATAACTCTGAGAGCAGTGTACGGAAAGCTTGTGTGTTCTGCCTTGTTGCCATCTATGCCATCATCGGGGAGGATCTCAAACCTTACCTCAGCCAACTGTCCGGCAGCAAGGTGAGCTGGTAACATATACCTCTTCACATTCTTTCCAGCTGTGGAAATAGTCTCTTTTGTACACTGTAAAAATGTTCCCCACCAAATAAAACCTTCCGAACGGAAATGTCAAAATCTGCTAAATCAGAACCAAGCATTGGCTTTGAAACTAACTCAAATGAATAAAGATTATGTCAGAAAAACATTGTATTTGACTTCTCACCTTCAGCTACCTAAAGTACTTTTTAAATGCAGACTGATGGATACTGTATGATTCCAAGGATGCTGGTTCAGACATAAATAGCTACAGAAATAAAATAAAATAAAATAAAGAATATACAAATATTTCCAAAAATTAATTTTAAAAAAGTAGTAGAAACTAACAAACCCACACTATAAACGAACACTAAATTGAATTCGAAAGAAAACTGATGATTATGATATAAACTCTTTGTTTTCGCAGCTGAAGCTGTTGAATCTGTATATAAAGCGTGCTCAGAGTGGCTCCAGTGGCAGTGACCAGTCGTCAGATGTGGGAGGTCAAGGCCTGTAGCTGGGCCCACAGGACTTTTGAGGGCAGGAGCCCTAGCAGGCTTTTTAACACCGACACGAACACTCAGACTGCTATAAACTTACACAAGCTTACAGATACACACATGCGCGCGCACACAAGTATGGACTTGCACTGCTGGACACCTTCCTTTGCCCCTCCCCTACCATCCAGCTGCAGTCTGAAGCCATGTGGGACAGCGTGGATCAGACTCCAACACTTCCTGTTAAACCGAGTTCTTTTCATGTAAGCACGACTTTCATTGTGGTGCTGGTAGTAAGCTGTGTCGAGTGTGTTGATTGGTAACTGTGTGTGTGTGTGTGTGTGTGTGTGTGTGTGTGTGAGAGCAAGTTTACTTACCTGTTAAAATCCCAGCAGTGAGATATAAAGGAGAGAGGGGGAAAGTTTTAGGTGTCACTCTGCAATATCAAGATTTCATTAAGATCAAAGAGCTTTTGAGGGAAACTCAGATTCATAAGACGCAACAGAATCTGAGCAGAGATTTCATTACCAGTGCTTACAGCTCCTCGATTGATTATTAATGATCGTATCACTTCATAACACTGAATGGTTGGTTCAGCTTGCTCTATTATATGGCATACTTTGCTTGGCTATCTGCATGTCATGATTAAAACCAACCCTTTTTATCTGGTCTCCAGTAAGACTTTAACAGGTCCAGGGACCCACTCACACATCCAAGGTTTGCGAAGCCAGAGGTCATTTGAATACATGGGCAATATGTATCTATATAACACAACAGGAGTATTCGGGAAAAATCTTGTTATTTGGAGGGCGTGTAGATTCTTTTAAGTAGCATAGAATCATTTCTTCGATGGGAAATTTGTAGAAATGTATTTACGCATTCAAATGGAAAAAAAACTGATGTGTGTCTTTCTCCTTTCTGTAGTTTCTCTTTCTCCCCTGTGAGGAAATTGTTTCCTCTGGTTTTTCCCCACTGCATTTCTAAAGCTATGCTAACAATAAAATGAAAATAAAAAATGTACAGACATGAGTAAAGTGTTTTACCTTCATTTACACATGCTACTTTTCTCTTCGGTTCTGTGTAAAGGTTACAGGAAATGCTTACTTTAATGACCGTTAATGTCCCCTTTCATACACACACAGATTTAGAAGTTTATTTTAGATCGTATTCATTTGCCAAACACTTTCGGTATAGTTCGTTTACAGTCAAGACAGGATATAATCCGTGCATCGAGTTTAACGGTTGAGGGACCAATAGATGGATAAAAAAAAAATTCAAAGTGATCTAATGAAGCATGTGCTCTGGTTTCATTCATTCATTTGTATAGTGTAAAAAAAGAAAAGAAATCTCTTAAAAGACTAAATCGCTAGTTTCATATGTTTTTTGTTCCATGTTGTCAAATTGATCCTTCCATCCATTTTTCATACCACGTATCCTGCACGGGGTCGTGATGGAACCTGGAGCTTATCCCAGGGAACTCTGGGCACAAGGCAGGGGACACCCTGGAAGAGGTGCCAATCCATTGCAGGGCACAGTCTCACACGCATTCATACACCATGGACAATTTGGAAATACCAATCAGCCTACAGTGCATGTCACTGGATTGGGGGAGGAAACCGGAGTACCCGGATGAAACTCCCGAGGCACGGGGAGAACATGCAGACTCTGCACGCAGGGCAGAGTTGAACTTCAAACCGAAGTCCATTTCTGACATACGTTTGAACGTGCTGAAGGACTAAGCAGTGAGTGTTTTGTTCACAGGAGTTTATCTGCATAAATCTCATATTTCAGTGTACTGATGACTGAATCCAAGTCATGGACCAAGTGTTGCTGGTGTTTTGCAGGTGAATACTACAGATAAGGTTAGTTTGATGAAGATTAGGCCTTGGGTGGTGGATCATACCTTTCAGGAGGAGGAATATTTTATGGTACTATTTAAGGCAGTTTTGCTTTCCAGAGAAGGAGGAAATACTAACAAGATAAAAGCAGATAAATACTAACAGAAAACAAATTCTAAAGCAAGTATTTGTTTACACAAAATGGTGTGTTGAGGCCAAAAGGAGACTTTTAAAGACTGAACATACTTTGAGTCACTGTGGTAACTGCAAACTGGCCTTGTTTATAGACTGAAATACGTAGTAATAATATGTTAACTATTCTAGTCACTATGGTAACTGCAAGCTGACACCACTTTTTAGATTTTAAATGCAACAGCTATCAATTTATATCAGTATAACTTACAAAAATATATTCTTTTAAACAGTTTTTATTGACATGTATCTATTATCTGAAAGAGCTTCTTTGTGAGGTAATAATTTGGTGTTTTGCACTTATGTATATAATATTCATAATAGTGTACAGAATCTCTGGGGAAGAAGTGGCACACCACTACTTCCACTAATAAAATGAAAAGTCTATAGGGACACCATAAAGACGATGCACTGACTCGCGCGCCACTGGACAATATTGTTAAAAGTTTAATGTGTGTGTGTTTGGATTGCTGTGTTTTGGCGTGCTTGTGCTCCTGAGGTACAGGGAGGGAACGCGATGACGTCACAGCTCGGTTTTGAGGGAAGGTTGCTGATTAGTCCACGCCGTGCCATTAAGCGCTTCCTGTTGCCAGGTCTGTGTTTTCTCCCCGTTTTACATGTGTTAGCAGGTTTGGTGTTTTAGATATATATATATATATATATATATATATATATATATATATATATATATATATATATATATATATACACACACACACACACACACACATACATACGTGTAGTGCACCTCGCGCGCAGGTCTCTGTGCTCTGCTCTGTGAATGTGCAGTACTGAATGGCTCTACTCATTCTCATAATTAAATTATATGTAATACACTCAACGGCCACTTTATTAGGAACACCAGCAATTTTCCAATCAGCTATTGATGTGGCAGCAGCACAATGCATAAATTCATATAGATACATGTCAAGAGCTTCAGTTAATGTTCACATCAGACATCAGAATGGAGAAAAAAAAATGGGATCTCAGCAACTTTTCTCAGCCTTCTGATGTATCCCGTCCACCTCAAGGTTCAGTGTGTTGTGTGTTCTGAGATGTTTTTCTGTTCACCACTGTTGTACAGAGTGCTTGTCTGACTTACTATACCCCTCTTGTCAAGTCAAAACAGTGGCCATTCTCTTCTGACTTCTCTCCCATTAACAAGGCGTTTCACTGAATGCGTTATGTTTTTCAAACCATTCTGTTTAAACTCTAGAGATTGTTGTGTATGAAAATCCCAGGAGATCAGCTGCTTCTGAAATACTCAAACCAGCCCATCTGAAATACCAATCAGCCTGCGATGCATTTCTTTGGACTTTGGGAGGAAACCAACGAAGTGTAGGGAGAACATACAAACTCATTCGAACCGTCAACCCTGGAGGTGCAAGGCAAATGTACTAACCACTAAGCTACAGTATCCCCTGGGACCTTGGTTAAAGTCCCCGTGAAGTGTTTGGAAACGTGCAGCGTTAATCGATGTGTTGATGTAATTTCTGCTGACACAGGACGTCAGGGCGGGACATATTGAGGGATTCCTCACCCTTTTTGAATATCCAATAGTGTTTAGCTAACCTCACTAAGACGTAAGGCTAAGACGTACCTGACAGGCATTTTTCCATAGTATTAATTTTCAGAAAGCCTTGTTAGAAAGTTTCCTTCTTAACCAACGTACAGCTGGAAAACTGAATAAAATGTGCGTTCAAACAGCCAGACACGTTTATGACCCGTTCTTGCAGAGATGATTTTTCTTGCTCAACAACGGCAACTTCAGCAAGGTGATGTTTATAGTGTCGGAGGCGGGACAGTTCAGATTTTAGAAAGCGTCTGATTGGACAGAAAATCTGATGAGAAGCTGAAGTGCAGAATGATGTCATCAAAATGGTTGATATGTATCAGTGGTGGAGAGAGACTGTCTATTAATAATGCATATATCTTCTAAATGTGAATTTTGTCACTGTTTTGGCACACACTAGCTTATAGATAACCTTAAAGCTAACATCTTCATATTAACACATTAAAATCCACAAAACCTTCATGTTGATTATATGGGGCCTTTAATGAAACATTTAGAGGGGCCAGTGTTGTGTTTTCCGTGAAGGATGTTTTTTGTCTCTCTGACCTGGCAACCCTTTCGATACTATGAATGTGGCGATGATTTCCCCACCCGTATTCCGGCACGTGCTGACGGGACGCCATGACGTCGGATGTTTTGCGGCTCAGTGTGAAATCTCTCACATCGCGACTCCATCACGAAGCTCAGCGAGCGGTTTGGGATTTTAAGGCATTACGGTGTGAATAAATAAGGCGCAGTCGGGCGGACATGCTGTGTGAGTGAAAGAGAGAGAGAGAGAGAGAGAGAGAGAGAGAGAGAGAGAGGAGAGGAGAGAGTGTGATGACTGGTCTGTCAGCAGCAGTGTCCTCACACGGTGCTGTTATACCGGGGAGAAGTTACAGATACACGGGGTAAAGCGTTCCGACGCCTCGGAAGCGTAATATACGGTATAGAGGTGGGAAAAGCACCTGGCTCGTCGTGTAGAGGAATAAATACAGCCTGAAGGCGCTGCTGGTCTTCCTCAACATCTCGAAGAGAAATCTCCGAGCGCCTGCTCGAGTGAGTGTGTGTGTGTGTGAGTGTGTGTGGTGTGTGTGAGAGAGAGAGAGAGAGAGTGTGTGAGTGAGTGATGAGCTAGCTGCATGGAGGAGCAGCGGGCCTTCACGGCCATACTGTTTCCCCCTCTGGATTTTCTCCAGCTAGCCGACGACAGGCGGTGGCCCCGCAGCTAACTCGCCACCGCTAGCTCGCCGTTTTCCTGTTGGACTCTCGGGAGAAAGACTCGGGCGCCATGGCGTGGGTGCTGAAGATGGACGACGCCACGATCGAGTCGGGACTCGTCCACGACTTTGATGCCAGTCTGTCCGGAATCGGGCAGGAGCTCGGGGCCGGAGCTTACAGCATGAGGTACTGGAAACACCGAGTTAGCTCACTGACGAACCCTAAATCACCGAGACTCGGTCGTAATCGTGACTAGTCTGAGTTCCGTCCTAAATTACTGTGTACTTCCTGTAGAACTGCACTAGTGAGGTCCTAACATAAAGGCTGCGACACCCTATCTAGTGCACTATGTGTGTGAGAGGAGGTGGTTTGGGATTCCTGCCACTGAAGCGCTGTGGGAACTAGCTGACTAGCCGGGCAGAGCTGGCCGCCGTTGTTGTTGTTGTTGTTGTTGTATATTCAAGTCTACTCTGGCAGTTTGTTCGACATGGCAGCCATTACATTCTCCTCTCACATTATCGTTATATTATGCGCTTAAACAACTCCTGTGCTCAAACTAGCGTAAATAATAAATAATAACCACTAAGTTTCTTCATAAGAAATGTTTCCGAGTAGTGACTACATCCGGTTATCTGTTAAATGAGCATAAATATAAAACTGTGTGCGATTCAGAGGTATTACAACCTCCAGGCAGCTGAAGAACATTTACACTTCACTCTGACCAGCTCTGGGTTAAACTTCACTTCCTGGAACAGTGTGTTCCTTTCTTCTTTTCTTTTTTTTTTTTCTTTTCCCTGCAACATGTCGTTTCACTCCTCAGCAAAAGCTGTTCAGACACCTTTAGTGTAGGTGAGAGTGTGTATGTATAAATTAATAAACACTTCCGTCTGTCCTTTCATGTCCGTCATACGTCCAGGATGAACCCACCGGTGAAAAAGTTGGAGATGAAGTAATGAGAATAGTGATGACGAGGGTCGTGACCGCCCTGTCCTGTTCGGTTTCATTTCTCTTATGCCACAGCGGTTTTGTAGTTGCATTTAATGTCATGGGACGATTGAGAAACGTGTGAGTATCGGTCCCTACAGGATTTCATGATCGTTGAAACGAACCCAGAATCGAGCAAACTCTAGAGTATTCCGAGGAGACTGGAGTTTTTCAGAAATTTCAGCAGATTTGAGCCGAGACGTGTCGTGTGACGTTGGTCTACGGCTCGTGTGTCTCGAACATGAGTACAGCTGAAAAGGTCTTATTTAACAACAAAAAAGACGGTGAAGAACAACTTCGTGCTGTTGCAATTCCACCAGTTCGAGTTGTTTTTTGCAAAAATAAAGCACAAAAAAATAAACTTGATTGGATTTTTCAAAAAAATTTAAAAAGCCACCGCAAACTCAAGCATTTTTGGCCACAACAATTATATAAAAAAAAAAAAACACCTAAAAATCCTGTATGGACCGGAGTAGCTGTAATTGTTGTGGAAAATCACCTTAGTTTAAAATAATGTGAGTCCACGGGTTTAAGATGCCAAAAAGTCGACTTTTATTGAAGAATCACCAAAGCCGAGATGTCTGCAGGTCATCTGATGGTTATAGTCAATGCTCCAGGTTTTTATACAATGCTAAAAAAAAATCTCATTAAGCAGGGTTTCCCTGTTTTTTTCCTTTTGATTACATTTCTGATGGTTCGCCATAATTGTTTCTTTCTCCACATCTTATCCTATAACTGTGACGCAAGTTCTATCAGCTTTTTTTTTTTTTTAAACAATTTTTTGAGTTTTTATTTTGCTGACTTGTCATGGTTTTCACCATATATCTATAGAAGGCATTAAAATCAAGTTGGTGAAAAGGTACAGATTAAAACAGTGATTTTTCTGAGAAATAACAGCGCAGGCTTAAAAGAAAAGACACGTTAGTAATTGGAATTAAGACGTGTAGAGTATTCCTATTTCAGTCACATTATGGAAGTGTATTACAGACATGTACACATCTCAGTCACACTATTAATGTCATATGAGGGTTTTCACCGCATTTTGCGACAGGACAAGTACACACATGGCAGTGTTCAACCGTTTGACAGCAAATGAGAGCACAGCTGCATCCGAAACCGCATACATGTATTTCAACTACTATATAGTAGGTTAGTACTTGGGACGTAGCCCACGGCTTCAAGTAGTCGTCTATTTGCACGTATAGTGTGACAAATAATTAACTGCAGTTGAACATAATGAGTCTTTATTGGTCACATATACAGTAGAGCACAGTGAAATGATTTTCTTTGCATTTGAAGCTTTCGTAACATTATAAATCAAAAAACCCAAAACTGTATACGGTACCATAACGAAGACGAACTGTATGTTGATTCGTAAAATTCTGGAGGGGATCGTCAAACGGCGTGGCGCGGTGATGTATTGACGTGTGCTGTTAAGCGCTCTATGTTCTATATCATGTAACACGGGAACATTTAAAGGATTATTCTAAAAGCAGCTCATGTAAACACCATCACAATATCGTCTTATTCAGAATAAGGTCAATAATTAGATTACTGTTGTTCATGTAAACATAGGCAGTGAGATTGCAAAACAGTTTATGTGCATCTGTATTTTGTTCAGAGTTATTGGAGTCGTAACCATGTCTGTCAGTCATAAAACCTAAGAAGCCTCGAAGTCAAAGACTGATTAATTTAATCTAATTAACCTCAACTTAATCTCATTGATGAAGATTTTCTTCTGATCATACAGAAGAGCCACATTATAAGCACATTTGTGAGTTGAAGCCCTGAAGCAAACGTTGCCAATGGATGCTGATGCTAAACAGTTTGATTTCTCTCCTATCAAGGTCCACTCACTAAATTGCATTGTTTTTCGCCAGTTTGGTCAGAACCAAAGTTGTGCATCTTTCCTGATGTACTGCATTTGAGTTTAGTGTTGATGTTCATGCCTTTAGAATAGTACAAGACCTGATTAAGTTCAGCTTGCTGTACCAAAAGGCATGAGGATGGATAAAGCTGCAAAACACAACGTGATCTAGTGCTCAGTTTTTGGAGTAGATCCTAAATCTGAGATAACATAAAAGAAAATAAATTTGTGTCCAGTTGAGTGTTGTAAAGCTACTTGATTGATCTGAAGTCACTCAGATTCACCTGTTGTTGTGCATTACAGGTTTGCTTTGATGTAAATTGTCGTTTTCATTCTCTTTACTGTCACCCAAACACTGTTTAATGACATGTTGCTAAGTTCCCAAGCACTTTGTAGTTACTCTGTGGTTTCAGAACAATGGATGCATAGTAACCTCTCGGGTCCGCTTGGCATGGTTTTGGAAGCATGATGGGGGGGGGGGAATCTCTGCCGATATACTCTGCTATTTCTATGTTGATACTCTCATGCTGTGAAGAGCCTCTCTGTGGATAATCTGTTACACAGGAGAAAACATAGCATTTATCACAGGGGTTTGACATTATCCTTGTAGCTCACCAGCCACTAGTTGTTGCTAGTTGTTTTCCGTATTTAGTATCGTCACTAGCCAAAACATTGGTCTCCAGTCTTAAGTTTGCCTACAAAAAGATTATCCATCTTAACAAATCATGAGTCTGTTAGCTTGGATTTTCATATTCTAACCTCTACGGGTCTGTCTGCTGCTTTTCGTTTTTAGTTCAATTTTTTCATCGTTTGGTGCCATCTTTCCTTTCTGGTGATCTTAGACACAGTATTTCACTAAATTTACCATGAGCTCAGAATAAATACATTGTGTATAAATAGTAATCAGATAAGCAAATACGAGAACAGTAAAGCTTAGTGAAGAAAATGGCATGCACAAGAGACCTTCATCAACAGACCTGCTGACGTTCATGCTAGTACGAGTTATCACTCAAAAATACAAGAAAGAGCAGACCCCTTTTGTTTTTTTTTGTTTTTTTTGTTTGTTTTTCCCCCCTTCCTCAGTGTGACTGAATCTGGAATGATGGTTGTGTAGGTGTTCTGAACTCTCTGACATTAACTGGCACGCCTGGAAGCCCAGCCCCACTTTTTTTTGTATGCTGTAGCATGTTTCTCTTCACTGGAGTTAAGCAGCACAAACATGTTCCAGCATGACAATACTCCTATGCACAAACCGAGACAAAGACATGGTTTGAGAAGGTTGTAGTGGAAGAACTCGAGTGTCCTACACAGAGCTCTGAACTCAACGCCCCTGAACACCTCTAAGTTGAACTGAAATGTTGACTGCACCCCAGACCTCCTCGCCTAACAATCGGTGCCTGACCTCAGTAATGCTCTTGTAGCAGAATGAACACAAATCCCTATAGCCATGCTCTTACATCTAGTGTAAATTCTTCCTGGAACAAACTTCTGCAAACTTTTGGACATACACCAATCAGCCATAATGTTAAGACCACTGTCCGGTGACGTGAATAACATCTATTATTAATGTAAAGATCTGAGTGACTTTGACAAGGGCCAAATTGTGATGGCTGGACAACTGGGTCAGAGCATCTCCAAAACAGCAGGTCTTGTGGGGTGTTCCTGGTATGCAGTGGTTAGTACCTACTAAAAGTCCAAGGAAGGACAACCGGTGACAGGGTCATGGGCACCCAAGGCTCAGTGATGCACGTGGGGTGTGAAGGCTAACCCATCTGGTCCAATCCCACAGAAGAGCTACTGTAGCACAAATTGCTGAAAAAGTTAATGCTGCTTATGACAAAAAGGTGTCCGAACACACAGTGGATCACATCTTGCTGCGTAGCTGCAGACCGGATACAGGATGCACTATGGGAAGAAGGCAAGCTGGCGGAGGTATTGTGATGCTCTGGGCATACTTAGGTACCATCTACCTAAACAATGTTGCAGACCAGGTACACTCCTTCATGGCAACAGTATTCTGTAATGGCAGTGGCCTCTTTTAGCAGGATAATGTTCCCTGCTACACTGCAAAAATTATTCAGGAACGGTCTGAGGAACCTGACAGAGTTCATGGTGTTGACTTAGCCTCTGAGATCTCACCAGATCTCAATCTGATCGCGCATCTGTGGGATGTTTTGGACAAACAAGTCTGATACATCCAACTTGCAGAATTTAAAGGTTCTGTTGGTAATGTCTTTGTACCAGATACCACGCACCTTCAGAGGTCTTGTGGAGTCCATGCCTTGACAGGTCAGAGCTGTTTCGGTGGTACAAGGGGAACCTACATAATATTAGGCAGGTGGTTCTCATATTATGGCTGATCGGTGTATAGCGTCGGACTCTGCTAATGTTATATATGTAACATTATAGTGTGTGTGTGTGTGTGTGTGTGTATGTGTGTGTGTGTGTGTGTGTATATATATATATATATATATATATATATATATATATATATATATATATATATATATATATATATAATTTTTTTATTATTATTTTTTTTTTAGGGATGCACCGACATCATCTAAAATGTCAAAAATGGTCAAAAACATTTAGAAAAAACAGATAAGCCTACAATGAAATGTTGAATCATCACTTTAAAAATAATGTACATTTAATGATCATTTAAAAGTGGTTAAAATGCTGTTTGTTTTTATGTACGTTTGGTGTAAAAGAACTAAAGCGGTGTGTAAAGGAACTATCTTGAAAATTCACTGCTATGTTTTTTTTCCCCATTGTTAAAGCAAAACTGTTTCAGCACGTCTCTATATTTAGGCTGTGTTATTTGTGCAACAAAGCATCAAAGCACACTTCAGTTAACAGATGTATACAGGCTACAAATAATGCATCCTGCTTCAGTGCTTTTTGGGCTTAGACTGTTAACGGTGGAAATAAATAAATCAAGCATTATTTAAAATACAGTAATTCTCGGACTATTGAGCGCACCTGAATATAAGTCACACCCACTAATTTTAATAAGGAAAAACAATTTTGTACATATATAGGCCGCACTTCTCTATAAGCCGCAGGTGTCCACGTTGTAACTGACGATTCGTGACCCAAATGAAGCAGGACGGATGTAAGTGCAGTTAGGACGAGAGCTTTTATTGAAACAGAGGAGAGCAGACTCAAGATACAAGAAACAAAACATGACCAACTCAACGAACTAAGCTAACTAAACCAACTAAGCTAAACATTAACTATGACATGAAACAAAGACTCTATATCTATACTCTATAAACCACTTCTACATCTATATTCTAAACCAAGTCTATACATCTCTAAGCTATACTATCTGCTACTAGGCTATAAACTATGCTACAAGCTACTAGGCTATAAGCTATGCTATAAGCTACTAGGCTACAGGCTAATCTATAAGCTATGCTATACGCTAACTAGCCTTGACATGAACTCTGACATGAACTCAGACATGAACAAGAACTAAGACACATGGCATGAACAAAGACTCTAACTATATTCACTATCTAATTCTAACTCTATATCTAATTACCCACGTTGTGTGTGTCATGGCTCCCGGTATATATACACACCAGCCAAACTGCTAACAGCTGCAGGCAATACCAAAACACACGTGACTCAACAACACATGACCAGACTGGGCGGAGACATGACGTCAACCAATATACATTTCTTCGTGTGTTTTCCCTGATGAGGGTGTTTGCATGAAGCAAAACGACTGAACTGAAGAATGTAGTGTGAGCTCGTTAGATTTAATTCGAACAGTTTCATTGGTCCACTGTGACCTGTTGGGTCATTTCATTTGTCCGATGTGACGAGGTTAAATTGTTTTGGTGGCTTGAAACTCGTTAGCCCGAAAAAATCCATAAATTAGCCGCATCATTGTTTAAACCGCAGTGTTCAAAGTGTGTGAAAAAAGTAGCGGCTTATAGTCCGGAAATTACGGTACAGTAAATGTGCAGAAAATTAATCTGCGTATCGTGTAACACTATTTAAGGGTATACCAATTCTTAAAATGCACGCGTGTGGACAAGTGAGCGCCTCAGCTGAAATCAGTGATTAAGCGAGTGTGTGGTGCAGAAACTCCTCTAGTTTGATGTAGATAAAATCCTCACTTAATGACTACATTTCATGGACAGCAGTAATCTAATTACTGACCTTATTCTGAATGACAATATTGTGATTAAGGTGTTTACATGAGTCACTTTTAGAATATTCCTTGAATGTTCCCGTGTTACATTATCTAGAACACAGATCGATTAATGGCACATGTCATTACGTCAGAATTTCATGCATCAACATTCAGTTCGTCTTTGTTATGGTACCGTATACAGTTTTGGGTTTTTTTATTTTTAATTTTACGAAAGCTTCAAGTGCGGTTAATTATTTGTGATGCTGTACGTGCAAATGGACGACTGCTTGAAGCCGTGGGCTGCGTCCCAAACTGCATACTTTACCTATTATAATAGTAACAAAGACGTGTATGTGGTTAATACGTGGTTTCGGACGCAGCCGTGCTCTCTTGAGCACTGCCGTTTTTGTACGTGTCCTGTCGCAAAATGCAGTGAAAACTCCCATACGATTTTAATAGTGTGATTTAAGGTGTGTACATGTCTATAATGTGATTTTGTTTTTATAGGAATACTCCATGTGTCTTAATTTGATTTGTGTTTACTTCGAGTATGACTTTAGTCGGATTAAGGTCATCAATAATGGCTGTTTACATGCTAGTTTCTTAATTAGAGTATTGTCTTAATCGGGTTAATATTAGAATAATGTTGTCCATGTAAACATACTGACTGATGGATGGAGGATGCGATGTCTATAGGTTTTAACGGCACGTTCAGTTCCGGCCTCGGTGGCATCCGAAAACAAGTCTGGATCAGTTTCTTTGAACTGGCACACACCGCTGAACTGACTTTAACTATCTGAGTGGAATTTCATGCACACATCCACATCATGTGAAGTGATTTCAAAGTGTTAATGATCCAGTAAGAAAAGAACATTAAAAAAAAAACTACTTTAGCCAGTTTTGTGCACTTGACAGTAGAATTGACTTCATCTAATCTGAACTATTTTAGGCTAACAATTAAAATAAATTTAGTTTCTGTACTGTTTCTGTTTCTGTACTGTTTACTTCTTTTTGTTTTGTTTTGTTCTTACAGAATGCCTAGTCAAAATCCCCAATGAAAGTATTATTTGATTTCATCTATGCAACCCCTAGTACCCCTTGTTACCATCTTTGCTTTCCATTCAGGCAATATTAATGCTTCTAAAATAAATGGAAGGCAGCAGTAGGAGAGCTGTATTCTCACTTCCCTTATCCTTATTTTTTGGGGAAACAATCGATGGAGTGTAACAAGAATCAAATTATAATGTTCATCTGGTGAGAATTCCATTAAAGTTTTCAAAAACGGTTCTCTGATGCAATATTGTGATTAATATTGTAAACTGTGATATTTAAAATGGAATATTTGCACATGTCTCACTTTGAGCATGTGCATTCAGGTCAGAATTGCAGGTTTTAGTTTGCAATTGGGTTTTGTTGACCAAATGTGGAGCACACGGTGGAGGCTGGAGATCAAAAGTTCAGTGTCGGGAGAGTACGTTTTACACACACACGAACGCGAACGCTCAAACATCTTCTCATCAAGTTTCACATTACCCCACCCTGTCGCAGTGCAGCTGCAAGTGTCTTCCTGCCCCTCCAGATAGCACTGCCACCACTTCAGTGTTAGCATGGGTAATATTAGCCTTCATGCTGACGTTAGAAGAAGGAATAGGAGCTGGTCAGTGCCAGCATTGTAGGAATTTCACATTAGGGTGTGTTCGGTTTGCACTGGACTGGAGTACATGCTGAGTATACATGCACTGGGTCAGGGCAAATGGCATTTGACTATTGTGTTGATTGGTGCACATGGGTTTGCACTGGTAATAAGTGTTACTTAACTGAAATTTTCATTTATTTGTGTTGAAAGCGATTATCTAATCAGCTATCCGGCTTGTGTGTGTGTGTGTGTGTGTGTGTAGACTGAGCAACTGCGGTACGGAATGATGCATCACTGACTGTTCAGGTTTCAGGGGCAGGTTTCCAGGCTGCAGTATGTGCCAGCGCACAGCAGCACTCCCTGTGTATGGTTCAGAGATGCTGCCAATATGCTGATTCGGCATCTTTCACCCTTCAGGTTAATTTAAAATCATCTTGGATGTCATGCCTACAAAGTGAAGTTGCATTGCAGAATGTTCAGAAAAGCTGCATATACTGGTTGTTCACAGAAAAGCTGCATATACTGGTTGTTCACAGAAAAGCTGCATATACTGGTTGTTCACAGAAAAGATGCATATACTGGGTGTTCACGTCATTACATCTGGTCCAATTTTAGCTGTTCCCATCCCTCCATGTTTCAGTGGCACCGTTGTAGGTTTGGGAAGGATGCGGTGGGCAGTGCTCCCGTGATGGGCTCCAGATAGGCTCCAGCTCCAGTGACCCTGAGCAGGGTAGAGTGATTTACTGAAGATAACCGAATAGATAAGTGATGAATGAAAAGATGATTGAATGAATTAATGAAGGAAGGAAGGAATGTCGTGCATTAGAATTAGTTTACTTGCCTGATTCTCGAGTGGACCGGGAGGCTGCAAGCATCAATGTTAAGTCATTCAAACTTCTTTAAGCAAATACTTTTTGCCTTAAATGACATTGTGTCGTTAAAAACATGTCTTTAAAAAACACGTTGATAGACGCGTGTTAGATGACTAAAAGTAGAATACCCATCCATCCATTTTCCGTACTGCTTATCCTACACAGGGTCGCGGGGAGCCTGTCCCAGGGAACTCGGGGCACAAAGCGGTGGACATCCTGGACGGGGTGCCAACCCATCATAGGGCACATTTACACACTATGGACAATTTAGAAATTCCAGTCAGCCTACGACACTTGTCTTTGGACTGGGGGAGGAAAGCAGATTATCTGGTGGAAACCAAAACACGGGGAGAACATGCAAATGTCACGCATATACAGAGCAGAGTCGGGATTTGAACCGCCAACCCCAACAAATGAGAAATTGATCAGCAAGCTCACTAGGCTGCCCAGTGCCATGTTTTGCTTGCCCAGAATTAATAGTAGCTAACTTAACTAATTAGCTCGCCATATGTTATAAGGTTACGTGTATTAATACAGATTAAGGTCAACAAATGAGTATATGAATTGACAGGGGAGGAAATGACTCCGTGAATGTGGTGAAAACTCGCACAACGTTCATAATGTGATTAAGGTGTTTACATGTCTGTAATACACGTCCATAATGTGACTAAAACTGGAGTACTCCACCGGTCTTAATTCGATTAGCGCTTAATTCGATTATGACCTTAATTAGATTAAGGTAAGTTAAAAACTGCTGTTTACATGCTAGTTTCTTAATCAAAGTATGGTCTTAATCAGGTTATGAGTGGATTATTGTTGTCCATGTAAACGCAGCTATTGTTTGTGAGCTCGACAAAATCTCAGCAAGTCATTGGCCAGCATTTTGACTACAAGATGTGGAGTTCTGTCCTCACTTTTCAGCTAAACATAATATACAAACCAAACGAAGACCATCACCGCAGTCAGTAGGGAGTAGGGTTTTATCTTTCTCTGGGTGTGAGCGAGAAAAGAAAAAAACGCTGGAAACTACTTGTGTCCTGAGCAACTACAAATAAAAACCTTAATTTTTGTGTTCAAGTATGTAGATATGCTGAGAATTCAAACTTTTTACATCGGGTAGTTTGTTTAAACTGCCCTAGTTGTTGTGCGGGATACGAATGAGGCTTTTATAAGGAACTTTTTTTTCATCTGTAGTCTGATGTGAACAAGGTGTAGTGTTTCTCCTTACAGGTTCAGTATGTTTAAGAGACTGAGAATATGTTGTTTATCTAGAGGAAAGAGGGGGTTCCCCTCTGCTGGTTTCTGTGGCAACTGGATATGTGTAGTTCCAAAATATTAAGGCTTGTTTACCTGGTTGCTATACTCAGTTTTCTCTCTCCACAGTGATGTGCTGGCTCTGCCAATCTTTAAGCAGGAGGATGGGAACCCCTCGGTCGAGTCAGAGTGTAAGAATCCTCCCTTTCAGTATGTGCTGTGTGCTGCTACCTCCCCAGCTGTTAAAATACAGGAGGAGACTCTCACCTATCTGAACCAAGGTACTTAAACTCAGCCTGTGTTCCATAAACACTGATTTTGTGATGCATGATCACTTATACACCCCTCTTTTATATTATTCATACAGGCCAGTCTTACGAGATCCGTCTGCTAGATAACAGGAAGAGGGAGGAGATGCCAGAACTCAACAACACGACAGTGAAGGTGAAGGAGTTTGTGTGTGAGTGTGCGCGAGAGAGAGAGAGAGAGTGTGTGTGTTTATATGTGAAAGCATGTTTTTCTTTGTCTTACATAAAGCTACTGTGGTTTCTGTGTCTGGGGTAAAAGCAGGGAGTGATGTGAGTAAAATTTTTGCAGTGTCACTCAGTAATATCAAATTCACCCCAGCTCAAACCTGCCAGGAAACCGGGAATCTCTCCACTGAAATGAAATGTTCTTATCTCATTAATTGCTTAAGCTCGTGGTCAGGAACATGTGGCTCGTGAGGCACGTGGCTCTTTGATAAAACTCGTGTGTCTCTCCAGGTGTCTCACTTTCACCAACGTATCATTGTTCGAAACTTACACACATCACTAGAGATCAGTTTCCTGCAGACAGTTCAAAGGCAGTTACAGTTCCTTTGCCGTACAGCCGACTGAAATGAATGAAAAGTCAGTTTACAATAATGTATTAATGAGTTGTTCCGGCCAGTGCATGTATGCAGTGCTGTGCACGAGCGACTCCCTATCAAGTTTGTGGAGATGGCAAAAAGAACTGAGTGGCTGGACTGAACCATGTGCTTGTATTGAAAGCTCTGGTGCTCTGCTGGCAGCAAGCCAGACCGCAGCAACTACGAGCGTGGACGGGGAAACCGGAAGCCTGAATGCTGGCAGCTTTGCAAGACGAGGACATTCGTGCATGTTTGAATGGTGACTGAACTGTTCGTAGTTAACCCAGATAAGGAGAAAATCATTCAGAAAATAAAGAACGTGCCCCTGTCAGCCAGAAGAGTACGTGAGTGAGTGACAGCACTGTCATGATGGCACGTGAGAGAGAGCGGGAAAAGAGGACGGATATATGGGCATAACTTCGGCAGATTTTTTTTTTTTTCCCTAAAAAAAAAAATCGGATTTTTTTGCGCTAAGGCAAGTTTGGCCTGTATTGCTCTCTTGGGCTCTCGGACTCGGATGGCTGTAGCATTATCTAGGTTCAAAGTCGTGATTTTCTGTTGTACCACTGGCAAGTGAAACACCTAAATAGCTCCCACAAAACTCAAGGTGAATTGCAATGGGCTAAAACTGAACAGAGACTGGTGTTGTTAATGCGTGACTAGGCGAGGGGAGTATCAGGAGAGAGATGACGCATGCGACTAGTGTTTTTGTCTAGGGAGTAGGGATGGGCGATATGGACTCAACTATATCACCATATGTTCTGGTATTTATTGCGATAATGATCTCAGTGATTATATAATTATAGTACCATGCACCACTGTTTTTAGCTACTAGTGATGGCTGTGATCTTGAGAGCCTCAGAAACACAAACATTGGTCTAATAATAAAACTGATTTTCTGTAACTAAACCAGTTCCTGATTGTAGAGGTACAGGAGCATCTCATTTAGCAATAAACTCCTCTTCAGCTTCACGTCTGCCTCCCACCCGTACTTGTTTTCACTCTGCACGTGAGCTGAGAACGGGTCACACACCGTCACACCCAAATACGTCATCAACTAGACTTTATCGTTATTATTGCAGGAAGACTTATTCTTATATTGTGGGGAGAATTTCTACATGGATATCACAAACGATAAGATATCGTCTATCCCTAATAGGGTGCGTACTATTTCTAGTAATTACACCTAAGCAAGATTCACATTTACATGTAATCTGCATTCAAGTTATTATCTAGATCTTTCCCTTTCAGATGATTCAATACGTAGAATGCAATACGATACAGTTAACCAGGTCTTTTCTCGAAGTGCTTCAGTTTCACCCCTGATTCAAAACGATTCGGTTCCATTGAATTGAAGAAATCCTCCACCGTAAAGTCTCCAGAACAGAGGAGTTTGTGCTTTTGGGGTTTTTCAGTAACATTATGAGCTGCATTTGTTTTGTCTTATTCAAGAGAAAATACAAGAGAGGCTGGTGAGGCAACAACAGTTTTGCAGGTTGTTTATTGCCATTTAAGTTCTGAAAGAAATTCAAGGTCTGTCTCTCTCTTTCTCCATCCGAGCACGCGAGCAAACTGGAGAGTGCGCATCGACTCGGTTTTTAATCCTCCTCCTTTTAGATTAAAACAGGATCTTGGTGGTAAATCGATGTAGCCGTATTATTGACCGATTATGAACGATTTAAGTGTTTAGATCAGTTTCTCTTTATACCCCTATAAAATACCTAAAGGGACCTTCTGAGAGCAAGATGTTGGAAAAACTTTGGAGGCTTGCTCTGAGAAACTCACCAGTGGTCTGCTCACGAGGAAACTAGATCTAGAGCCATATTTCTGTAAACCAATTGATGTAGATTTATGTCGCTTGGTTAGTCAAATTGAATTGAAATAAAAAGGCACAAGCCTCACGTACGAGTCAACACGGTTCACCGGAGTGACTGCATAACTTTCAGTATAATTGGTGATCCCTTATAATGTACGGTTTATGTACAAATTGAGATGCTCTTGAATTTTCAGCAATCAACAGTACAAATATTTGGCTGAATACAGACGAGAACGACTGCTGCAATGATTTGTGCATCTGTGTGTGTGTAGAGTATAGTGAGAGTTGTGTTTCATGACCGGAGGCTGCAGTACATGGAGCATCAGCAGCTGGAAGGCTGGAAGTGGAATCGCCCTGGTGACCGTCTCCTTGACATTGGTACATTTTTGATACACTGTGACTGATGTTTGAATCTTGCCCTGAAATGTGCTGATTTAAGAAAACACGGAGTGTTTGGTATTTGTTGTAGATATACCTATGTGTGTGGGTATTACCGAACCCTGCACCCACGCCTCCCAACTTAATGCTGCTGAGTTTCTGTGGGATGTTTCCAAACACGCGTCTGTATTTGTACAGGTGAGATGTAACACACACACACACACACACAGTTTATGACCCCTATTGTGCAGACTGTGGAGCTGCTCTGGATCATGGTGTAATTATGTGTTTGTGGTCGGTGTGGTAAGGTGCACTGCATAAGCACAGAGTTCACACCGAGGAAGCATGGCGGAGAGAAGGGTGTACCGTTCCGCATCCAGCTCGACACCTTCAAACAGAATGAAAGCGGAGAGTATGTGGAGCACCTGCACTCCGCCAGCTGCCAGATCAAAGTGTTTAAGGTAACGCTCGACCCCATGTCCCTGTGGGGGGTTCATTTGGGTGCCAAATGGTCCACGAGTAAATTTGTGGAGCTTGAGTCTCTGCACGTCTCTGTGTGTAGCCGAAGGGAGCAGACCGGAAGCAAAAGACAGACCGAGAGAAGATGGAAAAAAGGAGTGCACAGGAGAAGGAGAAATACCAGCCCTCCTATGATACTACTATACTTTCAGAGGCAAGTTTACTCTGTGCGCGTGCGTATACATTTCAATGTGAATTGGTCCGTCCACACACATCATAGCTATTCAACCTATGTAAGTTTATTCAGTCCGTACAGTATTTCACTGAGGTTTCTTGTGATTAAAAAGTTGTCCAAGGTATGAAATGATACTTACACTGCAGCTTGTGTGTGTATGTAGACTCGTCTGGAGCCAGTGATAGAGGAGGCTGTGGAGCACGAGCTGAAGAAGTCGAGTAAGCGCACGCTCCCTGCAGACTGTGGAGACTCAACAGCCAAGAGCAAGAGAGGCAGTGTAAACAAACGCGCACACACACGCATACATTACATTATTACGGGAGACGCAGTAATGTCCCCCCTCCCACACAGATGCCAGCTTTTTTTTTTTTTTTTTTTTCTTTTTTTTTTTTAAATCAAGAGTATGAACAAATGGGGAAAATATGGCAGACATATCCCACCAAGGGAGCATATTTTCCCTTTTGAGCTAATGATAATTAATGCTGATTATTTGAAGCGGGGGAAAAAGAAAAGAAAAAACACTTTAGCCTTTATTAGGGATAGACCACTAAGAACTTATTGTTGGTCTGTAAAATCTGTTTTTCTTAAGGGTGGTCCTGGGTATAGAATTTTTCAACACAAAATGAACACTTCATAATAAATGGTCACATTGTCACTGTGTGTGTTTAATAGCTTTTTCTTTGTTCTTTTGTCTGTAGTGTTCTCCTTGGCCTGATAATTCTTACGTGAATCCAAACACAGCAGCTTCCCCAACCTTCACCTCCAACACACACTCCTACAGTAACTCCGTTCCCGAAAGGTAACTCTCAATCAACTGTGAGCCTGAGTGACACAACATGAATCCATAGAAAATAGATTGACTAAAAGGCCAGCACCATTCCACTGCTGAGATCACACACAACCAAAGCTTCATGTTAAATATGGAATCTATGATTCCAATATTCAGTGTAAATTTTATTTGTTGAGCACTTTTCCACATTGTAAAGAGGCAGCTTCATAGAAACCCAGATTTAGTTTTGTTACTCTAGAAAAAAAAAAAAAAAAAGAAAAAAAAAATTTTTTGGTTTAAATTAGTGGTGGTTCGATTTTTAATACTTGGATGATACTTGGAGGGGAAATCATTATACGTCCATGGCTTATTGTTTAACCCGTTTGCCTTGCTCCTCCGGGGTTGGGGGTTTGACTCTCATCTCCACTTTGTGTGTGTGTGTAGTTTGCATGTTCTCCCAGTGCTTCTAGGGTTCCCTCCGGGTACACCAGTTTCCTACCCCAGTCCAAAGACGTGTGTTGTAGGCCGATTGGCATTCCCAAATTATCCGTCTTTGTGAACGTGTGTGTGATTGTGTCCTGTGGTGTGTTGGTACCCCGTCCAGGGTGTCCCCCACCTTGTACTCACGACCCTGTGTAGTAAAAGTGGTACAGAGAAGGGATGAATCTGCTTCTTTAATACATTTTGGGATCTGGTTGATATTATTTCGAGGTACTGGTGATACTTTTAGGAAATAAAATAATGAGTGTTAAATAAATTGACAGGTGAGCTGAAAATATTTGCGCTGTACTGTATATATTTCCTGGCTTCTGAACAAGGACCGATAATGCCTTAAAACCTTTATATTCTATATAAATGGCAAGAAACTCTATCACCTACACATGATTGTCAGAACCCTAGTAAATTGTACAAAAAGTCTCACTTATTTAAGACACCAACCCAGTGATGCCACTTAATTTTACACCGCGTGTGTGCTATATATTATAAGATTCAGACATCTACATTTCAAATAATCATTTTGTTTTCTTTATAAATCTCAGTGAATCGTCTTCACCCAATCACCAAGGAGATGGTAGCCAGGTCTTCGTGGAGGTTAGTACTGGCTTTTGTTTTCATTTGCTTGGTTAAATGAATAATAACGTAATCTGTAACTTGTAAATTGTTACTGTGTTGTGTGGATGACATTCCTAACTTTTTATTTTCCTCTTCCCGGTTATTCATTTTTAGTCTTTAAGCCCGACATCTTCCATGCAGGAAGTACAGCAGTGGCTTCTTAAGAACAGATTCAACTCCTATAGCCGGGTTTTTACACATTTCTCAGGTCTGTCCCTCTTTCTGCCTCTGTTTTCTGTATGAGTTCTGTACAATAACACACGCTCGCCATCAGTTATTATAATAGTGTAATTAATGTTATTGTGTGTGTGTGTGTGTGTTATAGGTTCTGATCTACTGAAACTGACTCGTGAAGATTTGGTGCAGATCTGTGGGCCAGCCGATGGGATTCGTCTCTACAACGCACTAAAATCAAAGTAATTGTCCCAAGGGTGTGTGTGAGAGTTGTTATATATTGATAGTAAATAAACAAGTGTGTGCATGTGTGCGTGTTTACAGGACAGTTCGACCTCGGCTGACTGTGTATGTGTGTCAGGAGTGTGAGAGTCCCCTGCTGGAGAGACGCTGCCACAGCAAAAACGGAGAACATTGCAGTCCCATAAACGGTTTGTGTGTGTGTGTGTGTGTGTGTGTGTGTGTGCACTTACAGAGCCACAGAGACCTCACACATGTGAAGGCTAGATTTCTTTGTTGAAGTCTATAATATTGAATAATGCATAATTTCTAATCTGAAGACAATATGCAGTACGTAATGTGATAATTTTTCAGACAAGCCAACAGTTTTATATGTTCATTCAGCTTGCATGCATACTGACATACATGTAGTATGTTCTACTTGGGAAAGCTTAAGTATCTGTTCAGAACATCTACATGATGTACATTTTTGCATATTGTGGACATTATTTTCTTCTCTAAACTAGAGCTTGACCGATCATCAATTGCTGGAACTGATTGGTTATCAGAAAAAATGTATAGTTTTTCCCGGTTGCCTCTGTTGCGTAGCGTCTGAGAAGGATCTGCTGTCGTCATACAGTACAAGAGCGCCCTCTAGAGGCCACTGACAAATTTTGTGTCATTTGAAGTGTTTTTTAATTAATTTTGGAGGTCTCTATTTTTATTTATGTGGAGTGTTATTTTTTTTAGTTCAGTTTGGATGTATATTTTTTTATTTTAATATTTATTAGTAGTTTATTTATATATATGTGTGTGTGTGTGTCTATATGAAACTTATTTGTTTCACTTATAGCAGTACTGTACATTTTCATGTACATTTTCATGTACAGTACATTTTCATTTTCATCATGGTAGATTAATCAGTTATCGGTAGGTACTGCACGGCGTAGTTATCAGTCGAACTCTGCTCTAAACCAAAGCTTTATTACAGTATAAAGGCAATGATTTGGTCACCTGTGTGTTTCTAAGCATTTCTTTCTTGTTCTGAAAATGTCCTTGAATGTGTTTTTGTAGTTTACCATGCGCTTTACCTCGAAGAGCTGACTGCTCATGAGCTGACCAGAAAAATATCGAACGTATTGAGCCTGCCGCTAACCCTCATTAATCAAGTGTACAGGCAGGGGCCTACAGGAATACACATACTGCTCAGTGACCAGGTACGCACACGCATGCATATCGTTAAGCAAGTTATAACACGCTCTTCTGTCTCTCTGTGGTTCTCACAAAGCTGTTCCATGATGTATGACTTCTCCTTTTGCATTTTCATTTGCATACTGCAGACATATTTACATGTTTATAAGTTGCAGCAAAAGTTTGTCCAATGTGTTGTTTGTTCTTTCTGCACACATCAGAGAAAGTGGTGCTGAATTTATATACACCAAATGTACAGTAAAGGTTTAATTGGGTGCGTGCTGCCTGCATTGCAGATGGTGTCGAACTTCTGTGATGAGAGTTGCTTCGTCGTCAGTCTGATAAAAGGTAATCAAAAAAAGATGTTTTCTTTTTTTCTTTTCTTTTCTTTTTTTTTATTATACACTGGTCCATTAACCACATTACACAACACAGAACATGAGCACATTTCAGTCTGAATGCTAACTGAATTTTCACATTATTAAGATCCACACATGAATGTTTAAGATGCCTTTAAACTGCAAGTCCATCAAAATACATTTCTAAACTTTTTGGCTAAATAGCCCTTCTCATTCATGCAGTGCATTTAAAATCTCAGGAATAAATCTCACCGCTGCGAGTGCCATTCCAAGAGAGTTCCGGGCTGCCTTCCAACCCGCGCAATGCTTTAAATAGTAAATAGTGGGACTAAATAGTAACCATATCTGTGATTTTTTGACACAATCATCTCCTTCAGATCCCAAAATGACCAGCAGCATCTAAAGATGAGATGCCATGTTCTGGCTGAGGCATTTCTAAAAAACAAAAATGTACAGGACTGCTATAACTATGGACGTAAATGAAGATGGAAACTAAATATGTACCAGCCAGGTTTTGGAGGGATAATAAAGTTGACACACTAACCTGCCACGCTCTGATGGCTACAGACATATTGTTGGGCTAATATAAACCCAGCACTGGTGAGGTCTTTTAGAAATGTTAGGCTGAGAGTTCAATTGTTTTCAATATAGGTGCACAGTGAGGTACCTACAGCACCTGCGAGTGCCAATCGGCAGAGACAAGTGCATCATAGGCCATCGTATCATATGGCAGCTTTATTGATTTAGCTGGAGAAAAGTGTGTTCTGCGCAGACGTGGAGTGCTTGTGGAAGAGGGGGAAGGCACCGAAAACGGACTAAATTACATCCAGGAGAGTGTCTGAGATGACACGTTTGCAGTTGATGCTAAAGTTGTTGCGTGGATTGAATTATTTACTTAACGTTATGTGCTTTAATGCTATCCGGTTATGTGAAGATGAATCGGGTTTATCAAAAAAAAATAATTAAATACACTCCCAGTGTCTCTGTAGTACTTCCGAAAAATCACGATCCTAAGCTTTATAGGGTTTTTTTTTTTTTTTGGACTCCAATCTATTCAAACAACAAGGGACACGGCACTGTGGCATGTTGAAAATACGAGGGCGTCAGCCAATGCAGTAGAAGCTTGGACACGGAAACAGTAGTAAGATCGTTACATCACGACTTAACAAGCAGATTCAGTCTGTAGTTTGAGATGTGGTCCATGTATTTAAGACTCTGAGGATATAATTAATTGCTGTGTTTCCTCAGTATTACAGAAGTACTATGAGAATAAAATGTGTGCACATCACTATAACTAAAACCAGTTACAAAAAGACTCTACTGCTGTTTTGACTCGAGTCTGTGCATCATAGGTGGTGGCACACACATGCAAGACATCAGTAGATACAAATTATCCCACTAAATCTAGCTAGCTAGTGAAACTTCAGTGTAGAGGCAGAACTATCATGTGTGGTCTCCAATTTAAACATTTTATTACTCGGTCTGTGTTCTGTGTGTATTTTATTATCTAATCTGTGTATCTTTCGTTTGTAGCCAAAACACAGGATGAACTGACGTTCTGAATGACACTCTTTCTACTGAGATTTAAACGTTTACAATTTTTAATCCAAAAACAGAGAAACATGTCCTGTAATTCAGTCCGTACAGGATTTCTTTTTTTTTTTTTTTTTTTTTGCAGTATTGCAGCCAAAAATGCTCGATTTTGCTGCGTCTTATTTCAAAATTTTGTGAGGCAGTTTGCTGAGTTTTGTGTGTGTGGGTTTTTTTTGTTTTTGTTTTTTTTAATTGGCAGAATTGCAGTTGCAGAAAATAGTTTTGCACGTTCTTTCACAGCAATGTTTGTTGGTAAATGAGACCTTTTAAGTGTACTCCTGTTCGATGCACATGAATCGAAGAGTGCTTTGAGTGAATGCACATTGTGATGATGTCACACGATACCTTTTGGCCCAAATCTGTGGTAATTTCAGTGTAGTGAAAGTATAAAATAAATAGGAAGCCATTTTGGTATTCGGCACACTGACACATTTCTCTGTCCATGTTTCCTACCAGATGACACCAGTGACCGATTCCATCTAGTTCTGAAGTAGAGGCATTTTGAAGACGAGCCGCTGACGTCCCTGAGGTTCCTCACTGCCGTTCCCGAGCACTGCACATGCTCCCTCCATCCTTCTCTTTCTCCCTCCCTCTATCTCTCTCTCCATATCTACTGTGAGAGAGATAGAGCAGAGATTGTTCAAGGCCTCCTACCTGTTAGAATCTGACTTCAGTGTATACATTGTTTCATATTGAAAACACATTAACTGATGAAATATTTTGTGTGAACGGGAGGGACAGCTCTGAAGCATGTGTGTGTTTTAAAGATGTAGCGGGAGAGATGGAAGGATGGATTTAAAATAAAAAATTTTAAAAAACAGAGCAGGGTTTTCTTGCACAGTCCTGAATCAGACATTCAGGATAGTCCTGAACTCGATCACAAAGCTGCCCTCAATTTACGGTTTGGTGATGACACCATCTCCACTTGAATAGTTTACCGTGTGTAATAGTGGCTGTGCTTGTTTGATTGCCTAATGTACATGTCTGTCGAAAAAGGACTGCACTTTTTTATTATACTTTTTGTTTTATACTTTTGGATTTTGTTTGCTTTTGTTTTGTTTTTGTTTTGTTTTTTTCTTGACACCTTTGTGTCTGCACAGATGAAGTGATTCCTGTGTGTATGATCACCTGTAGCTTGTTGTGAGGTATAGAGCTTGGGCAGTGTTTTCATGCATAAAGCTTCCTTACATAAAGTAAATTATGATGCTGTTTGTCTGCTTCTACCGAGACCAATCATCTCTTGGTGCCAAAATACTCAACTGTGTTTACTCGATTCTGTAAGACCGCTTCAGATGACTAGTGGCATTTAGTGTTTTTTTTTTCTTCTTTTTTTTTTTTAGTTGACCAGCAGCATTTTTTATTTAATTGTAATTCTTTGCTCTAGTTATGATTTTGTTAGAAATGGCATCATGTATTTTGTCATTTAATGTCTTTTTCCCATTTTTTTCCCCCGCTCCCCTTGTTTGAGACTGTGTGGTTGGTTGGCTCAGTAGCTCTGCATTGGCCAGCTTTGGCATGTACTGTGCATTTGTGTGTTTTTTTTTTTTTTGTTTGTTTTTTTTTCTTTCCTTCTTCTTTTTTTTCTACCACTAAGCATGGAGGGCAGGGATGTTGTCCTCTTTTTAATTTTAAGAAAAATGACCAAGTCTGCACTGATGTGAACATACAGGAGCTCCACTCTGCTGTATATGCTGGTGTTCAACGCTGTTCAGAATAAAGGTGTAGGCCGTGTGCACCCATCCTTCACACTCCTCAGAAGGCAGCGAATAAAACGTGGTGATGACTCCGCACTCTCATCCTCTGTGGATCATATGGACTGTCCTGTGTGTTTTCATGAGAACAGTTATGGTACTTCCATATCACTGTGTCTTTAAGGAAGCCTGTCATGTATTGTAAGATGCTGGGATGTACACACTTAATGCCTGTACCAGAAATAAAATAATTTTAATATATCATACTCTTGAGTGCTTATATTTACACTTGCATTTTATTCTGATGTTTATCATACAGGTCAACATATGTTCCAGCTAGAGAGTTTATGCCATTAAAGGTATTCTTTAATTCCTGGGTTTATCCAACCCAGACCTCATTTACACATGAACATATTTACATTCATAACATTCTGACATGCTTCCCTGTCATTTCTCAAGATATGTGCCTTGTGATTGGTGTGTACATGCAATTTGTTAACCGTTTTGCAGCTTACGTTGGAATGGTCAGGTCTGCAGCTGTTGACCTCTACGATTGAACTGATTTGAATCCTCTATGCTGGCAGTGGGACACTGACATCAGGATGCAGGGCAGCTCTCTGCCAATCTGCTTTAAGGTCAGCAGTGAGGGTTACTGGCACTGTCTGTACTGCTTTCAGTAATCTTTCAGCCAAAGAAGCCCTGGAGAGAAAAGTACAAGTTTTAGAAACTAGAAACCAGCACAGCCAAATAGCCAAGCCACGTTGCACCCACAACCTCACGTGTCATCTAGGAATCTGAGTTCTGTTGAACTTGTTTGAACCCCAAACTAAGTCATACTCTCCAGTTCCTAGCAGGCACTTCCATTTATCCCGAGGGTTGGGTTCTCAACAGAGCCCACTCCTAAAGGACATGCTGCTGGAGTTTACAGCCAAAGGTAACGCTCATTGTGCAGTGACTACAGACCAAAGGATCCTGATGTTAATGTCTCAGGGGTATAAACTTCAGTTCTGCATTTATCTGCATATCAGCTGTTATTCATGTCATGCAGCCACAAGACATCGGCATCTGCACGGTGCATATTTCTATGTTTAGATAATGTTTTTTTTAGGTTTGCCTTCCAAGTACATTCCAGTTCAAAGTCAAATTAACTGAGCAAGCTAGCCATGCTGTGACACCAGTGTATGGCAGACATTGGGAATGAGTCATATGGTCACTTAGTGGCTTTGCTAAAGGTCTTTGAAATGCATGTACACATCTAGCTTCATATGATTCCAGATTATATACTATACTGCTATACTGAGTTTTTAAAATTTCACTGTTAATTGTGATAATGGTTATATAATTGTATTGCCATGCAAAGGTCTGCCAAGCAAGCCAGATAATTTCACAGTCATAAAACTACTTCTGGAAGTAATGGTCCTGTAGAATTCACATTTGCTTGAATTTAGGCTGCAGATGTACACACTGTGAGAGGCACAGTGGCTTAGTGGTTAGCACATTTGCCTCACATTCTGTGTGTGGGGAGTTTGCAGATTATCCCTATGCTTCAGGGCTTTCCTCCGGATACTCCAGTTGCTTCCCCAAGTCCAAAGACATGCTTTGTAGGCTTTGTAGGCATTTTCAAATTGTCCGTAGTGTGTGAATGTGTGTGCCCCCAAATTCCCTGGGATAGGGTCCAAGCTCCCCACGACCCTGTGCAGCATAAGATACAGAAGATGGTGGGATTATATGTATTATATATATGTATGTATTGATTATATTGTATCTTGACAGATTTGGTTCTTCTTCCCTGAAGCAGTCAGATTACTCAACACCCTGCTGCTTCCCAACGCTCACCTGGGCTAGACAAACACCTAACCAAGTATGACTCAAAAACGTTGCACACCTGCACCTTAGAAACCTTACACCTTACCGCATCAGTCACTTTTACTTATTGCTTCTACACTACAAAATAATGTACCGTTTACAGCCCATGTTCTGCATGCTTATTCTCCTGTGTATCTGTTGTTCTGTTTGTGTATTTTTCCTGCACTCATCTCACACTGTTGTGTATTTGCACTTTGTTGTCTTCCATAATGTTGTGCTGCACAGGGTTGAGAGAGTTACTTTAATAATGTATTCCATTACAGTTACAAATTACTTCATGAAAATGTAATCAGTAACGTAATCCATGTATCACAATATGAAAGTAACGTGATCCGATGAGGGTAACATTACATCACATAAGTTAGTGTGACCATATTCTGGTTTTCCAAAATGTGGACACTTTTTTTCGTGTTTTAATAGCGTTCAAAACAGTTACTATAAATGCAGACTTTAACACACTGAAAAAGACACACTATTAACATCATATAAATAAATATAAGTTCCTACATTCTTTTAAATGACCAGGGAATAAAATAAAATATAATTTTCCCAAGCATTTGAAGGGAATGACTTACAGTCACAAAACAACCTGGAAAGTGTTCATCTAGGTGTCAGGTATGAGAATATTTTGATGTTTATCAAAATATGCTATTAAATCATGTGTAAATTCGACATGAATTTCACCGGAGAATGGGCTCATACACAAAGTATACCATTTTTTAAAGCTCAATAGCATTTAAATGGAATGACTAATGGACATGTCTAATTTGTGACTGTAAGTCATTCCCTTCAAATGCTATTGAGCTTTAAATAATGGTATACTTTGTGTATGAGCCCATTCTGCAGTGAAATTCATGTCTAATTTACACATGATTTAATAGCTTATTTTGATAAAAATCTAAAAGGTTTTTCTCATACCAGACACCTAGATGAACACTTTACAGTGGGTTATATGACTAAGTCATTCTCTTCAAACGCTATTGAAGTTAGAAACGTTTAACAATGTGGTATGTAACTTTAAAGACGGTCCCTTAATTTCCGCATATCCGCGAATATCGAACATTCAACAACGAACATCAGGCTAACTTTATTCCAGTTGAAAACTGGGCGTGTCCGAGGGGAAAGAGGACGTGTAATCACGCTAACAAAATCATTTCAGAGAACAATTTGAGTTCATCTTTTCTACCAAATTAACTTTGAGTAAAATTTATTTGCATATGCACCAGGAGGTTGTTGTGAGCCACGACTGGCGCGAGAGAATATATATCAAAAGATGAATTAATTTGGTAATCCTGATAGTATTTTTCCTTTTTTCTTCTTTTTTGTTACAAAATGTACCTGTAATCTGATTACTTTGTTTTTGGCCGTAACTGTACAGTATTATAGTTACCAGTTTGTGTGTGCTGATTACGTCACGCTGTTACATTTACAAGCTTGGTCTTGCACCACGGTCTTGGAGAAACGACATATTTCGTTCTGATGTATACATTTAAAAACAACAACTTGGTTTCCCTCGGCTGCGAAAACGCTGCGCATGTTTAACGCTCACCATAACAACCACGCAAACGTAAAAGCATATCTGACGTCATCTGACAGCTCGCGCAGATTGAGGAAGTAAAGGCGCCGTGGTGTTTTTGTGTGTCTGCTGCTCTCAGTTCTCCATAAAGCGCATTCCTGTGGGCCGAAATGGCGACGTTTATTTCTGTCCCGTTAAAGAAGTCTTCAGAAGTTGACCTGGTGAAACCGCTGACGAAATTCATCACGACTGCTTATCCGGCGGGTGAGGAGCAGACGGAGTATCTCCGCGCCGTGGACGAGTTAAACAAACTGCGCAAAAGTGCGTTGGGGAGGCCGCTGGACAAACACGAGAGCTCGCTGGAGATCCTTCTGCGGTGAGTAGCGCTATCGCTAGTGAGCTACATATTGATCCGTGTCTACATACAACACACAAAAGCTCCAAGAGGTCATTAATGTCCTTTCTACCTTCTCTCATGACTGCTAGCTACAGTAATATGATCCGGATGAACGGACATGCCCGTAGCGTATTAGCCCGCTACCGGGTTTGTTCGCTTTGTCAGACAGTAAGTAGAAACTTCTAGCTACAAGTTACATACAAGTTACATATGTACTGTGATGTACAATTAATCGTGTTTCTGTGCATCAGTGATGCGTGTACGTTTTGCCAGTTGTGCTAGCTGCCTAGTTAGCAAGATAAACTAGCTATGAAAGCTAATTAACTCGAAAGCTAGCATCACCTATCGGTAAGTTCTGTCCACTGCAGCTGGACCCTTAACCACGGAAATGATGACAAGTAGGCTAAGAGTTTGTGACACAACTTTATTTAAAAAAAAAAAAAAGGAAGAAAAAAAGTTTTGGCACAAACGCTTAGATTATTTACATAAACAACCTAACGCGTAGAGGTTTTAAAAGCGTGTCACATTTTATAGTAGGAAAAAAAAGGCTTGTTATCTGTGTATGTTTAAACGCCACACCTAAACTCTGAGTGCCGCAGTTATCTGCTCAGGTAGTTAGCATCATGGGAATTGTTTGTGTGTGTTTGGTAAAATCACACACATTATACCCGCTTTCTGTTATTTTAACGTTTGGTTCTGAGGCGCATGCGCAGAACGTTATTTGATTAATTGTCAACTATCTATAAAAATCCGCCTGCTGGATAACTATAGCTTCTCCACATACTGAGTTTCATTGAGTTTAGCTTAGACAGCCAGATAAACACTGGGTACAGATGTTCATCCTAAAGTGAAGCTGAAGCTTAATTCATACATGAAAGCTGGAGATTATTATTATTATTATTATTATGATGATGATGATGATGATGACTAAAATGTAGCAGTCTGGAAGAGCGCCACACCTAGGCAGGGAAATGATGTACACATCTCCAGTAATAAACTCGGAGAACTTCCTGTTTTTCTGTGCCAGGGAGCATGATGTCATGTTAAGCCATTAGTGTTGAATAGACTTGAAGATAAGTAGGTCTGATTAAACCTTAGCTGATTAGAAAGCGTGCGTTTTTTTTTTTAGGCGTAGACTGAGTTTTACATCTGTTGTTTCTGCTTATGGTGTGCAGTGCTTTTAAAAAAAATTTAAACACCTTTTATTTTAAAGAGGAAGAAGGTGTAGTGATTTAAGCCTTGACTCGTAGGACGTTTAGGAACAATTCAGATGTGGTGTAATTTAAATATTGCTTCATGATGGGGAAATAGGAACTGAGATCCAAATTTGTTAAACAAAAAAACAACAACACGGGTGCTTCAGACTTTATGCTTTAGCTGATTTGAATGTGGGGATAAAAGAGAAGATATTTAAAACTCGGTACAGTAAAAGTGTCTGAAACGGGGATAATAAGAGTGTAACGTTACTCCAGAGACACTGTATGTGCATTGTTGTGACTGCCCATGTTGCTGTAAAAACACTGAACACTGCAGTGACTCATCATAAATGTGTGTATCATGATTCCCAACTTGTCTGACTGCTTTCCTGTTCTTCCCTGCATACGTTATATTTTCTGCTGTTGAATAAATCCACAGCACACCATTACATTCCCAGCTCTTCTCAACCATCCGGTCTGGGAATAAGCTGCGTGTCACTGTAATGACTGGTCGTTTCGTTTGCTGCCCTCGTTCTAGACTGAGATTAATAATGGGTGTATTATTATCACGTACACCAAAAAAAGGGTGTATTGTGTTTATATTAGGAGGAGTTTCTCTGACACGCCTTCAGTGGAAACCCAGGACACGGAGTCATGTAGCAGCAGAGCGGAGAATTTTCCCATCTTGTCAACAAGCTTGGCAGCATGCCTCACCAAATGAATCAGCATACATCAGTTTATATGCATTATTAACATTACGTCAGAAGGTTTGGAATGACTCACGGTCACATGAGCCGGAGCTGCAACCTTTTGTGATGCTGATCGTTTAAGCCCAAGTTATGTTTCGAGAGTCATGTGATTTTCTGGTTTCCTCAATGTGATATTAGCATTATTCGGACGGGACTGGAGAAATTCGTGTTTCACAGACATACTTTATGATTTTAATCCTGTTCGACTGTCAAGTCTATTTTTCTCATGCAGCCGCCAATAAAAATTCTGGAGCAAATTACCTACTGTTTTTCAGCTAACGCGGTGATCCTCTGTGAAAGCTAATCCCATCCGAATGAGAATGTCTGTGATCGTAGATAATGTGTTTTGGCCAACATGAACTACCGTAGAAGCTGTTGTGTACATGTTTTTGCTACTCGGCGAAGAAACAAAAAATTTAATCAACAAGAAGAGCCAAATCACGTAATTGTTAAGACTGGCCACTGTAATATCAGTTTTGGGTGATTATTATAAGCAGCCAGTTCTATAAAGTCATGTGAAGTTTATTTTAGTATGTTTTTTATTTTTTAATAACTACATTTTAAGAAATTAAAGTAATAAATTAAGAAATTGTACTTTTTAAATTTTAAAAGTACTTCTGCACATAATGCCTGCATCCTGAGCACGTGATCTTCTGCAACACCCAGGTGTACAAAACAGACACTCGCCCCTCTTTAATAAACACGGAGATGTTAGTCCCGTCATGGTACTTGGAATTGAAGATGTCGGGTGGTAAGAAGTGTAATTCAAACTACATTTAGAAAACTAGTCCCGTCTGAATAGTGCTATAGAGAATGAAAATGCACTGTTATGCATATACTACAATGGTTTAGTAGTTTTATGTAGAAACATTATAAAGTAAATTAGGAAAGGGGGGAAAGATCAGACCGTAAGTTTGTAAAATTAGCATAAAACATGCCATCTGGAGCAAGTCGAGATCAGGCAGAAAACGTGTTCGATTTAATGTAGGCAAATTAGAGTACGATGAAGACATGGCTGTAGATTTGTGCCTCAAATTTATTTCTTTTAAGTACATAATTATTTGTAACTTTCATTTTTTGACAATAATAATGAGCGTAATTTGCGTCTTCACAGGCGAATTTTGTCTGCACGATCCACGATCCACGATAATTTGTGGTTATGGCTGCTGGCTTTGTAAACATTTAAGGAGCATAGTGCCCCACAAAGGCAAAATGTAGTAATTACTCCTTGATTTAGTGTGGATTTTGTATTTACTCTAGTTCCCTACTTTTTTTTTTTTTTTTTTTTTTTTTTGAGCAAATTTGGGCCAGCGTCAGCACCTGGTAGTCCCGCCCTATTCTGCTACGTAAGCAAAGCTGCGACCATTGAGTGCATGAAGTCTCCAACATTCCACACTTGTTTTTTTTGGTTGAAAAAATCCTCATCCAAGTACTTGAAGTGCACTTCTTCTTCTTTGAATTTTTGGAGTGAACACACTATGTGCACCATTTATACTACAAAATGGTGTAGAATAGTGCATCAGTATCCAATTTGGTATGCACAGACCCAGATTTTAGCCTCCGAAGTTGCAGTTGTCTTGATTTAAAAATAGCTGCTGTTCCATTTCATAAACTACACTGGAATCCGGAATAAGTACGACGAAGCAGTTGTACATTATTGATTAGCTATAATCATTTGTCCGTTCTAACATTTAAGAAGAATATTTACTGTTTGGGTTTATTTCATGCTTTTTTTTCCCCCTCTCTACAGATACTATGATCAGCTATGTTCTGTCGAGCCGAAATTTCCTTTCCCAGAGGTAACTTTTATACATGCATACATACATGTCTACACGAACACATACATGTTAAACTGAATTACACTTGCGCTGCATATACACGGAGTGTCATTTGTGTTTCAGCTGTGTCTTACGTTCACATGGAAAGATGCTTTTGATAAAGGATCTCTATTTGGAGGCTCAGTTAAACTTGGTAAGTCTTACTGTCTCATTCAGCCTCGAATGCAATAATAGAAATTAATATAGTAAACATCGTGATATAAGTATTGTCCTTAGTTACAGAAAAACTGCTACCAGTGCAATATTTACCTGTTTGGTTTGTGTTTTTCAGCGTTGGCAAGTGTGGGCTATGAAAAAACCTGTGTGTTGTTTAACATTGGGGCACTCTCCAGTCAGATTGCCTCAGAGCAGAACCTGGATAATGACGAGGGACTGAAGACAGCTGCCAAGTTCTACCAGGTGAGTGTTTCAGTTTAGACCCAAAGCCAGCAGATCAGCCATTATCCACTTCTTGAATATTTAAAGTGAAACTTGAACAAAAGTCTTTTGTATCTGTAACACTGTCATCTCTGTTTTTAGTTGGCGAGCGGTGCATTTGCACACATAAAAGACACAGTGCTGTCTGCTCTTAATCGGGAGCCTACTATGGATATTTCTCCAGAGACAGTGGGAACGCTCAGTCAGATCATGCTCAGCCAAGCACAAGAGGTCTTCGTCATCAAAGCCACTGCTGGTATGTAACTGGGATGTAACCTCTCAGTATGGGAAATACATCACACATGTCCATTTTACACACAGATATTAAAGGTGGTTTAATGCTAGAAGAATACAACCTGACAGTTTTTGGTTCATAGGCTGTAATAATAGTGATCAAGTTCACAGCGCTCAGACTCCAGGTGCGTTCTTATGGAAAATAACATTTATATTGCCCATATAGGCGACACTCATGACCAGAACATAGTAAAGCTGTATTCGTTTGACTGAAAATCCCATAATAGCCAGTTACACATTATTTTATGAATTGCACAACAGCACTGACACCTAACACCTTTATTCTGTCTTTTCTTCAATAGTATACACTGTAGTTAAAAATCTACAAAGATACAAATGAAAACAGTTTCAAACCTTGTTTTTTTTTTTTTTTTTTTTTTTTTTTTTTAAAGGAGCTGTTGCAGTTATTATACAATACAATTTAGTTCTCTATTAAGACAAAAAAGCACACCGCTGAATATGGCAAGATGACTCACAAACAGAAATCGAAAGATTCAGGGATCCAGTTCTATTGTTTCTAAAGAAATGGTGAAGATATGGATTGGTTTTTTAGGAATTATATTTTGCAAATCGTGAAAAGTGTGTGAACAAATCTGTCCAAAAACAAATCGAGCATTTGCGAGTGTTAGCTTTTCCAGATAAAGTGATTGAGCCATCCACCATCCACTTTATTGGGAACATATGCACGTTCATGCAGTTATTTAATTGGCCAATCATGTGGCAGCAGAGCAATGTAAATCATACAGATACTGGTCAAGTATCAAACCTCAGAATAAAGAAAAAAGTCGACTGTCTGACTTCCTAATCCACTCTCTGCTTCACTGACTGCCGCTGTCGTCATCTGCAAGACGGTTTGTTTTTTCTTATTGGTTATGGCGTTGTTTTGTTTACATACTAAAATGTGCATATAAATGTGCAGTTTCTGCAATACTCAAACCAGCCCATCTGGTACCAACAACCATGCTACGGTTAAAGTGACGATTTTTCCCTCCATTCCGATGTTTGACATGAACATTAACTGAAGGACCTGTATTTGCATGATTTTATGCATTGTGCCACATGATTTGTTGATTAGAAAACTGCATGAATGTGCAGGTGTAGAGGTGTTCCTATTGAAGTGGGCGGTGAGTGTATGGAGTACTTGTTAAATGCAAAAATTTTATTAATCGTAATAAATGTCAATATCTGCTTTTCTGTGTCCTACATTGTGATTTAAGAGCTGTTTCATTTAACTCGTGTTAACCTATAGAATACATGCACTTATAATTGGGAAAATAAGTGAATTAATATTACACTGATCTGTAGGATTAGTATCTGGCGTCTATCATTAATTTGGCTTCTTTGACTTGCTCTACAGACAAGATGAAAGATGGCATCATTGCTAAACTAGCCAATCAGACTGCAGACTTCTATGGTGATGCTTTCAAGCAGTGCCAGTACAAAGAAAACCTGCCCAAGGTATGCCAAGTCATCTGCTATTCCTGATCTAAACACTAGGGGTTATGGATAACACAATAATGTAGATGTCATTCAAATATCACACACCCTGCATGCAGCCACAGTGGGTGCATGTCTCCAATGGCCATTAGTTGTTCTATAAGATACACACACACAGTGTAAGAATATTAGTTTTTGCCTTTGTCTTTCCTCCCACTGATCCGTGAGTGTGAACGCTGCATGAGCGCTGTGTGAAGGTTTGGTTGATGTTTGCTGAAGGTTGCGTGCTGATTTGCTTTTCTGTTCTCTCTTTCTGCGCCCTGTGCTGTGTGTCTGTGCTCGTTTGTGGATGCTCGTGGTGTTTGTTCGTGGTTGCTGTGGTGTTTGTGGTTGCCTCTCCCTGGTCAGTATTTTTATTTCCAGGAAGTGCTTCCAGTCTTGGCTGCCAAGCACTGCATGATGCAAGCCACCGCGGAGCTCCATCAGTCAGCTCTGGCCAAACAGAAGAAACGTTTTGGCGAGGAGATTGCACGTCTTCAGGTGTGTGCTCTGGGGGAAATGGTTGTTATTAAGCATTGATGGCTACATGGGCTAGCTTATCAAAATATAGTATCTGTCTTGATTTTGAACTTGGCCTTATGTATTTATTTATTTGTGCAGCATGCCACAGAGCTGGTTAAGACTGTAGCCACACGCTACGATGAGTATGTGAACGTTAAGGATCTCGCTGATAAGATCAGCCGTGCTCTCACAGCTGCTAAGAAAGACAATGACTTCATCTACCACGATCGTGTACCTGAGGTCAAAGACCTTGAACATATTGGCAAAGCAACACTCGTCAAGGCAACTGCCATTCAAATACCGCTCAGCCAGAAGTTCGCAGGTGAGTAAATGACTGCCCAATTATTTATTTCCTAACCTTACATCACACTAAGAAACGAGCTGACTACATATATTTATTTATTTATTTTTTATTTTATTTATTTTTCCTCCTATGTAATTTAGCTCCTTTATGATGCAACAAATCCAAACTATTGTCAATAACCTAATGGAACCAGTCCTATTGTTGTTCAATGATTGTTCAGTTCTCATTCAAAAGGTCACAAAGAATGCAGTTTCATATTTAACTGCCATTCATAACATACAGTATCTCACAAAAATAAGTACACCCTTCACAATTTTGTAAATATTTGATTATATCTTTTCATGTGACAACACTGAAGAAATGACACTTTGCTACAATGTAACGTAGTGAGTGTACAGCTTGTGTAAGTGTAAATTTGCTGTCCCCCTAAATTTTCCATTAATGTCTAAACTGCTGGCACCAAAAGTGAGTATACCCCTAAGTGAAAATGTCCAAACTGGGCCCAATTCGCCATTTTCCCTCCCTGGTGTCATGTGATTTGTTACTGTTACAAGGTCTCAGGTGTGAATGGGTAGCAAGTGTTTTAAATTTGGTGTCATTGCTCTCACACTCCCTCATACTGGTCACTGGAAGTTCAACATGACACTTCATGACAAAGAACTCTCTGAGGATCTGAAAAAAGAATACATAAAGATGGCCTAGACTATAAGAAGATTGCCAAGACCCTGACACTGAGCTGCAGCACGGTGCCCAAGACCATACAGCAGTTTAACAGGACAGGTTCCACTCACAACAGGCCTCGCCATGGTCGACCAAAGAAGTTGAGTGCACATACTCAGCATCATATCCAGAGGTTGTCTTTGGGAAATAGACGTATGTGTGCTGCCAGCATTGCTGCAGAGGTTGAAGGGGTGGGGTGTCAGCCTGTCAGTGCTCAGAGGAAGCCTCTTCTAAAGATGATGCACAAGAAAGTCCGCAAACAGTTTGCTGAAGACAAGCAGATTAAGGACATGGATTACTGGAACCATGTCCTGTGGTCTGATGAGACCTAGATAAACCTATTTGGTTCATATGGTGTCAAGCATGTGTGGCGGCAACCAGGTGAGGAGTACAAAAACAAGTGTGTCTTGGCTACAGTCAAGCATGGTGGTGGGAGTGTCATGGTCTGGGGCTGCTTAAATGGCACTGGGGAGCTACAGTTCATTGAGGGAACCATGAGTGCCAACATGTACTGTGACATACTGAAGCAGAACATGATTCCCTCCCTTTGGAGACTGGGCCGCAGGGCATTATTCCAGCATGATAACGACCCCAAACACACCTCCAAGACAACCACTGCCTTGCTAAAGAAGCTGAGGGTGAAGGCGATGGACTAAACCCTATTGAGCATCTGTGCGGCATCCACAAACGGAAGGTGGAGGAGCACAAGGTCTCCAACATCTATCAGCTCTGTGACGTTGTCATGGAGGAGTGGAAGAGGACTCCAGTGGCAACCTGTGAAGCTCTGGTGAACTCCATGCCCAAGAGGGTTAAGGCAGTGCTGGAAAATAATGGTGGCCACACAAAATATTGACACTTTGGGCCCAATTTGGACATTTTCACTTAGGGGTGTACTCACTTTTGTTGCCAGCGGTTTAGACATTAATGTCTGTGTGTTGAGTTATTTTGAGGGACAGCAAATTTACACTGTTACACAAGCTGTACACTCACTACTTTACATTGTAGCAGAGTGTCATTTCTTCACTGTTGTCGCATGAAAAGATATTTACACAAATGTGAGGGGTGTACTCACTTTTGTGAGATACTGTGTATTAAGATTAGTGTATGTGTGATGTATATATTATACGGTGCATTTTGGGTACAACCATTTTTCATCTGGACAGCAAGCTAATGCACACCTCTAAGTGGTAGCAGTTACTACTCTCCCACAAGAAACAAACTAAAAGTAACATAACTCACTTGTTTTTTGCTACGATTACCAAGATCGGGCGAAATTCCCCCATGGGCCCTTATCTATCATGGCCCCCTAACAATCTCCAACCATGAATTGGCTACACCACTCTCCTCTCCTCTCCACTAATAACTGGTGTGTGGTGGGCGTTCTATGGCTGCCGTTGACTTAACAGGTGGATGCTACACACGTGGTGATTGAGGAGACAATGTAAAGCGCTTTGAGTTCCTAGAAAAGTGCTATATAAATCGAAGGAATTATCACTATTATTTCTGTTCATCATTTTTTTTTACTGTTGTAAAGGCTACACTGTGTTTAAATTCCTTGTTTTAATGAACGTGTTAATGAGTTGAGTTAATTAAAAATTGTTTGTTTGGTTTTATTTTTTCAGATCTTTTTGAGAAGATGGTGCCTATGTTGGTGCAGCAGTCTTTGAACATAGCCAGTTCCAGGAAAGCCGATGTGGTCAACAGACTTGTGGGCAGTCTGAGGGAGGCGACCAACCTCTGTAACGGGTGAGTTTGTATGACCTTTGTAAATTACTTTGAACAAGAAGCAGCTGAACAAGGTCACTTTCTCACTGAATTGAGATGTAATGTAAATGTAAGTTTTGTAAAATAATTTTATTTATTTATATATATAATATATAATTATATTATATTATATTATATTATATTATATTATATTATATTATATTATATTATATTATATTATATTAGTATTTGATCCCCTGCTGATTTTGTACGTTTGTCCACTGACAAAGAAATGATCAATCTATAATTTTAATGGTAGGTTTATTTGAACAGTGAGAGACAGAATAACAAGAAAATCCAGAAAAACGCATGTCAAAAATGTTATAAATTGATTTGCATTTTAATGAGGGAAATAAGTATTTGACCCCCTCTCAATCAGAAAGATTTCTGGCTCCCAGGTGTCTTTTATACAGGTAACGAGCTGAGATTAGGAGCACACTCTTAAAGGGAGTGCTCCTAATCTCAGCTTGTTACCTGTATAAAAGACACCTGTCCACAGAAGCAATCAATCAATCAATCAGATTCCAAACTCTCCACCATGGCCAAGACCAAAGAGCTCTCCAAGGATGTCAGGGACAAGATTGTAGACCTACACAAGTCTGGAATGGGCTACAAGGTGAGAAGGTGACAACAGTTGGTGCGATTATTCGCAAATGGAAGAAACACAAAAGAACCGTCAATCTCCCTCGGCCTGAGGCTCCATGCAAGATCTCACCTCGTGGAGTTGCAATGATCATGAGAACAGTGAGGAATCAGCCCAGAACTACACAGGAGGATCTGGTCAATGATCACAAGGCAACTGGGTCCATAATCACCAAGAAAACAATTGGTAACACACTACGCCATGAAGGCGTAGGACGACTGAAATCCTGCAGTTCCTGCAAGGTCCCCCTGCTCAAGAAAGCACATATACATGCCCGTCTGAAGTTTGCCAATAAACATCTGAATGATTCAGAGGACAACTGGGTGAAAGTGTTGTGGTCAGATGAGACCAAAATGGAGCTCTTTGGCATCAACTCAACTCGCTGTGTTTGGAGGAGGAGGAATGCTGCCTATGACCCCAAGAACACCATCCCCACCGTCAAACATGGAGGTGGAAACATTATGCTTTGGGGGTGTTTTTCTGCTAAGGGGACAGGACAACTTCACCGCATCAAAGGGACGATGGACGGGGCCATGTACCGTCAAACCTTGGTTGAGAACCTCCTTCCCTCAGCCAGGGCATTGAAAATGGGTCGTGGATGGGTATTCCAGCATGACAATGACCCAAAACACACGGCCAAGGCAACAAAGGAATGGCTCAAGAAGAAGCACATTTAGGTCCTGGAGTGGCCTAGCCAGTCTCCAGACCTTAATCCCATAGAAAATCTGTGGAGGGAGCTGAAGGTTCGAGTTGCCAAACGTCAGCCTCGAAACCTTAATGACTTGAAGATCTACAAAGAGGAGTGGGACAAAATCCCTCCTGAGATGTGTGCAAACCTGGTGGCCAACTACAAGAAACGTTTTTCCACCAAGTACTAAGTCATGTTTTGCAGATGGGTCAAATACTTATTTCCCTCATTAAAATGCAAATCAATTTATAACATTTTTGACATGCGTTTTTCTGGATTTTCTTGTTGTTATTCTGTCTCTCACTGTTAGACTGATCATTTCTTTGTCAGTGGGCAAACGTACAAAATCAGCAGGGGATCAAATACTTTTTTCCCTCACTGTGTGTGTGTGTGTGTGTGTGTGTGTGTGTGTGTGTGTGTGTGTGTGTGTGTGTATATATATATATATATATATATATATATATATATATATATATATATATATATATATATATATATATATATATATATATATATATATGAGAGAGAGAGAGAGAATGTATTTATAAAAAATACTGTTCTTTTTAATAGAAATAAAGAGAAGGTGGTTTTCACAGGACTGTCATATTTGTGAATTTGATCATTGATTTTGTGTAACAGCAGTACATTATCTCCACACTGTATACTATACTGTTACGAATCAGCTAACTGATAAATATAAATTAACCAGCATAAATATATTGAATATTTATATAAATAAATTTTTTTTTTTTTTTTTTTTTTTTTTTTTTTTTTTTATAAATATTTTTTTTTTTTTTTTTTTTTTTTTTTTTTTTTTTTAATTTTTTTTTTTTGTATATTTTTTTTTTTTTTTTTCTTAATTTGCTTTTTTTTGTTTTTTCGGGTGTTTTTTGGCTTCACTAAACCTGCCAGCAGCGCTAGAGGATCTCTCCGGAGATTCAGTCCCGCAGTCCATCCTGGAGAAGAGTCATGCTGTGATCCAACAGGGAGGCCTGAACAGCATTGAGCAGCTGATCAAAGATCTACCAGAACTGCTGCAGAGAAACCGAGAAATACTGGATGAGGTTCATTTTTCTTTCCTCCTTTTACATGTTCATATCATTTTGTACATGCGACATGTCAATAATTATCACTTCATGGTCATTTTTTTTTCCTCCCGTCTTGATTTTATAGTCTCTTAAGATTTTGAATGATGAAGAGACAACTGACAATGAGCTCAGAGCCAAATTCAACCAGCGGTGGAACAGAACTCCATCTGGAGACCTATACAAACCTCTCAGAGCAGGTAAACACACACACAATAAGACGCAAGGTTAACTTGGTCCAGCTTACTGTACATACAAATGAATATTTAATATTCATACTCCTCATAAAAAAATAGATTAATTTGTATAATTTTTTTCTCTGTGTGTTTGTGATTTGTAGAAGGTGGAAATTTCCGAAACGTATTGGATAAGGCTGTGCAAGCTGACCAGGTGGTAAAGGAGCGCTTTAACACTCACTGTGAGATGATCGCTCTGCTGTGCAAACCAGAGAACGAGTTGTGCTCTGCTATTCCGTCAGCCAACCCTGCCAAGACTCTTCAGGGCAGCGAGGTAAAAGACACAATGTTGACAGATGCTAAAATATTAGCATTAGTTGTGGCTTGTTCATGATGCTTTTACACAGGATCCCATTCTCTGCTATTTAGGTGGTAAACGTATTGAAGGCTCAGTTAGTCCACCTTGATGAGATCAAACGAGATCGTGAAGTTCTGGAAGGAGAGATAAAGTCAGTGACCTTTGACATGATGTCAAAGTTCCTCACTGCCTTGGCTCAAGATGGAGCCATTAATGAGGAGGCCCTTTCCACTGCAGAACTGGACACCCGCTACGGCACATACACACAGCGCGTTCAGCAGAACCTCCGCTCCCAGGAGGAGATACTGGCCCAAGTACAGGTAGGCATTTTAGTAGGAATCTCGGCCCAACAGGGTAGTTGCACATGTATCTAACCTCCCCCACCTTGTAGTTAGGTGGATTACATTTTTTTATTGCTAATTTCTGCTTGTTTATCTCAGACATCTCATCAGGAGTTTGCAGCACTCAAGCAGTCTAACAATGAGGCCAACCACAGGGACGATGTGTTGAAGAAACTGGCCTCAGCTCATGATAGCTACATTGAGATCAGCTCCAATCTCAAAGAGGGCACTAAGGTAACACACAAGCACAATGTTACTCTCATGACATGTTAAATATGCACATTACACTGGAACATTATGAGCCGGATTTCTTTTGTCAGGTTAGTTAATGGACAGATTCAGTTACTGCCAGGAAAGGGGAAATTTGTCATTAATGTGAAGTAATCATTACATTTACATTTATTCACTTGGCAGATGCTTTTATCCAAAGCGACTTACAAATAAGAAAAGTAATAACAAATAAGCAAATATCTGTCAGCAATGTCCTGTCGGAAATGGCAGACACTTTTTATTTTTTTGTCTTGAACAGAAATGTTACACATTATAAAAGCTTTACTGAAAGTCGCCTTTACTGATGATCAGCTTAGAATCTCTGCCCATAGCCCAGCTGTAGCTGTAATGGTCTAATCAGATTAACCCTCTTACCCCATAGTTCCCACAGTTTTATGTCCCACAATCCTATATTCCTCATAGAAACAGCATGCCAACCCTGAGTTCGCAAAATCAACATTTTAATTTAAAAAATTTTTAGGCCTTGAAACAACTTATGTATTTGTGTAATATTACTTTGAAGCCGTTTTTATTCCACTTAGAGCACAATTCTTAACTAGAGAAATTACGAAAAATGCTCACTAAAATCCTTATACTCGTTTAGATGTACCATACGAGCATCAGTGTGGTCAATGCCTTTGAATAAATGCATTTTAGCGCCAAAAGTCAGCTTTCTGGTGATAATCAGACCAGCAGGTACTGTTTTCATGAATGCACAGAAATTGGTCGCATTCCCAACAACGAAAAACAGTTTTTGATTCCTTGTGGGTGTTGTTCTTCTTTTCTATGGAAGGATTTGTCACTATCCGTTTCGGTTTCAACATCGCCTGAACTTTCACTGCTGTCACTATCTCGAATCCTTGCTCTCGCCTGTGTATCTGTATGGTTTCTTTTTTTTTTTCACTGTTTTAAATGTACCTGTGTTCTCACTGTAGGTGTACCTTTAGCTGGAAAACGATTAGCTTTCGCTTTGGCATTTTTAGTTAACTTCTACTATTACACCATAAGTTTATCAATAACATTCACGCTTGGATCATCTTCATTGTAATGACGGCATAATGATGTAATCACATCGTGACATCATGACGTCATCAACCTTCTGGGTCAGAAAATAATAATTAAATAAGTAAGGAATCATAGCAGAGTAATGCCGATATACCAGCCTTATGGGGATAACGTTTACACTGTAAAGCTTCTATATTGGCCTTTTGGGCATAGATGACCAAGCTGGTATATCGTCCTTACAGGAATAGGTCAAAGACGGGCAAGCCTGTTTTTCGGTCTTACGGGGTAAGAGGGTTAAAGAAGTGACATCGCTGTGGTAGTGGTAATGCATGTTTATATTATTGTCAGTACAGATATTTGCATGTCATATAGAGCACAACAAATACCTGAATAGTTATTACAGAATTTGAATACCGGCATCTACCTGGATATATGAATACTGATTGCATTCCTCACCTTTGCGTTTTTTTAAGTGAGAACTGAAATATCTTGCTACACTATTTTCAAGTCCCAGGTTTTGAACCTGTTAACATGCCGCCTTTTTTTTTTTCTTCTTCTCTTTCTCCATTCCAAACAGTTCTACAATGATTTAACTGAAATCCTGCTGAAATTCCAGAATAAGTGCAGTGACATTGTTTTTGCTCGCAAGACTGAGAGGGAGGAGCTGCTCAAGTAAGTACCCTTGTGTCTGAAAGATCATTTAACCAGGGGTGTTGAAGATACTAGGCATGTGCTTTATTATTTATTTATTTATTTAAATAATTCTCTCCACTGTAAATTTATATATATATATATATAATATACACACACACACATTTATCTACTTCCCATATCAGGGTGTCTAAGGAATTTTAGACATTTTAAGACTTTTTAAGGACCTGCAATGTTAAAATAAGGCCTTAATTAGCATTAAAATGTCTTAAATTCATGTTATGCAACACCGACACCGTAATGCAGATTTAGATTTTATTTTGGCTGGTTGCTGTTTGAGATGAGAAACCCGTGGGACTGTGTTGCACTGTGTGCACTGTGTGTGAGGCTCATCAGTGTTTAAGAGCGACTCAGTCCACAGTAAACACTGCTCCATATAAACTTCATCTCTGTCTGTGCTGTGAGTTTGAGTCACTTATAACCTGCATTTAGACACAACAGATTCAGTTCGGTTTTACCTTTGCGTCATCTCGAACATGTTTGTGGGCAGAGAATTACAGCATTTCACCTGATTGGTAATGAGAAGTGAATTTTTAAAAACTGTTGCCAACTAAACGGAGGACAAAATAAAAGCCACAAGGTCTAACACATAAAAGTGAATTAAGTCAGAAATATATTACTATTGTTATTACTATTTGTTCCCCAAATAAAAATGTATTATCATCATGATTCATTTGTTAAATTACCCTGGCATTAAATTACAAAACAACTTGTAAACACTGCTGCGAGGGGATTTCTAATACAGCTGCTTAGGGAGTGATGGTAAATGTAACATCCTTTTCTCTTGACTGCTGTAATCCATCTCTCTCTTATTTTTTCCCTCTCTTGGAAAGTTGTGGAAAGGAAATACTGGAGTTCTTTTCTTTCACTGTTTGAGCAAATGGTAATACAAAAAGGATATTTGCTCTGCTCTCCCATATCGATCTATAGAAGTTTATTGTGCTATAGTTTACTTGAACCCAGAAATGGATGTATATGCATGAACACAACCCATTATAGCTGATGTATCGTGTAGCATGATTGAAGTGATGTGCAGGTCTTTAATTTTTTTTTTTGGAAATGTCGTGAATATGGTATTAAAAAATATTAAATTTGAGGTGCTGATACCCTGCATATGGAAAATGTATGTATATGATTCATTTTTTAGAATTTAAAGGTGATTGGATTAGGCTACCTAAACATAAGTACTGAAATGAGACCGCACATGGGGAAGAGAAAAGCACTTTAATAAACGCTGCATTTCTGCCAGTCGTAACTAAAACCAACAGGCTGCCAAACCTAATTTTACTACACAAAATTACGGCCCACAATTAAGGCTAATGATCAGGGGCATAGATTTTCTCTTGCATAAAATTAAGTGTCAAATTCCTCATGAATTGATGTTTTGTTGACAGGGAGTTGCAGCAGAGTATTGCTCGTGAGCCAAGCGCTCCTTCCTTTAACGTCCCAGCTTACCAGTCCAATAACCCGGCCCCTGCTGCAGGAGGCCCCACCCCTGCTCCCCGGACCGTGTTTGTGAGTTTCTAATCCGAGCTGTCATCCAATCAGATAACCAATCAAATAATTGTTTTCTCTGGTTATGATGTGATTGTTTCTGTTTGTGCCTTAAAGGCAGTGCAGCCTCAAGCTAAATCCCAACCTCCAGCAAGACCACCACCACCCAACTTGAGTACACAGGCCGCCAGTAGCAGCACCACCAGCTCAGTGCCTGACAGCCAAGTCCCGCCTTCTTTCAGCTCCAATCCCCCACCTGTGGCACCACCCATTGCACAATCACAGGCTCAAGGACCACCCTACCCCTCTTATCAGGGCTATCCCGGGTATATATATGATCTGTCTTCACCTCTTTCTCTCTCCACTCTTTTTTCGGTTTGTCTTTGTTTGTTCATAACTCTAAAGTACTCCAGAACTATTCAAAACCCCCTGATTTATTGAGCATATTAATGATTAATGATCATGTGGTTCTCCGAATCATTTAGCTACTGTACCTGTGCTAAGCTAGCTAAATAGCTAAGGTAATGTTAGTGATGAACAAAAAAGTGCAAGAGTAATTTAACTTAAAACCTAATTAGCTAGTTAATTGCATTATTAAAAAACACTGATATGCATAGCATGCATCAAAAAATGAGGGAATACTCAAAATCCCAGGAAGAGGACAACTTTCTGTAGCCTTGTCTTAATGTCTTTGATGTAGGGTATCATGTTTGTGCCCTTAACAAAATGAGCAGCAAGTCTTTAGCTAACATCTCATCAGTATACTCAGACAAGCCAGTAGAGTTATGTGATCCTTTTCTTTTGAACTGTTCTGTTGTGGGAGGGGTGGGTCCTCAGATTTCGTTCAGTGTTTTTGCCTCGTTGTTTGTTCCTATTTGCTGGTTAATCTTAATCTGACTGTTATGATGACTTCCAACTATGACCAGTTTGAGGCTTGGTTCATTCATGTTGCCTGCTAACACTTAAACTAAAGATCATCAACAAAAAATAGTCATCTGAGGCTGTTCATACATGTATGAAATATTTAGCTTAAAAATCGTTTTGTTTTGAGAAAGTCAATAGGGAGCTTTTGAAAAGTAGAAGAAAATCTCATAGCAACTATTTCAAACTGCCTTCTAAATGTACTGCTTAAAATGTTCAGGGGTAATTGTAATCATTCCTAATAGCACTTGGATAATGTATGATGATGTACATACAACTTACAATGGCTCTGTCTGCATTTGTGTTTATCTTCCTCAGGTATTATCAAATGCCCATGGGGTATAACCCCTATGGGTATGGCGTGCCCTACATGCCCTATCCTACTCAGGGGCAGGCTGGTTACCCTGGAGGTGCTCCTGTCCAGCAGCCTTACCCGTATCCTCAACAACCACCCCAGCAACAGCCCTACTACCCCCAGCAGTAGGCAACATTTACCCTGAGCCCACACAGCCAGCTACAGCCATGCTGCTCCTGATATACTAGCACTCCTTCCTCTTATACTTAATCTCTAGCACTCTCCACTCCTCCTCTCTGTCTTCTAACACCTGACTTCCTGTGGGCAAAAATTAGAACACTAGAAGGACCAATGGGATTTGCCCTGCTAAACCCATGCCCACTCTCCTTTAAGTCTCAGAATGATGCTGGGCTCTGCTTGTGAGCTTTCTGATTCTCCTACTCGTACCCAAAGTCACGCTGCTGGCTGCCTGCCTGCTGCTGTGTATACCTTATTTTTATAACAAATCTTGAATAGAAATACTCTAACACATTATATAGATGTTTTCATACCCAGACGATGAAGATAATCATTAGGGGAAGAAATAATAATAATATTGTAACCATACCTCTCTCTGTTCATCCTACAATCAGCATTTTGGGAATGGGACAGTTTAACTAAACAGTGAATAACACCTGATATGTACCTGTTTTTTGAAGAAACCTTTTGTTTCTCTCTTGTTATGTAATTAAAGCCTGTCTGATGCTAAAAGTACAGTTTACTTTCTCTCTCTGTACAAGTTTAATTCTGGTAAAGCAATGTTTGTAGCTGTTCTTTTTCTGCACTACTATATTAAAGTTGTGTGTGTTGGATTACAGCAATGCTGGAATAAGGCTGCTTTCAGGGAGTGGGTTTAAAATACATGTACATATCATCTCTCCCCCCCCCTTTTCCTTTTTTTCTAGTGCATTAAATTAGACACTTTAAGAGATGAGATTGCTGTAGCCAAGCTTAGTCATATTCATGCTGGGTGAGACTCTATTGAGTATGGCAAGTTCTAATGGAATTTTAAGACTGGAGATTAGTTCAGGATTAAATATGGAAGTCCCATTCATTATCGTCACACTTTGTTGATGTATCTGAAGTGCGTGAGGTGTACATGTCCTCAGTGGCATGAGTATGTAAAAGCGAACATTTGGGACAAATGTCAAGCCTTCACCACATTCCTGTCATGTGCTTGTCATCACTCGTTTGCTTGTGTGAATATGTTGCAGTGATCAGTGACGCATTGAACATTCATCTTGTAGTGTAAAATGACCAGTCACTTTGTTATTCCCTTTACCTAATCTTCACATCATCACACCCATGAATCCACATAACACACCTTGCTAAAATTCCAACACCCATTTCACAGGATATGTAGGTAGGCTATAGAAGAAGTTAGGTACGTGATTTTACTCTGATGAGTCAGTTATTTTACTGTTTGTCACATAAATTGTAACCCTAATTCTGCCTAATGAATGCTTTGGAAAGTCCTGTTCCACCAACTGATCCAGCCATTGCTAAAGCTCTTTCTCAGGAGATCATTTAAAATTAGAAGTACAAATGTAAAATATAAACGAAACTGTAAATTGATTTCTAAAATAAAGAAACTAGCAGGTGCACTGCAAGACAATGGTCCTTCTCCATCACTCGCTCAGTTTCAGTAACCACTTTCTCCTGAACAAGGTCTTGGAGGATCTGGAGCCTATCCTGGGAACATTAAATGGGAATACACTGGATGGCACACCAGTACACTGTAGGTCAACACGCACACACACAATTTCCTTTAGTCAGTCCACCTAATGGCTTTTTTGTAGGGGAGATGGGAGGAAACCAGAGAAAACTCATGGAAACATGGAGAACGTGCACAGAAACCACACAGTCAAGTCACCCTAGGACCCTAGAGCTGGAAGGCAGTAATGTTTGGCCACTGTGCCACCTTGTTCCAAATAACTGTTTGTAATATGATTTGTCATCGTCTGTCCTCTGCATTATTTAGAGCAGGGGTTCTCAACCTTTAGCCCATTGCAACACCCTTTTAAAAAAAAAAAAAAGATTTTTTTTTTTTTTATATATGTATGGCAGTCATACATGGCCCACCTTTCATTTAATAATGCTTGATCCACTGTTTTTTCGTCCACTGTAACAGTGAAACAGTACTTACAATAGTCCGGGTTGTACTTGCAAATGCCTTTTGCTGCCTTCAAAGTAGGAGTTTCTGAATTGACTAAATACTTTTCTTTTTTTTTAAAAAGGTAGTTTTTTTTGCATTTTTCCAGACATTGAATTGTGTTCAGATTAGCACGGTGCATGGAGTCAGTGCAGTGCAGAAGTAAGAGCAGCTATGTAAAGAGACCTTGATTGAGGTCTATGATTGGACAGCTAATAAATGACGTCAGCATTTTACTTACGGCCGTCTGCGTAAACCTGGAGATGTTTACACGATTCGACGATAGCAGTCGCTGTTGCCCTAAACATTGCAAATATACAGTTCTAATTGGTCCTTAGCACTCATGACTGAAAAGATCTCAGGACCCAACAATGATCCCCAGTGGATAATCGACTCTGATTTAGAGGATAGACAGACTCTTCTAAAGTTGTTGAGTGCACCAATTACACTGCACATCTCAAGATGAAGCCTACAGTTCAGTAGTTGTGTTCACATCATCAGCAACTTCTCTGCATGTCTGTTTTGTTGCCTTCATCGTAGATAAAATCAGGGCACCAGTTTATTTCCTGGTGACAAGGCTACCGCCAAAACCCTGTAACGGTTACCAAAAGTGGAATAAATGCACAGGTGTTTAAATGAAGTGTCTTTCCCCACCCCGCCTCGTGCTTACTGTAACCACTGGAGCGGGAATTCTCTGTGGATCCGCTGAGAGATTTACTGAGGGATGCAGTGTGTGTATGTTTAAGCGTGGGAGGGAGAATGAGAAGCAGGTGCTACATTGTTGTGGAAGTGTCGGTTCTTTACTGTATGTATCTTGATCCAGTATGACCTCTTAACCTTTTAGAAACCGTGATATCTCAGATGACTCATCGATACACAGTACAGGAAAGTGTCACCAGAGGGGAAGGGGGGTGGTGGTTAAGTAACACACAAAAAAACTATGACAGACAAGCCAGTGTGTTTGTGTGTGCGTGTACATAGGGCATGTGCTAGTCTGGACATTTTATTCCCAGGCGGATGCTAGCTCAAGGGGTCATTTACAGTAAATGCAGCCAACAGTCTTTAAATATTTTGGCCATGTGTCAGCAGTCCTACATTTTAAACAGCATGGTTTATAAGTAACGCCAAGTATTTTTGAAGTATTTCTCAACCTTATAATCATATAATTATTACTCAAACGTATAATCGTACATTTAGACAGTATTGACATTCAATGGATCTCGATAGTTTATTCATTCCAGGCTTCTGTTGATATATTTTCAGCTCTGCAGTTTTATTTGACGTGTTACTGAAAAGATTATTTGCTTTAACATTAGGTTGAGAGGATCTGTCCATTCTTCACAAAACTATATTCCTATTTCTATTAGTTTATTGTAGTTGCTAAATAATAAAGAAACTTAAAAGGTTACTATTGAGATTTTTGGTGGTTTTGTTATTTTTGTCCCCTGTTCTCGCATGAAGGAATTCAGACCTTGAAGGACATGCTTGCTCTGCTGTGTGTTGCTATCTGAGAGCAGTTCTAGTGATGAGAAGAGATTGTGGACTCATGTCACACCTGTGCTTGTCCATTCTCCAGGAAGACATCTTCCTTTTACCCAGGAGCTTATGTTTATTTTCATTTGGGAAATGTACTGGCATGCAGGGGCGAGGCTGGAAGTACTAAGCTCCTGAGAAGCTTACACTAGGCCCTTCCCCACGGTACACTCCATCAGTCTCTCTAGGCTCACGCTGCAGGCTCCTGGTATGTTCTGGGCCCTGGATCAAGCCCTGTCCATTTTGTGGTATCCTGCAATGTTCTGCTGTCATGTTCGACTAGAAATATGGCACATGCTGCAATGAAAACCTCTTATGACCTTGCCTGTATCATTAGATGAATGTTGGTGGTGCTATTTTTCTCTCACTCTCTCGCTCTCTCATATTTATATTTATATATATATATATATATATATATATATATATATATATATATATATATATATATATATATATATATATATATATATATATACAAACAAACAAACAAACAAACATCTCACACACACAGGGGAGAAAAAGAGAAGTGGTGGCATCTCGCCCTTTTGAAGCTTCTAAGACTCTGATGATCACATCTTCCCTTCAATGATTTCATATTTCAGTCCTTTGCACAGCTTCAAAAAAGAATGAAGCAGAGCATGCTGCAAGTGCACTGATGGGTTTCCGTGATGTGTAAGAAAAGTGGGGGGTTGAGAGGCATAAAGCTCTTACAGCTCCTCATCTAACAGGTGTTTGGGGGTTTTTGGCTACCGCCAAGTGTGTTTGATGACGTTCGCAGTGTGTTTGGAGCTGAATTGATACTTCCATGCAACACTTAGATATGCGCAAGGTGCCTTCTGCCTTCTTATACTAGTACCCAACCACCCCCCAACCCCCCACACACACACACACTTCTGTAAAATTATCTAATAATAGATTACATCGGATGTGTTGAGAGCAAACACTGAACTCTGTGTGTGTGTGTGTGTGTGTGTGTGTGTGTGTGTGTGTCAGTGCAGTTCACTCGGGCAAGCCTTGTGTTCAGCTAGCACTCTCGTTTGTTCACGTCTTTCACTCTTCCGTTTCCTTTTGTCTGACAGGTGCATTCGACTGTGCATGGTTTCGCTATATTGCGCGTGCGTGCGTGTGTGTGTGTGTGTGCGTGTGTGTGTTTATTTGGTCGTGTTGAAAGCTCGGGCGCTTTAAAAAGCTGTCACAAACAGAACAAACGCAGGCAGCTCAGTTCCTCGAGCTCTCATTCCCGGTAAACTCACTCAGCCCTGCAGTGCTGCTGACTCCTGACTCCTGACTCGACTCTCTACCGACTCTCTACCGACTCTTTCCTCACGGAACCCACGGTAAGCAAAGTCTGGATGTTTTGAATGGATTGGATTCAGATGACTGTTCAAACTACATCAAGAAAACGTGGCGTTTATTTTTGACAGTTCTAATCCAAATTCACTGAATGGATTCGTTAAAAATGATGCCAGTCTACTAATCCCTCATCACCTAATCTAATCCAATCCTCAACATTATACAAGCAGATCTAATGTCGATTTAGATCTTCTTGCGATTTTAATAGGCTAAAACTACAAGACCTGCTGCTAGTATGCACCATTTTAACAGGATGTAGATGTTTTTGGTTCTGTGGGCGGACAAAGTAAATGGTTAATATGATGAATATTTCAATATTTCCCTGCCGGAATAAACCCTGTGGAAACATGTAATGTGTAATAGTTTTAATGGTTATAATCGGACTTGTGTTGGATTTAAAGGAAACTGTAATGGTCCCTGTTGGTCTCTACTGGTAATTTAGTAGCATGTTATGTCTAGTGGAAACCATTAAGGACCAGGTAATAGTTTTAATGGTTAGCTGATGGTTTGTAATGGTAGTTGTAGTGGAAACCATTTGAATGTGTGGTGGTTTCTATTGTTTTTTTTTAGTAGGGTTGGTCTGCGATCATGAAGGAGTCTTTTTGTTCGTTTGTTTTTCATGCTAAATGAAGGTTTAGATTTGAACCAGGTTCCGATTTGTTGGGTAATGTGTTGAACTGATGTACAGTAAGTGAAGTGGTCACGTGGGCTGTTATCGGTTACCCTTTTAGTAGTTCATCTTTTTAGACTATTTGTAGGTCCAGTTATTTGTTAGTAGTCTTTAAAGTCAGTGAAGTCCTTCACTGGGGACTGGGTTGTCTTGTGTCCATGTTAAACAGGGTCTTTGGGTTGCTTTTTACAGAATGCAGCTGCTCGACTCGGTGTGCGTCACGGCCATATAAATATAGCACGCGCCGGTCATAATCCAGAATGCGACCGACCCCCCCACACTCACACACACACACACACACACACACACACCTACTCTACACCCTTACACCGGGCTTCACTTCAAACACACCGTTATAACGTGTCTGTGCGCGCTCTTACCGTACTATTCCCTTTTCCTGATCACACAGTTGGCCGGTGTATCATATCTTTCACAAGATCTCTCCGCAGCTCTCATAGAACATTACTGGCTGTGGCACCTGTTGACTTGCCAGAGAGAGAGAGAGAGTGTGAGAGAGAGAGAGAGAGGTAGAGTGTGAGTGAGAGAGAGAGAGAGGTAGAGTGAGAGAGAGAGAGAGTAGAGTGTGAGTGAGAGAGAGAGAGAGGAGAGTGAGAGAGAGAGAGAGAGAGAGGTAGAGTTGAGTGAGAGAGAGAGAGAGAGGTAGAGTGAGAGAGAGAGAGGTAGAGTTGAGAGAGAGAGAGAGAGGTAGAGTGAGAGAGAGAGAGAGAGAGGTAGAGGAGTGGGAGAGAGAGAGAGAGAGAGAGGTAGAGTGTGGAGAGAGAGAGAGTGAGAGAGAGAGAGTAGAGTGTGAGTGAGAGAGAGAGAGAGAGGTAGAGTGTGAGTGAGAGAGAGAGTGAGAGAGAGAGAGGTAGAGTGTGAGTGAGAGAGAGAGAGAGAGAGAGAGAGAGAGGTAGAGTGTGAGTGAGAGAGAGAGAGAGAGAGAGAGAGAGGTAGAGTGTGAGTGAGAGAGAGAGAGAGAGAGAGAGAGAGTAGAGTGTGAGTGAGAGAGAGAGAGAGAGAGAGAGAGAGGTAGAGTGTGAGTGAGAGAGTGAGAGAGAGAGAGAGAGAGATAGAGTGTGAGTGAGAGAGTGAGAGAGAGAGAGAGGGTATTGAGGTGGTGTGGGTATGTGCGTGTTGTGAGATATCAGAGACATAACAGTGGAGGTCAGATTCAGTCTCTACATGACTTCCTAGCAGTCCCGTGTTAGGTGACGTCAAAGTGCTCATATGTGCTTCTGAGGTTTTTAAATAATAAAAAAACCCGACTATGCAGCTTGATAATATTTGTGAGATGACTCATTTCAAGTATTAGGTCAAACCACGGAACATTTTGAATTTTGAGGAGTGTTCACTGTACAAGATGAAGTTACGCCAAATTAGAGACAAAAAATGGGTTGATGATTAATATCAAAAGAGCAGAGAAGTTCCAAAATGCAGCTGTTCTAACTTAAAATATGAAGAAGAAATGGAACAGAACTTTTCTATGTGAGGGCAACATCTTCAAATGTCAGATTTCAGATATCTCATTTGAAATCAGTCAAGCTTTGTAACTTGTTATTCAGTACCAGAGCAAGAAAACACTGATTCATTATTTAATGTATTAACCATCGGTAGAGGATTTTTTTCCAGAGATTTTTCTGATTGTTTGAGCCAAAAATACGTGATTTTTCTGCGGCTTTTCCAAAAATTTGCGATGCAATTTGTTTAAATTTTTGTGTTTTGTTTTTTTTCGCAGAAAACTACTTGAATTGCCAAAATTGCAATTGCATGAAATAGTTTTGCATGACCTTCCGCAGCGATGTTTGTTGGTAAATTAGACTGTTTTATCGGCACTCATGATCGACGCACGTGAATGGAAGAGGGTTTTGGCTGAATGCGCATTGTGATGACGTCACATGAAGCGTCTTGGCCAGGGTTGAGAGGGTTACTTTACAAATATTCTCCGTTACAGCTACAAATTACTTCATAAAAAATGTAATCAGTAATGTAATCCAGGTCTCACAATATGAAAGTAATGTAATCTGATTATTTTTGGATTACTTCAAGGTCACATTTGTAAACAAAGTCAAGAGAAAAGCAATATGATCTAAAATTCTTTCATTTAGAGCTTATTTTAAAGCTTTAAAATATGTTAAATGTTTGGATTTGTTTTAATAAAATAAATAAATAAATGAATAAATAAAAGATCACTGTCACTGATGAGGGTAACATTACATCACATAAGTTAGTGTGACCATATTCTGGTTTTCCAAAATGTAGACACTTTTTTTTCGTGTTTTAATAGCTTTCAAAACAGTTACTATAAATGCAGACTTTAACACACTGAAAAAGACACACTATTAACATCATATAAATAAATATAAATTCCTACATTCTTTTAAATGACCAGGGAATAAAATAAAATATAAAAACTATCTGCCCCTTCTGCCATCATTTACAAATTTGAATGGCCACGTAATACGAAGCAATGTGATAACATGAAATTAAAAAAGACCTTATGTGGCCATGGGCACTGTTTCGACTCAGGACAGCTGTCATTTGCTGTTATTTTCAAGCACTTAACCTTCACATTCACTGAGAGTAGGATGATGAGAGGCAGGAATTTGGCCAATAATTGCTGCAAGCCTTTTATAATCAACCAATCGGTGTGTGAGAAGGCAGAAATTACAGAGAGAGGTTAAAGCATTATGCACACACATAATGCAGTATTAGACCATGAACACATCATAATGAAACTAAAGATGAATCCCAGACATTTTCTCAAATTTAGAAATCCCGGCCTGACGCTTTTTTATAAGGTCTGAAAAAGAGGACATGTCCAGGGAAAAGAGGACATGTGGTCACCCTAACAAAATCATTTCAGAGAACAATTTGTGTTCATTTCTACCAAATTAACTTTGCGCAAAATTTATTTGCACATGCACCAAGAGGTTGTTGTGAGCCACGACTGGCGCGAGAGAACTATACTAGAACTATAATCAAGCAGCTGTCTATATTGTGTTATATCAAAAGATTAATTTATTTGGTTTTAAATGAAAAAAAAAATTGTAATCTGGATAGTATTCCCATTTTTTACAAAATGTACCTGTAATCTGATTACTTTGGTTTTTGACGTAACTGTGCCGGATTACAGTTACCAGTTTTTGTATGCTGATTACTGTACGCAGTTACATGTATTCTGTTACTCCCCAAGCCTGGTGTTGGCCTAAAGAAAAATTGCAGTAATTTTAAAAAATTGCAAGCTCCTCCAAATATTGCAGAGTTTACTTGATTTTGCATTCATTTCTGCAATCGCAAAATCCTGGTGTGACTCACGTTCTCAATGCTGGACTGAAATAAATATGCCATGTACACCAACATATGTTAAGAGATCACTGAAATCTTTACACATTGGTTATGTAGAGTTATGTCTTTGAGAAACAAATGGATTTATTTGTTGCTTTGCAGCAGGAATGATATATTTGTTTAGGCTCTATACACTAATCATTTTGAGTTAATATTGACTTTGCTGGCAAACTCAGTTCAATGCTGCGGGAAAGTCCAAAAACAGTAATAAAAAAATAGTAGGTCAAAATAGTATGACACCGGTTGTTGCTTCATATGGTGAAAACATGTTTAGAAGGAAAATATGTAGTTTGTCACGTAGCCTGAGTCTCACACTGTATATTAATTTCAGCCATCTACCATCACACTGATTTATAATAATGAATCTCCTGCATGATTGTAATCCGATTGTCTCTGTTTGAGTCTCCGTTGTTTCTGGATGTCTTTTTATTTCAAAGCACCACATTATACCAGATGTCTTTTTCACACAGCTCCATCGAAGAACGGAAGAAAGGGAATCCATTCATTTATCTCTTGACTCTGGAGAGCAAACAGCTGATGTGTTCAAGTTCCACTGTCAGTTATGGGATAAATGACTGGTAGCTTTTTCAGCTTGTGAGCCTTTAAGTGTCAAGATGTGTGATGTAGAAACTGAAGAGAAAAAGGTACTCCTAGAGTCCATCATGGAGAGGGGGACACCACCTACGTGCTGCACTGTGGAAACGAAGGAGGAGGATCGCTATGGCAGCCATTCAGTGGAGGAGCAGGTGATGAGGACATGCTATGTCCTGATTTTTTAGTGTTGTGTCTCACAGTGTGGCTTTACCCTTCCTTCTCTATATTTCCTTTCATCTTATGAACATTATTTCATTCTTCTCCTCTTCTCCTAAACAGCAGAAGACAGAAGCATGCCAAGGGAAGCTTAAAAGAAATCATAAGGTGGGCCAGCAGTGTGTGTACTTGTAAAATTTATGATAAAATCCTTTCAATATTCAGTATTTCAATATAAATGTGCTACATTTAAAATGATAACATTTTAATTCTGTAGATATAGGGTGGTTTCACACTTGAATCCACTTTAAGGGAACCGAACTCGGACCGCTTGAAGTGGACCAAGCGGAGAACCAAGTGAAAAAGAACCCAATTCTTTTCACGTTCACACTGTCTCTATCCCTGAAAGAGGACTCGGATCCTTTTTTGGTCCGCTTAAGCAGTAATGGGGTCTCAGACCTCTTTGTGTTCATACTGTTGCTTTTTTTGGGTCCTAGTCCTCTTGCAGTGCTGTGCATTGTGGGTACAGAAATATTGTGCAAGATGGCTGATCCTAAACATTGGGTTCACACAGGGGTTTGCACCAAGTATTTTGTCTAACAAATCATAGAGAGGCCACTTAACATCGGCTGACTGTCCATTAGATTGCAGTTTATCTTGTATGTCCATATATTTCTGCCGTAATTTTGTCACTTTAACCCTGCACTGTGAGGCGGTCCTGTTAAATCCTCTGTCTTTTAGCTTTGCTCAAACTAAACAGACTTGAATTTCTGTAGGTGGTTGACAGTTGTTTCTTAATACAGTCCTCCCAAATTTGAAGATGTGCAGCCATTTCCTCATCTGTCCCTAACATCCCTCTTCCAGCAGAAGCAGCCATGTTGAATAGCACTTCTACAGAAGTCTGGACGAGAATTTGCAAATGGAAAAATCAATTGAGAGCAGAGCAATTAGTGTTCACAATGCATGTTTTTAGTGAACCATACGGTAATCTGAACACGAACCGTACTCAGTCCACCTCCCAAGATGTTTAGTTTGCTTTAAAAGTGTCTGAGGTCATTTGGAGTGTTCACACATGGGCCAAAAATCCAGCAAACCATGCTCAGACTCCTGAAAAGGACCAAGTGTGAAAACATCCTTATTGTACAGAATAATGCTGTTAGATATACCATAACAGAGGTGAACTATCCAATAAACAAGACTCTTTTCACTTATATTACTGCTAAAAATAATTACTACAGAACAGTATATAGCTGTGTGGCTTTGCAACTCCCAGTGATGTGGCTCAGGTGTGTTTGGATTTCGAGAGACCCTCTTAGATAATGTTGAGATATTTAGATGAAAGCACTGCACAGGTTAATGTTTGACTCAGTGTCAGCAGCAGTTTGGTAATTAATAGATCTTTTGACTTACTGAATAAACCTATTAAAATATGCAAGATTGTCTCTGGGATTTGACATGAAGAAAAGCGATGTAGAAAATTTAACGAGACATTACGTTTATATCTAAATCTATGAACAGAACTAAAGAAGTAATGTGCATTATGGAGGGTTATGGTCTTAAATGTCTGCAAGTGGATTTGTAAATAAAAGTATATATTATGTGCTGTTTTAGTCATTGTACGTTTTACACCAGGCCAAAGGGAAACTAATCAGGAGTGCAGCTGTGTGTGATGATGCTTCACCCATTGAATCAAGCAGCAAGGTAAGAGCAAATACAAAGTATCTCCATCATATTTGGTCTAGCTCTCAGGTTGATGGTGGGTCTTGCAGGTGTACAGCCCTGACATACCAAGAATGACTGATTCATGTTTTCTGTGAAAAGTTGCACACCGACAAACCACAAAATCTACAGCAGACAGCTGACATGCTTACACGTTCAATGCTTGCTTAAAGGGAAATAACCCAGAAGACTCAATATTGCAGAATTGTCCCACATACTACAGTTTTAAACAGTATGTGTGTTTTAATATACCATTTAGCACTAACTGTGATAGTGAGTGACAGCACCGAGTATGTGGTTGTGGCCTGTAGGATTCTAAGGGTGAAAGTTCACTGACAGCGGACACTTCAGAGTGTGAAGAAGAGCAGCAGGAGAAATGCAATGATGGCAACAGCATGAAAAAACCAAGCTTATCCAAAGGTAATTTGTGTATGTGTGTATTTGTGTTTGTCTGTATGCACATGTCTGTGAGAGAGAGTGTGAAAGAGAGAGAGCAAGAGAGAGTGTGAAAGAGAGTGAGCAAGAGAGAGAGAGTGTGAGAGAGTGAGAGAGTGAGCAAGAGAGAGTGAGCGAAGAGAGTGAGCGAGCAAGAGTGAGAGTGAGTGAGAGAGTGAGCAAGAGAGAGTGAGTGAGCGAGAAAGAGAGAGAGTGAGTGAGCAAGAGAGAGGGTGAGTGAGCAAGAGAGAGTGAAAGAGTGAGCAAGAGAGTGAGCAAGAGAGAGTGAGCGAGCAAGAGTGAGAGTGAGAGAGTGTGTGTGAGAGAGAGAGAGAGAGAGAGAGAGAGAGAGAGAGAGAGAGAGAACAACATATAATTTATGTTGATCTGATTTCAGTCACATGAGTTTGAATTGTATTTGAATGTGTTTCAGAATCAAGTCTGGAGTACACAGACTCAACAGGCATTGATCTGGAAGAGTTTCTGATTACTACTCTAAAGAGCAGTCCCAGGTAGTGTGTGTGTGTGTGAGAGAGAGAGAGAGAGAGAGAGTGAGAGTGAGAGAGTGAGTGAGAGAGTGAGTGAGAGAGTGAGTGAGAGAGTGAGTGAGAGAAAGAGAGAGAGAGTGAGAGAGAGAGAGAGAGAGAGAGAGTTGTGGCTGTCCCCCAATTTCTTTCTCTTTTTATTTTGTTCTTCTTAACATACCTTGTCATGTGATTTGGTTCTGGCCTACAGGGACAGATTGATGCTGCTGAAACTGGAGCAAGACATGACTGACTTTATGATAGACAACTAGTAAGACGATGCCAACTTTCTACTATTTAATACATTAAACATATTCATATTAAAATGCATGTCCTGCTCTTCTATTCCAGCTCTTATAAGAAGTTTCCCCAGATGTCATCCTATCACAGGATGCTGGTTCACAGAGTTGCGGCATATTTTGGACTAGAACACAATGTGGATCACAGTGGAAAAGCTGTCATTATCAACAAAGCCAGCAACTCCAGGATGTGTGTTTACCAGACGTGTTTAGCAGTTTATTTTACTGTAAATGTGACTGAATATAATGAATATATTGATGTGTTTTGTTTTGTTGTTGTTGTTTTTTTCTTCTTCAGACCAGAGCACCGGTTTGCTGAACATGTCCAGGATGAGAGAACCGAAGAAAAAAGGTCAATACTAAAGAGAGACAACAGCCAGGAGAAGGAGGACAGTCAGGTACCCACACACACACACACACGCACGCATGCACGTGTTCTTTATCAAAAAGATCACAAACGTTTCGTGAGAGCCCCATGCAGATGTAGAAGAGCCTCACACCAGGCCAACTGTTCCCTTCCATCTTCTGTGAAAGGTTGCACTTGAACTCAACACAAAGCCAATAATTGTTTGCTGATGTGCAAATCCTGTGTGAAAGGAAATAAGTAAGGAATAAAGAGTGCTGTTATACTGAGGTTAAAATAATAAATGGTGGTGTTGTGAGATGCACCATTTCGAAGCTGATCATATTTTATTCCTCTTATCCTTTTGTTAAAGAATAGTGCTTCATACTCTTATCAGTTTAGATTGACTTTTATCATTGTGAATGTCCATGAAAAACATTATAGCAACCTGTCTTGAAGACTCTACAGTGGCGGAAAAACCTACTGATTCTGGAACATACTTTATAAATTTCACCATATCAATGATTATATGATTTTCTGTGTTAACTATCACACCTTTTTAAATCCATTTATTATTAGGTATAGATTGCATTAAGAGTCCCCTGTAGAAGTCCCTGTGAACGAGTTGTTCCATCCATCCATTCTGTATGGCTTATCACACACAGGGTCCCAGGGAAGTTATCAGGGAACTTGGGGCACAAGGTGGGGTTCCAAGCCAACGCAGGGCACAGTCACACACATTCATACACTATGGACAATTTGGAAATGCTACAACGCATGTCTTTGGACTAGGGAAGGAAACTGGAGTACCTGGTGGAAACCCCCGAAGCATGGGGAGAACATGCAAACTCCACGCATACAGGGATTCAAACCCCCAACCCCGGAGGTACAAAGCGAACATGATAGCCACGATAAAGAATGTAATGCAACCAGTAAAAGCATTTTGCCTCTCAGAGCTGCTTTAATGTAAATTAATTAACACCTTCTGACCAATCAGAATCGAGAATTTTACAGCACTGTGGTATAATATCATATAATACCAGGAGCTGGCAGTTGTAAGAACCAGCATCACAGAATGAGTGTGTATTTCTAATGAGGCACCACTTTACTAAATAGTGTGTAAAAAGTTTCTATTTGGAACCTGTTAAGTTTCCCCCAGAGAGACAATATGAAGAAAACCTTAGGATTCTAGATGAAGCCTTTTTTTTATATAAGCGTATACCATAACCTGTAATAATAATAATAATAATTGACTATTTTTTACTTATTGTGGTAGTGCATTATTAGCAACAGACCCAAACAAATAAGCAATTATTCATGCCATTGTGAATCTGTTTAGATATCTGCTTGGAAATGAAACACTGTGCTGTTGCAAAAAAACAAAAGTCATAGCTGTCACGTAATCCATGTAATGGAGATTAGGACAGATGCAAATACAGTTAAAGACTTTTATTTGAGAGAAGCAGGCAACAAATCCAAATCATGAGACAAGAGCGTGGTCAAAAACAGCCAATGGGTCAGGCGATCTGCAAACAGGCACAAACGAGGCGAGGCAAGAATCGAGAAGGAGAAACTAGAAACAAGATCAAAGTACATGAATCAAAACGAGCAACAGGATATGAACGCTTTGTATGGTTAACACTCAATACTTCGTAAAGTCATGGTCTTCAAAGAGTGAGTGTGAGATTGGCACTAGGTGTGTGTCATTGGAATTCCCGAGAAGGTGAAAGTGTGTGGAAGTATAATCCACGGCGGCCATGTTTGTAGGCTGCAGTGCAGGATGGGAAATGTAGTCACTGGTTTGCTGTGATATGACAAAATCTACAGCAAATAAGCTGATAGTTAATGTTGTTTGCTTTGGCCCATTCGGTTTCTCTTCTCCTGATGTTTTTGACTAAGCAGCCAATTAGAAGGTTCTCTCTCGTGCCAGCCTCTGACAGATTCAACATACTTCAGCCGACTAGCGGTAATGTGTCAAACTATGGGCAACATTTGGCCACCAACACTCAAAGGCATCCCACGGCCAACAATCAGCTCAGTGTGTCACTCGTTATCGACTCTGATGGTTGTATTTTGGTGTATTTTTTAGCTGAGGATGCCACGGCTGAAGGAACAAATGAGGAGCAAGTCTTTCGAGGAGAGAGAAGAAGAGTATCAGAAAGCCAGAGAGCGAATCTTCTCTCAGGATGTGAGTGAACATAAATGTCAAATACACTCAAACTTCAAAGTACACACCATACTTAAAATATCCTCTCTCCCTTTTAGTCATCCTGTCCTGCTCACAGTGTTTACATTGAGACCAGGTAAATATCATTTGGTATCCTCTATAAATGTTTGCTGCAGTCATCACGTTCCCATTTGGAAGATAAAGTGTACACACTGTGCCATCATTCCATGAAATGTTTGTTCCATTATTAACAGGAACTTTATTATTAACAAGGAGGTGAAGTGTTAGATGAAACCCTGCAACCGTGTCACAGTCAAAGCTCAGATATCTCATGTTACACTCTCACTCTCTCCTGCTCTCTTTCTCTTTCGTCCAATGTCTGCAGAGGTCCAGAGGACTGCTGTAATATGTACAGTGAAACACAACGGAGGAGACAGCTCTTTAGGTTCGTGTGAGAGACATAAAGTCCTTTGAATTGATGCGTGACATTTTGAAGTCCACACTTCCTGGTGTAAGATATTTAAGGACATGTAATGGCATTACATGAAATACATTTCGTCTCACTTCATATCAGCGCTGGGTGATCCTATCACTTCTTCTTTTAAAAAAATAAATAAATGAAAATTTAAAAAACCCACAAACACGCACACAGGACCCCTTAATCAGGACCCGAAGAGAGAAGATTATTTCACATATGGTTATCTGGTTTCCACCTCCTCAAATATATACAAGTTACTAAATTGCCTTAGGTGTGAATATGCGTGTGAATGTGTGTGTGTGCATGGTGGCCTGTCATTGACTGACATTCCGTCCAGACTGTATTCCTGCTTTGCTCCCATTTTTCCTGGAACAGACTCCAGATTCACCAAAACTCTGACGAGACTAAAGCGGTTCAAGAGGAACGAATGAATAATTCTTGATGTCTATACACTATATGAATTCATGTCCAAATTCTCATTGAGGAAATGGCATTATTCATTATTCACCTTTATCATTTTTACATTATCAGCATCAATATCAGTCTGTAGAAAGAATTCTGTCAGTTACAAAGTCATTGTCTATCCATGCCTCCATGTGTAAAAACTACTGTTCTCATGACAGGAAAACAAAGTTTTGAACACTGTAATGACGGGGGTTTTATTTATTTATTTTTTGAGTTTCTGAGGTTTACAGCCTCTGTCTTTAAGTTATTCAAGAGTTTTGTTTCCAACAGTTGGTGGCAAGTCTTGTAAATTAAACATCTGTCAGAGGATCTGTGAGATTATCAGGTTGTTGCACGTTGGGCTCAATGGCCTAGTGATGATCTCAGTCAAAAGTCCATCTGAATCCAAATTTTACTGCCTCTGAAGTCGCCTACTATCCGTCCTAAATAGTATCCGAGATTAGAATGAGTGTGTCCCAAATCGTATTATGTCCAAATGAGTATCCAAAAGGTACCCGGGTGGTCTACAACCCCAATTCCAAAAAAGTTGGGACATAAAAATGTAAATAAAAACGGAATACAGTGATTTACAAATCTCATAAACCCATGTGTTATTCACAATAGAACATAGAAAACATATCAAATGTTCAAACTGAGGAAATGTACCATTTTAAGGAAAAAATTATTCCATTCTGTATTTGATGGCCGTAACATGTCTCAAAATAGTTGGGATGGGTTTTTACTAATAAGTGTTACTAAAAAGAAAGAGCTGGAGGAACATTTTGTAACTAATTAGATTAATTGGTAGATTTTCGAAGTGTGGATCCGTGGACATTTTTTCAGCTAATATTGCTCACAGCTCATGAGGAGGTATATATATTAGTTAGTCAATATCGTATATTAGTCAATATTAGTTTTATTGACTCGAAAGTGATGTATCTAAGAGAGTCGCATAGCTTGTATGTGTACCTGCAGGGGTACCAGGGATGGTTCAGGCCGGCTGTCAGGCAGCAGACAGAGCAGCTTTGAGCAGGATTGTCACTGGAATGACCCTCGACCCTGGAGCAGCACTGACTCAGACAGTTCCACCTGGAGCTCTAAACCCCCACACACACACTCAGACAACAATGCCAAACTCTGCAATTCAGGTACATGAAATACTTTATCCACAATGTGCCCAAATTTTACAGGAACTAATTCAACATATAATAATAGTATTATAATGAAGCATATTATGTAGTATTTACTTTTTTTTTTTTCAGTGACAGAACCTGCAGCCAGCAACAGTTCTGCCTATGTTCTGGTGCCAGCAGAGTCCTCCATACTTCCTGGGACTATCCTGCTCAACCCAAACACAGGTATTCAGACATACACTATACACATGCTAAAACATACATATCAGTGATGCTGAAAGACTGAGCATGTCCCTGTGTTTTAGGACAGCCATATTTGAATCCCGATGGAACTCCAGCTGTTTACAATCCACCAGTGAGCCAACAGCCGCTGAGCAATCAGTTAAACACAATGCAGCCACAGGCCCCGCCCCCTCCCCAGCCACAGCAGCAACCAGTGATGAGCCATTCTCTTCCACAGGTAGAAAGAGCTTACCAAAGTCATAGTGCTCATTAATAGACCATATACACTCACCAGCCACTTTATTAGGAACACCTACGCAGATGCTCACTCATGCAATTATCTAATCAGCCAATCATATTGCAGTAGCGCAATACATAAAATTATGCAGATACAGGTCCAGAGCTTCAGTTAATGTTTAAATCCAAAATCAGAATGGGGAAAAATGGGATTTCAGAGACTTTAACTGTAATGTGCTGGTTTGAGTATTTCACAAAATGCTGATCTCGTGGGATTTGCATTGCTGGAACTTAAGCAGCTCTCCCAGTAAACTCAACAGCCTTAAGAACGGACCACAGCACAGTCGATCAGCAAACAGAATAAACCCGACAGGTCAAAGGCAAAAAACCTGAAACAGTACGGTGCAATTCAGAGAGCCAAAACAGGCTCAGAAAAGCTTGTTATAGTCAGGTATACCAGACAGTGCTGAGGGTGCATACTTCGCAAAACATGAATGGATGAGAGTCTCTATTTAAAGGGTCCATGTGGCTGATTGGATGCAGGTGTGTTCAAACAGAAGCTTGGCAATTGAGAGCATGTGAGAGTGTGTGCATTCTGGGGAGTGTTCAAGGCGGCCATATTTGGAGGTTGTTGGGATATGAAGTGTGCTGAGCGCAGTGATGTGACAATGATATTGCTTTTACACAACAAAACGTTTAAATTGAGTAACTGACATTTCAGAAAAAATATTTGCAAATATGTAGTTTATTTTCAATGAAAAAATAGTTCCCATAGACGCCACAGATGGATATAGTGTTGTGTGTTGCCATGCAATGCACACTGTAGTAAGTGTAGTAACAGTTTTACTGTAACAAACTATCACTAACATTGGAATTTTAGGTCACGTATACAGACAAGCGGCATGACACATACAGTGAAATGTACCCGTGCTGCAATACTTCATATTAACTAACTGTTATATGTAATAGATTTATTTATTTATTTAAATTACAATTACAATTAAATTAAATTTATCTCTGCTTATTGTTCAGCTATTTGTGTTATATATATATATATATATATATATATATATATATATATATATATATATATATATATATATATATATATATATATATATATATATATATATTATTCAGTAACTACAGTGAACTTATAGGTAATGTATGAGGTTATGATAGTGAAGAATATACAGTATAGGTCTGGACCCACTAGTGGGTCTTGGGAGTTATATGTATTCATGTGTTTCCTCATCATGAACAGTTTGAGTGATTTTCAACATTCCCTGTGACACTTGTGACTTGGTGTTAAGGAAAATTATATTTCCTTTTAATGAAGTAGCAAAAAGGATCAACCAATTATATTTGCCTGAACATAAGCTCCATCTCACTGTCCCACAGGTTCAGTACTCCTCTATGACGTACCTTCCTCCACAGCAAGTGTTAACGGTCTCTCCCTCACAGTTCCACACCCCAGAGCAGAGTGTAAGTGCCTAAGCCGTTGTGTCTAGATTTGTACATATTTGCAATGAGTATTATGAACACTGTTATTTTATCACCAATGATATATTTACAGTGAACAGAAAAGATGTTGTTCTCTCCACAGAGGGAGGAGCTTTCATCGCAGTTCAGTCACATGACATTAAGCCAACAGCCTTTAGGTGAAACATCAGACATGTCCACCTACTACCTGCATGGAGCTCCGCCCTCACACGGCTACACACAACCCCAACAGAATTATGCCCAGCCCTACCCTGCAGATAGCTATTTGGGCTCAGGAATGACCCTGGCTATGCCTACAGCCTCGCCCACACAAACCTGTGGCCAACAGAGCAATCAGGTGCTCAACTGCACTCAATTTCCCTGTTTTTTTTTTTTTGGTTTGTTTTTTTAATGACAGCCTATTTTGTATCTACACTTGTTGGCCTTGTTATTAAGTACAGCTATCACATAGGTTCACTGTAGCTATATAGTTACTGACTGTAAGCTGTTTGTCAGCCCCCCTATAATCAGCCATCAGTGGAAATGTGCCACTACTGAGCAGATAGCATTTGGGTGGATGATCGGTCTCAACAACACTGACATGATAATAACATGTTAGGTGGTGTAATAGTGGTCTGAGAGTATCTGGTACTGAGAAGTACTGCTGAGGTTTTTAAATGCCTTAGTTAGCACACCTAGGTTGAGAAACAGTCCAACAGTCAAAGATATCCAGCTAATGAAGGTTGTGCAATGAAAAATGAGCCACAGCCTCTAGGTGTACAGTTACACGGTGTAAAACAAGGTAGGTGTGTGACCAATAAGTCTACACGGTGCTAAAAAATCACTGATGCATTTACGTCAGTGTAATACCGAGTGTCACAGTGCTGAGAATGGACCACCTGCCACATAATATATAGACAATAGTGTTCCTGTGGTGGTGCAGGTGGTAGAGAGCATCTGACACATTATAGCAATATATAGTATTTATTAATCTACAGTCAGTAATCAAAAAATCTACAAAATTACTTTTAATATACAGCATCTTTATCTCGTAACATGACCAATGAGTGTAGCAACAACGAAGTGCACCTTTAAAAAATTGCCTGTTCAACACATATCAAGTGTCATCTGAAGTATATTCTTCTTTCTCCAAGAACCCCATGTATAGTTATCCTGGTCAGTGTGCCAACGCACCTCAACAGTACGGACCAGCCAGTTACAACACACAGACAGGTACAGGTAGGAAATGTGTTTGTGTTACATTTTTTTTTTTTTTTTTTTTTTTAAAAAAAATTTTTTTTTAAAAAAAAATTTTTTTTTTTTTTGTTTTTTTTTTTTTTTTTTTTATTAAATATATATATTATCATTGTTTTATTTTTTAATTTAGTTTTCTTATTAGAAATAAGAAGATAAGCAATTGTTAAAAAAAAAAAAAAAAAAAAAAAAAAAAAAGTTCAACTCTGAAATTAAATGATTTTTCTTTAAAGCAGTCTGAAACTGTATCACTGAAACTGTATCATTATTATACCATGCTATGATTTACACTTGTGTCTAAGCTCAGCACTTTTTGCCAGTCATATAAAGCACAATCTTAATCTCTCTTTGCATTTTGTTTCCTAACTCATCTTTTGTAACTTTGTTTAAAGCTTTTTGAATCAAATTCCCTGTCTCATACGGTTTTAGTCTATCTCAGCTCATTTTCTACTTTCATTAAGACTTTGGTAATTTTCTAACACCTACAATTTAGTGCAAGCGAAACCCTTGCCAGAGGAGGGCAGTAGACAACCACTGGTTTAATAACTTGAATCAACCTTGACTGAAACTTTGCACCACCTCATTTGCCTTCTCATAGGATACGCTGCTCTCTTAACCAGTCAGCAACAAGCTTACTCAAACATGGTGGGAGCTCAGGTATTACCACAAACACAGAAGAGCATCATGGGCTCCTACCCTTCCACATCATCCTATCAGGTTAGCATATGAACATCACACTGGAGTGCAATTACAGCTGAAACACCTGACATTACACAATAACTTACATATGCTATTCATATGTCTTATTTCTCTTTCCAAGATGGCCCCACAGTTGCAGTCCTACCCCTCTACAGTGTTAGTCTCCAGGCAGGCTGGACACAATCAGAGCACAGGTCCTTCAGCTGGAGTGTCAGTTTACTGCAACCCTCTGAATCATTCTCCACCTCCACCTCTCAGTGTCGGCATCACCTGCCAATCAGCCGGCTGCAGAAATACATGCAGTAGAACCCAGAACCAGTCTTGGTACTAACACATATACACACACAAATGTAGCACACTTTAGAGGAGGGTCTGAGAACCATGATGCAGGTGAACTGTAGCCTTGGTATTTTACCAGAGAAACGTCTCTCTCTTTATCTCTCTCACAAACACACACAGATATATAAGCACCAGAAAATACCAGTATTTTTTACTCACCAGCTGCACATTATGGTGTTCGTTTAAGTGTCAATCACTCCGTAGCACAACCTCCATTCAGAGCAGCAGCACAGTGCGGGCACGTCCAGCCTTTCCTATTTTTCGCATGCTGTTTGATTGGAAGAATTCTTTTACATACACTGACATGGGTGAATGATATTTTGTGCCACTTGTGTCAGAAATGCTGTGTTTATTTGCATTTACGTCTACTACTGCATACAAATGTATAATAATGTGGTTATTAATATTATAATAAAATAGTTATTACATATCATGAATAAAACTCATTTTTACTTCCACGTTCAGTACGATTTGCCACATTTTTTTGTCACTGCCCACTTTAACACTAAAACATCTGCCTGTTGCCTCATCATTAAATGCGACCTGGATTTAAATACCGTTAAGTGTACACTCCAGCACCCATCTCATGCTTGTAAAGCTATGAGTGACCACGTAATCTCCAAAACAGGTTTAAAATGAACCAGCAGTAAAATGCACTTACAACTGTAACACAGTAGTCAACACTAGTAATCAAAGAAACCATACACAAACGCTCAAATGCAGCTTTACTAAGGCCTTTTACTGATTAAAGAGCTGCCAAATTAAATCTGCACATAACATAGCCTTTAATTCAATACAGCTACTGACCTAAACAATGAAATCTTAAATCTTTCTTTCTCAAATATTCAAAAATACCTATTTTTTGGGTTGTGACCCACATGTTGAAAACTATTGTCCTAATCAGTCTTAGAGGATCCAACTTTAATTCTATATATTATTATATAGACACTTTAACATGATCATTTTAATAGGGAATAGGATGTGGTTTAGTTTCTTGCTGATTAAGTTATGTGGAAATTGTGAACATGATAATCCTGGTGTATGTTTCACCTCTTCAACCCTTTCATGTCCATTTCATTTCTTCATTCATCCTGGGAACACTGGGAATGAGACAGAGACAGGATAGAGATGGACTGCCGTCCCATTCGGGGTCTATCACACCGTCCTTCAAACCTAGTAGTTTATGATTTGAGAAATATGCCTTGCCTTTATATTTTATAAAAACATGATTACAGTTCAGAAATTCATTGACTGTGTACTTAATGTGAATGCAGCTATGATTTGTTATTCTTCAGCTTCTACTCTCTCACACATTTACACAAGTGTATTCATGCTTTTTTTTTTTTACGATTGATAGTATGTTCATGTAAGTGTAATAGAAGTTTAGTCCATTACGGTCCGACCAAATCAGTGCACAGACATTTAGTTTCGATGAGCTTTAATAGAAAGGCACAAATACAGGCAGAGTGTAATGTGAGAATTAAAAGCTTTTTCAATACAGAAACAGGTTCAAACTAGACTCTTCGATATCGAACACACCGTCTAGATCAGCTTCACACTTTCTCCCCCCTTCAAGAATTCAAGTATGTTAAAACGGATCGGTTGAGTTCAACCCCACAGGGATGTGATTAGACCCTGTCTGGCTCTCTGATGTGTGTGGGTGTAGGTAGGGAGAAGTCTGTTTCTATAGTGAGTAGATTCTTTGTTGCTAACTGTAATGCATTTGGGTTAAAATAAAGTAATAACGATGGATTAGCTGGTGCCATTAATGGGCCGTTCGGGGATGTGTGACTGTTTGTACGAGAAGTAAGAGAGGAAAATATGACAAATCAAACTCTAAATAAGATATAAAGCTAAGTTTCACAGGTCCTTAAATAATAATTGTGTTAAAAATATCAAACTTAAGTTAGTTTACAAGACTATAATGCTACTGGGATAAACATTTGTGCTCCTAAGAACACACAGAGAAGAAACTAAAAACATGCAATCTCCACTCTTCTGCGTTCAGAGGTCAGCAGCCATTTTGTTCAGGCTGCCTGACCTGCTGTACCTCAAGTAAAATGTCTCCCTTCACTTACAAAAATACATTTAAAGCAGTTGCAGCCTATTTTCTGCTCAGATTTTGTGTGTGTGTGTGTGTATGTGTGTGCGTGTAAGCCTTGAGAGGAGGGTTCTGAGCAGGAGAGAACCACTGCATGGACACACACACACATGTACAGTACCACAGGATGTCTTAAGTAACACTGCCTAAACTGCAGGCTGTTTAAAAACATCAATCCAGTGCTTCCTGGATTATGTCTCCAACAAGCCTGTCTGTCTCACAGTCACAAGTGAATCTACACACACACACACACACACACACACACACACACACACACATGCTGAGATAGTCGACTTGTCTGTAGTGCTTCAATTAGGTTATCTTGCACATTCGCACTCATTCATACTTACATGCATGCACACACTCCCACACGTACAATATGAAGGTGGTGTCCAATCAGGACTGTCCTGTTTGTTTGTTTTTTTAAACTAGCGACGGATCAGTAATGGTCAGATTGTTGATGAACAGACACTCATTTTGGACCATATAGGATCAGAAAACATTTCCATTAACCACATACAGGCACACACAAACAAACACAGGCGACTGCAGGTTGTATAGGCCCATCTCTAAATAGCTTGCTCTCTCATCCTTGTTCTTGTCGAGGTATGTGTGGTTCAGGGTCACTGCTTCACCTTTCCTCTCCTTCCCTGCCTCCCTTCGCTTCATCCACTCCTCGGTTCTCCACCTATTTCTGGATCTGAAAGATAAAGAGGCGCAGGTTGATGTTTTTGGCAGCCAGCAGCTTGTTGCACTCGACGCTGTCGCTGATGGGCAGCGGCGCATACTCCGTCTCGTTGGCATCGTTGGAGAAGACGTGGTGCTGGATGACGGGTTTGATCTTCACATCGTCGTACGGGCCCTTGAGCAGCAGGAAGGAACACTCCAGCGTTGAGTTTACTTTGCTCTTCAGGATCAGCTGGAAGGAGAGTGTGCGCTTACAGGAAAGATTGGGGTTGCGCTCTGAGTCGTTGACGCGTGCCTTCAGCACCCATGTCTGGTTGAGCACGGTGAAGCGCGGCGTCTCGTAGTACAGCCGGGTGATGAAATCGTCTGTGCGGTATGGCCGAAACTGCACCTCTACACTCAGACAAAGTGAAGGGGGAATTTTCAGTATTCAGTATTATTATGCTTATAAGGTGTGTATCTGATGCTCTTATAAATGAGCTTTCTGAAATGTTCTTTATCAGCTTTGTTCGAGCTAGGTTGATAATCTCAAAACATTATGTAATTAAAGGTGCAGTATGTAATGCTGAATAGTGTATTATACCTGCAATAATCCTATCTTTTCAAAGACATAGTAGAAAAAAACGGTCACTGTCATGCCACTCCTTTGTTTCACGCTTATATTTACATTTTTCCAACATTTTCCCTGCCCTAAACGGGTATAAAAACCTATAAAGTGTATGTAGCTTTACAAGGAGGGATGGAGGAGTAATGTGGCCCGATGTGAAGCAGAGTTGCTGTTACCACCATAATATGAATTATTTTTTAATAACAGCACATTCTGACATGTTTTAGTCCTCTTAGACCACGGCAATTTGCCATCCATCCATCCATCCCTTTTCTGTACCACTTATCCTACACAGGGTTGTGGGAAGCCTGTCCCAGGGAACTCGGGGCACGCCCTGGACAGGGTACCAACCCATTACAATGGATTGTCAATTTGGACAATTTGGAAATGCCAGTCAGCCTACAATGCATGACTTTGGGCTGCGGGAGGAAACCGAAGTACCCGGAGGAAACCCCCAAAGCACAAGGAGAACATGCAAACTCCATGCACACAGGGCAGAGGTGGGAATCAAACCTCAACACTGGAGGTACATGGTAAAAGTGCTAACCACTAAGCCAACATGCTCCCAGCAATTTCCCAATGATATCCCAGTGATTTCCTAGTGACTGCAATTTTGAATCAATGAACAACATGGTTATAAACATTTATAGTTAAATTTAATATTGGAACATCTGCAATACAAGTTAGTTATTACTTACAGTGCATAATATAACTGTTTCAGAAATCAAAACTAAATCTAAGACAAAACAGAGGCAATCTGACAAAACACAATATTTAAACAATATTGTTATTTATTAAAGCAAAAAAGTTTTCCAATACCAACTGATCATGTGTGAAAATGTATTTGCCCCCATAGTTACTAATTTACCAAATCTATGAAACTGCATTTATAATGAGGTTCAGCTGGACTAGATGCAACCACACCTGGTTACTGCAAAGCCTATTCAATCAAATCAATGAAATGTAATTAAATAGAACTTTTTCAACAGTATGAAGTTGGTTAAAAGGTCTTACCCAGTAACACACTACGCCAAAGTTGAAATAAATTCCAGAAATGTTGAGGAAGAATGTGATTGAAATACATCAGTCTCGGAAGGGTTACAAAGCTATTTCAAAGGCTCTTGGACTCCAAATAACCACAGTGAGAGCCATTATCTCCAAATAGAAGAACTCACCACAGTAGTGATCCTTCCCAGAAGTGGATGACCATCTAAAAGTCCTCCAAGAGCACAGCAATGACTCATCTAGCAAAGTCACAAAAAGGCCAAGGACCACATCAAAGGAGCTACAGACCTCTCTGCATCAATAAAAGTCACTGGTCATGACTCCACTATCAGAAAGACACTGGGCAAAAATGGCATCCATGGAAGAGTGGCGAGGTGAAAACCACTGCTAACCCAGAAGAACTTTAAGATTCATCTGAATTTTGCCAAAACACACCTCAATGATCCTCAAACCTTTTGGGAGAATGTTCTGTGGACTGACGAGTCGAAAGTGGAACTGTTTGGAAGACAGGGGTCCCGTTACATTTGGCGTAAACCAAACATAGAATTCCACAAAAAAAATTATCATACCTACAGTCAAGCATGGTGGTGGAAGTGTGATGGTGTGGGGATGCTTGGGCAACTGGGTAACATGAATTCTGCTCTCTACCAGAAAATCCTAAAGGAGAATGTTGGGTCTTTAGTCTGTAAGTTGAAACTCAAGCGAAAATGGATTACGCAGCAAGACAGTGAACCGAAGCATAGGAGTAAGTCAAGTTCCGAATGGCTCAAAAAAAGCAAAATCAAAGCTTTGGAGTGGCCTAGACAAATTCCTTACTTTAACCAATTGGCAAGACTTTAAACAGGCAGTTCATGCTCGAAAATAAATAAATAAATGTGTGCTTACTCAGGTTGCCTTTGTTTTGTGTTGTATTTCAGTTGAAGATCTAAAACTATTTAGTATGAGATACACACAAAAAAAGAAGAAAGCAAATACTTTCTCACAGCACTGTATGTTGCAGTACATGTAAACATTCGTTCCCTCAGTGCCTCTCTTTTTTCTGTCTAAGTTCATAAGACAAAAAAACAGCTTGTCACGTTACAGAGAAAAATGAAAGCACTCCTGAAGCACTGACACTGAAGATGTGTCCATAAATGTTAAATGATCTGCACTTATATAGCACCTTTTTAACCATAGCAGTTCTACAAAGTGCTTTACACCATTTCTCATTCACCCATCCATACACACTTGCAAGGCGCTAGGCTGCCATGGGGTTCAGTGTCTTGCCCAAGGACACTTTGTCAAGTAGAGGCACGTGGGTCGGGAATCGAACCGCCAACCCTACGATTAGTGGACAACCCGCTCTACCACCTGAGCCACAGCACAACGTCCTTGCAGAAACCTTAATCAACTATGAACAATGATAACATTTTAAAACAAGCACAATGATATAAAACTACGATTTGAATTACAACTTACACTACAGTCAGAGCTGTGCTGTTATAGAAACTGAATCAACAGCTTCTGGCCAATCAAACAGCGCTGACCTATAAACATTAAAAAATACTAATGATATCAGATGTTCTAACGATAACAATGATGTCCTTATAATTGCATGCTTTGCTGTAACTGCTATAACTCTGTGTGCTGTGTTTGTACATGTGTACCTGTGAAGCCGATCTTCTCGAAGCTGAGCAGGCTGAAGATGCTGTTATAGAGCTGCAGCTCTCGGCGATGGCTCTGATCCATCTCATCCAGGATGCCCATAAGCTCGATGCCAGTCTTAGATGGGTGGCAGCAGTCAACCTCGTGGGCAGTGAGCTCATGGAATGGCCCCTGCCACGGACAGCCGATCCTCTTGTATTTACATTGCGTAAGCCTACCAAAGTCCGTAAGCAGAAATCAGAGATGCCACACTAACAACATGATTTAGAGACATTGTAATTAGAGAAGAGCTTGGTGGGGTGCTGATGCGTGTTTCTCAGTTGAGTGAGGATGTACCTGTCCTGGCACTCTTCTGACTGGTGGTGGTCCAGGCTGGAGCGGGGGAACTGTTTGAGGCAGTAGCTGCAGTCTGAGGGCAGTTCGCTTACAGCTTTCTCTACAGCCAAGTTCCTGCAGCACAGGCTCTTGCTGATCTCACAGCGGCAGTTCGGGCACGTGGCCTGCTCTTCCTTTAGCCGTGCGTCCGCCAGCAGATGGATGAAGCAGCCAGCACACATCAGGTGCCCGTTTGTACACTGACACAAAAACACACTTTAATCAAAAGACAGCAAACAGTGCATCCAATAGTCTCAGTTCTGATAAGTAAAAAACATTGGTACATTTTGTTGTTGAACTATCTTGCAGAGGCTACATGACTGTACATGAAAGCTGAAAAGTTATGGCTACTTTGATCTTAATCAGTACCCAAACTTAAAATCGGTTTTGTCCGAATTGACAGAACTGTCATAAATCCATGGTGGAAACTGCCTGAGGCGGCCCCTGAAGGCTGATTTCTTATAGGTCACAGAAAGGTGGTCAAAATGACAGAATAACACTAAAACCTTTATTGGGCACCATGCTGCAAGGTCTCAAGAAACCCCAATAAAGCCATCTAACCTTCTTAACCTGTCTGTGAGATATGACAGGAAGAGGAACAGTAAATAAGAACAGGAAGAAACGAGGAAACAAGATGACAACTTCCAAAACATGTAACAAAGAAGCTAGGGAAACTGGAGCTTAGCTTGCACAACGTCAATCATTTAGATCTCCTTGTAGAGTTTGTGATTTTCAAATAGCAGTTCTTCAAATTACCAACAGCTCAGCTTTTTAGGCTATATACAGGTAGATAAACATTAACTAAGTTAGTTACTGAATATAAGACCTTATATTAGGTCCTAACTGGTAAGCTTGCTCATCATTTTTCGGAGCCTAGCAGCCTACAGCATGGATTAGAGATGTAATTTGTTGTACCTGAAAGCGAGGTTGTCTGGACTAGCCAAAACTAAAGTTTACAATAAGATACAAGTATTGCTGCAATTAATTAAAATATATACATGACCGTTAAATTAATCAAACAAATGGTGTTAGTTAATAAAAAAGTAATTAAATTGTCACTGTTAGTAACACAAAATTGACCAAAATAGTATTGATTTAAATTTTTGGATGTATTTAACGTAACCTCTGCATTGTTGATATCATCTCACTATAAACATGTCCTTGACTCTGGCTAATATCCTTCACGAGGCGCAAACGGGATCATCTTTATCATGATCATCTTATTTTACTTTTCTCAACAGTGTCTAAGAGTGATTGTTAAGAGCTGAGTGGATTGTTTAGTGGATTTGTTTAGTGGATTTGTGATGAATGATACAAGGACAATTAACTGATTCATCCTATCAATGTTCAAATATAAAAATATTCAGTGATTAAAGGGTATTTAAAAAAATGTTAACACCTAAATATCTAGGACACTGCAGATTTTCAAAGAAGTATTATTCTTTTTTTTAAGACTTAAGAAAAATAAAATAGGTTTTATGCTTTTACTTTTACTGAAAATAATATTACAAAAAAAACTACATCTTAGTTCATCTGAGTAGATAAGCTAGAGGGGATACTGTGAAAAATGACAACTCCAGTGTTGCTTTTTTCTAAACACAAACAATCTACAAATTCCTCTGTTATTAAACATCTGTTTCATTTTGAAAAAGAAAAGAAGCGTTGATGAAACACTTTCTTGGACAGATAATAAAATCGTTCTAAAATACAAAGGAGGTTTTTTGTGTTTAATAATTCTACCGTCACAAACCTTGTGATATGATGTATTCTTGCACATAGTTTATCCAGAATAAAAGCACACTTGAGTGTTTTATACAAAGATTGCATTTGGAAGATTTGGGCCTCTCAGAGCTCAACGGTGTCGTAAAGTGGATCACTGACATCAGTTGCTACTAAGAAAGAACCGCTGTGGCGTTAGTAAGTGTGCAGTAATGTTTAAAGTGTTTAATGCCTGTGTTTATGAGCAGTTTTTTTTTAAGAATGTCCTAATTTAAAGGAATACAGGAGGAACATTCTTGGGGGAGGGGTACTTAAGACCTCCTCGCTGATTGGCTTAAGGGGATCATGTGACGCTGAATTGCCATGTTTACCCCTGGGCTGAACAGCTGGTCAGGTCACAACAGTGCTGCAGTCAGGTTCTCGATTTTCCTACTGGATTGGTCTACATGTAAACTGCATTCATGGGATGATTTTTTCCCCCACCGTTTTCGGACGTAAATGAATTCACATTCCTAAACCTAAATTTCTCAGTAGTCTTGTGTGCGCTTATTCCTAGTCAGTGTTTCTTCATGAAAATATGAAAATGATAGTATTTATGAAATTATAAAAAAGAAATATAACATTTCATTCTGACTTATTATAACTGTATTATAATTTTGATATTACAATACATCTCGCAATGACACACACAGGATGGACATTAAAAGATACTCCCAGGGTTATGAGTTTTGAAACTGAATAGTTTTTGAGAGGTTTTCATGCCAACTGGGTCGTTTTAGTCACCCTGACCTGGCAACCTGGCCACAGTTACACATCCTCACATAGGAAAATCAAAGCAAACACCAAACTACATGAACAAACGAACAAAGTATTGTGTGTGTGTGTGTGTCTGTCTGTCTTTGAAAGACATCAACAGGTCAGACTACCCTAAAGGTCACACCATTCCTTTCCTGACTCCTATCAACAACTATTATACATCTAATGTACAGCTAATAAGAAAAAATAAAAATAAAAACCTTTATGGACTTGGGTGATCGGTGTAGTTCAAAATCAGGCTATGGAAAGTTTTGTTTATTTTGCTTTGAGGTAATGTCTCATAAAGGAGATTTCAAGGGCCCTGGGTAGACAAGAGGCCCAAGAAGACCCTATCAAAGGAAAACTGTCCAGGAGAATGAAAACTGTCCTTGGCAGAGAGCCCAGTGCAATAACCTGTTACAGGACCCAAAATTCCTCCTGGTGTCCCTGGTTGCCTGTATTGTGTATTACTGTGTCTGGCTTATGTCCCGAAATGCACATCTGCAAATATAATATGAGCATGTAATCATGATAATTAGAATAACAATAATAATAAGAGTAATAATGGTGTATCTGTGTGAGTAATCACCTGGTAAACAGAGGCTTTGGGTAAGTCCAGGCACACGGTGCAGCACAGGACGGAGTAGAGGCGCTCCTCGAGCTTACCCGCTTCACCTTCCTGCAGCCTCACGCGCTTTTTGGGCGGCGCGTCCGGGTCTGTCTCTGGACCAGAACCGGAAATGGCACCCTCTCTCCGCATGCCCGATTCTTCCTGAATCCCGGATAATCCCGCACCTGCAGCCACGGCCTCCGGCCCGACACCCACGCCGGCTGAGGATGAGCCTGGAGCGGCCGCCACCTCGCCTCGCTCTTCCATCGAAGACATCCGCGTCCGACCCGCACACGCAGGATTATTATTATTATTGTTGTTGTTTTTTTATTATTATTATTTACTGTGGAAATGTGGACCTGCCGAGCAGCTGACAACGCGCCCGACTGTGTATAAACTCGTCCGTAATAATAAGCTCCGATTCATATGTGAGTCCCTGACACAACAAAGTGGACCCAGTCCAGAGGAAAGTGAACACCACAGACTGTATGTCTGGCTGTGAAGTGCAGATGTGGTGGCTTACTTCACTTCCCAGTGGGTATGAATATGCGAGAAGGTTTAGTAGCGTGCTGTCCCCCTGCATCCACAGCGCAGGTCTTGTTGTTGCTGCTCGCCAGCTGGAGACTCCGTTATTCGGCTGTGGCAGTGCGAGCTGCCCGGGCTAACCGCGTCCTCTCCGCCTTCCGGAGTGTGCACAGTACACACACTCCCACACACTCTCTCACACACACTCACACACACACTCCGGTCTCACCTGAAAGCCTAAAACCTGCTCTTCTCGCTGTCGTCTTTTCGATAGTTCGTCCCTAGGTCTACACTGCCATCTTTGTTTTTTTTTTCCTGTCACCCCCTCCCCTCCAGCGTCCCCCTCTCCTAGTCCCGTCTTGATTCCACCAATCAGAGCTGCGTTTACACAAACCGGGAGGCACCACTAGCCAATCCCGTGTCCGGTTAATAGTTGTTTACTGAGTGTTTTGCCCATAGGTGTCATGGTTGGTGTCTGCCAGTCCTTCGCGTCCTCTCCGATTGGCTGCGGCACAAACCCGTGTTTCATCAGATGACTGTCAATATTACAGCTACACTGTAGTGGGGGGTATTTTAAAGAGGACTTGTTCGCGCATGCGCAGCGGCCTTCTGCAGGTCAGCTTCAGTAAGGTGACCACAGACCAGAAACAGAGATGTATGCGACAAAATGGCAGCGTCAACGACCCTTCTGTTCTGTTATGCTATTCACGAAAATAACTTGACAACGAGCTGCTTTTCTAAAGCAGGGGTTTTCAACTACCCCCCCCCCTTCCCCAGTCAGAGACCCCTTCCAATGTTAAACAATTGGCATAACATAAAACGTTTAATATTACACATATGACACAAAATACTGTGTGTAAAATGATATTTATGTGTTATAGTCAGGAGAGGTTTTTATTTCCAAACCTGAACCCAAACCTGTTACACTGTTAAAATGTGAAAAATGTTGCACAATATTGAAAGCATTTTTCCCCCTAGTTACATTAAAATTGTGGTTGGATTCAAGTTGACGTCATTTATAATCGTTTATTCTTTAGGTTAAAACCATGCAATTCAAATGACCAATGATCAATTAGACAACTTTGAAAGTAGTTCATCTTGATGAAGATCATCATACTGTATGGTGATCTTCATCACCACATTGTCCTAAAAAAAAAATACAGTCCCTTCAGGATTTTTTGATGGCAGAATCAAGCAAACTGGGTGCAGGGTGTACCCCGCCTTGTTCCCGATGCTCTCTGGGATAGGCTCCATGTTCCCCGTGATGCTGAAAAGGAGTAAGCGGTAGAAGATGGAGGGATGGAGAATCAAGCAAACTCAAGCAATATTTGGAGGAGCTTGCAATTTTTCAAAAGTACAGCAGATTTTCTGCAGATTTGGGCCGAGATGCGTCATGCGACGTCATCATAACGCACATTCAGCCAAAGCCCTCGTCGATTCACATGTGTTGAACATGAGTACACCTAAAAGGTTTCATTTACCAACAAACATCACTGCGAAAGACCATGAAAAACTGTTTTGTGGAATTGCAATTTTGCCAATTCAAGCTGTTTTCTGCAAAGAAGCACAAATAACTCTGTTGCATCAAAAAAAAAAAAACAACACAAAAACTCAGTTGCAAAAAATCGCATCACAAACTTTGAAAAAAGCCCCAGCAAAATCAAGCATTTTTAGCTGCAACCATCACAAAAAAAACTACTGGGAACTCCTCTATAGACTGAAAATAAAATTGCAGGAGGAGAATGAGATTTAAAAAAAAAAAAAAAAAAAAAAAAGATAATCATAAAAGGATATAAATGTAAATTTAGCATGATCTTTTACCTCTTCTCACTTGCTCTCTTTTAATCATATAAAAAATATTACAAAACAAGTGTGTGTGTATCTTCACAATAACACCATGGCATTGGTAGGTTACTGTACTGTACTCCAGTTATTATTTGTCTGTCATGGAATGAAACACGAGTGTCCCTGAGTGTCTAATTGCTTCTGTTCTAAGACGCGTCTAACAAGATCAACTAGCCTAGGTATGGCAACTGACAATGTGTGTGTGACATAAGACAGTAGGGTGGGTGGTTTAGGGTTCCTGGGTGTAACTGAACGTGTCTTTAGTTCAGTTACAACTTCTCAAATGTTGCAAAAAATATTGTTTCTAATCTTTATGAACTTACACAAAATAAAACACTTATTCCATTTATTTTTAATGTTAATGGTAAAAATAATAATGTTAGAAATTAATATTTTACAACGATCCAGAAGTGGGTAGAATAGCCACATTTTTTACTCAAGTACAGGTAAAACTACTACTTATAAAAAATAATTACTACTAATAAGTAACAGTAAACGTATGTTAATAATTACATGAGTAAGAGTAATAAAGTATCCAATTAGAAGACTACTCAAGTATCACTTCAAATCGGATCAAAATGAAGGAAAAATCCTGAACTGCATGGAGAACTGTAAGTGACACCTCTCCTTGAAAATCTATCTGTTCTCTTTATGTGATGCAAAATGCAGGTTCAAAATCAAGCAGCATATTCCAGTCCTGTGATGGGTAGAGTAACACACAACCTGTCATTGTCAACACACACACATACACCCCAAAAAACAAAAACAAACATTTTCCCAACAGTTGACTGTCTTTATTTTCACAACATGTTAACCACACAAACTTGTCAGCATCTGCATTTAAACAAGTCAACAGAGAACAAAAAAACAGACTATGGAACAGAACAGAAGAGAAAGTGTTAGTATTTATGTTACATGTATGTGTGTGTGTGTGTGTGTGTGTGTGTGTGTGTGTGTGTGTGTGTGTGTGTGTGTCCTGTGTGTGGACTGACCCGCTAAAAAAGTGAGCTCTTGTTGCATCCGCATTCAGACTACTGCAGCGTATCACGAGACTTTCAACCTCATTATATGTGATATAAACTAATTATTAAAACTACATATCCATCCATCTATACCGCTTATCCTACTGGGTTTTGGGGAACCTGGAGCCTATCCAAGAAAGCATCAGGCATCATGCGGGATACCCCTGGACAGGGTGGCAATCCATCATAGAGCACAATCACATACACATTCACACACCTAATCATACAAAACAGACACTTTAGACATGCCAATCAGCCTACCATGCATGTCTTTGGACTGGGGAGAAAACCTGGGTGTCCAGAGGTAACCTCCACAGCACACGGAGAACATGCAAACTCCGCACACACAATACCATGGAGGGAATCGAACCCTCAACCATGGAGGTGTGAGGCAAACATAAAACTACATATATTCATTAATATTTAACAGTAATGGTAGAACTCTACCGAATATAGCAAAGTAAAAGTACATTTCTGTGATTAAAAATGAATTTCAGTAAGAGAATGGACAGTTAAACCTGCTCTTAAAAGTATTTTTTTTCCCAAAAATTTACTCGAGTAAATGTAATTAAATAAATATAGAGCGTTACTACTCACCTCTGCAAGGATCTAAATATAAATCTGCATAATCGTTAAAGCTAATTTGTGACGATGCCTATTGTTAGAAGTGCTGTACAAATAAAATTTTATTGAAAGTTAATTGAATTGAACAAGTGCATTAGTAGCAGTCTTTTCAGATCAAAAATTAAGGAAACAAAACACTTAGCACTTAACATTACAGTTAAATGTGTGTACGCCAGTTGAAGCAATATCTGTCAAAGATAATTTATAATGTAAGACACTCAAATAAGACACTTTAACCGAACTTGTTGGTAGTTTAATAATAGTCTAATAACAGCATACCAAGATGGTAATAAGAAATAAAAAATAAAACTCCATATGTGTAGAAATATGAGTAAAATGCTTTCTTGTCAGCCTGGTGATTTGTAGCTATCACATTTTAATACACAAATGACAGACGTATAGCCCCAAAAATCTCAAACTGAAGGTATTGGTAGTATTTAATACACTGAATGTGTTTGAATACACGTTATTCCAATCAGCTGAATGTGAAATCAGCTTATCATGATTTATGATCATTTGTGTCTGATACAGATTGATTACCAAGCCTTACTGTATATGATTTTTCAAATGACCCAATTGCTACACTGGAGATCAGCCAAACATTTTTGCATAAAATGACTAATAAATATTCACTTGTTGATAAAAAAAAAAAAAAGTCTTGGAAAGTACCACTGATTATAAGATTGTGTGAAATCAGAAGACGAAGCATAGCAATGATGCTGTTTTTTAATTTTGCAACAAAACATGTTCTACTTGTTCGGTCAGTGTGGGGTGTGTTGAGAGCTAATATTAACAGCTAACCTTACAGCAAATGCCTACAAGGTATGTAATATAATTTGAAAGTCAAATTCTACCAATTTCTATTAGACTGTTATGACTTCATTTGAACTGTTATGTGAAATATTTACATCTTACATTTTGAAATATTTATATCTTCTGCAGCAGCACATTTTCTTTGGAGATTTTAAAGATTAATTATAGCAAATGTTTCCCATTAATTATGTATACCAAATTGTAGCAGGCAATATTCAATGTAATGTTCAAACCAGTAATACAAAATATCTCGTTATTTTCACAGAACTCTTATGACGTTTATTAATACAAAACAACAGATATATGGAAAAATACCATTTGTTACAGATATAGAATATCACAATACTGATTTGGAAGAAGGGAAAAGAAATCCCAGAGTTTAGTTACAGGATATGGGTCATCTGTTCTCACCAGCCAGGTGCCTAAAATGGCTGCCTTTTATCCACACAGTCATTGGCACTCAAGTTACACACATCAAGCCCCACCTCCAATATTTGGATTCCTACAGTGGTGGCTTTAATGTGCTTCTTACCTTTTGAAGGACTGTCATGATCTTTTGTAGCTTTGTGCATATTCATGAAAAGGAGGACGAGAGAGGACGTGTAGAGCTTGCATATATTACGTTCATTTTCTTGCTCTCTCTCACCAACATAACCCAAATAAATTTAAATAAAGTGGTTTATTTGTTTTATACCGAAGATTACAGGTTCTAGAACTGAGTGGAGGACCACTAGAGTGGTTTGCTTCTGAGCTAGTGGAGTATTCCCATTTGCTCATTTCCTTGCAGAGTGCAAATAGCAAATTTTTCACATCGTGACTGTGACCCCATGTCGGTAGCCTTTAAAAGATCCGTGCTATGAATGAGAATCACTAATGTTGATACTGCTCTATATTGAAGGATGAGAATCACTCAAGTGCTGATGCCGTACTTTAGGCCTGTGGTCACCAATCCTAGAGCTCTACCTTCCTGAAGACTTTGGCTCCAACCAGAATCTTGTCCACCTGACCCTCTAATCTTTGCCTTATGAAGTTCTTGATCAACTAAAACAGGTGTGTTACATTTGGTTGGACAGGCTAGCATAAGAATGAGAATCTCTCTGTTTTACACTGAAGATAAAAATTACTCAAATTATGCAATTGTTCTTTACTGAGGATAACAATTGCTCAAGATGCAGATACAGTTCTTGTTGATGATAAGAATTGCTTAACATTCTGATACTACACTCTATTTGTCATAAATATTGGAGAAGGACTAGAGACTATGTTTCCCATCAACCACTGCACCGCACCTGATCATACCACATGACTGCAGTTCGGGTGAATGACCACTTGTATATAAGTCATGTTTTGCACTGCACACATTGTCTTTTTTTGTAGTAAGTACTATTACTACAAAGTACTATTACTATTACTAGTACTATTGTTCCTGCTTTGTTTTTATTTTTATTAAACATTATCTGCACTTGCATCCATCTTCACCTCCATAACCCTGCCACTATTCATGCAAGACTCGCTCAAATACACAACCGAGTACAAGGGGTGCAATTAAGCAACACTATTTGTATGTGTCTTTGCTTCACAAATTTAAAGGAAGAAGGCACTTCTTGGTCTTCCTTCAAGTATGCCTGCACAATAACTTTCTTTATACAACGGGCTATCCTGTCTTTAGAGCAGAGCTCCTTTATGGTGCTCCCCAAAGCATATAAACAGCTGCTTGTTATCTTTCCAGCTCAAGGTCATTTCCACATAATGCTGGAGATTCCTCATTGGTCACAGGGCTGGTGTGGGCACATTCTCATCTTCAATAGCATCAATGCGGACTGAAAGAGCATGCAATTTGCTAACCACCATGAACATAAAGATAGCCAGCAAAAAAAAAGTGTCTTAAGCTAAAAAACACTTTATATGGGTGCCGTACATTGATTTGTATGGTAAGCTGCACAAACTACTTAGCACCAAGTCTAGATCCCACTGTGGGATCACTGTTTTATCATGAGGTTTGGAGATGTCCTGCATCTTAAAGAAAAGTTTTGACTAGTTTCTGCACTCTTTTAACAAACCGATAATGTGTCCCAAGTGCCCAGATAATTCTGCTATACAGCTTTAGATTAGTTGCAGAAAGAACTACTTGAATGAAGCTGAAAGTGAGTTCTTCCATTAAATTTGTGAAGCAAAGACAGAAACAATGAACACATTTAGTGTTGCTTAATTGCACCCCTTGTACTCGTTTGTGTATTTGAGTAAGTCTCAGGTTAGGATTATAGAGGCAAAAACGGATGCAAGTGCAGATAAAGCTTAATAAAAACAAAAACAAAACAGGAACAATAGTACTAGTGCCAAAAATCTTCCACAAAAAAAAAGAAATCAAAATAGCATATGGTGCAAACATGGCGAGAATAGTAATACATCCAACATTAGAATTACCATCATCAAACACTGTGACAGTACAGAGTAAAGAGTAACAAAAATAGCAAGAAAGAAAGGATAGAGCACTATAATTAGCATCTTGAATCCATTTGTTCAACTCCTGATCGAGATGAGAACAGGAAAAAGGAAGAACATAAAGAAGCAGGCACCTTTTATATGTTACTCATGGGACAAGGTGCCAACTCAGCCAGGAAATGGGGATAACTCCACTAAATCCAAAAGAAACCACCCTGGGGGTCCAGAATGAAATGAAGTAAAACTTGGTTCATTTCTTTATATGTGTGAATACTATGGACATTTTCTTTGCTGTTTCCCTGTAATAAGAAAAGAAGGGAAAATATCTTTACTTATAAACTCACTCATAATATAAGTTATTTTAATAATGGGCAGCTGTTTTTATTAAAAACAACAACCATTACATTCCAACAATAAAGGTCTTATGACACAGACAAAACATTGTAATACTGAATCTGTTCTGAGGCACGGTGGCTTAGTGGTTAGCACATTTGCCTCACACCTCCAGGATTCCTGCCCCTGCCCCATGTACGTGGAGTTTGCATGTTCTCCCTTTGCTTCAGGGGTTTCCTCAGGGTTCTTCGGTTTCCTCCACCAGTCAAAAGATATGCATTGTAGGCTGATTGGCATTTATAAATTGTCCATAGTGTGTGAATGGGTGTGTGGGATTGTACCATGCAATGGATTGGCACCCTGTCCATGGTGTCCCCCACATTGTGCCCTTAGTCTCCTGGGATATGCTCCAAGCTCTCCCTCAACCCTTAGTAGGATAGGTGGTACAGAAAATGGATGGATGGAATATATTCTGATCCAGTTTTCTATCAAAGGAATATTCCTCATTCATCTTCAACAAGCTTCAATCTTCATTCCTGGTCAGGGTTGGAACTGATCTGGAGCTCAACCAGGAAACACCAGGCACAAGGTGAGAGAATCAATCCCAGATGGAATCCCAGTCCGTTGTAGGAGATCATGCACACCCACACTTATTCACACCTAGGGGCAATTTATTGTAGCCAGTCCACTGAGCTTTGAATGGAAACAGACACCCTGATGCTCTGAGGCAGCAACTACCTGCTGCACCACTGTGCCACCCATTACTAAATCTACATAAGTACTAAGTACAGCATAAACTTTGGGTTTTGTTACTCACACGTTCTTTAATATTTTTAAGATATTATTTCTCCTCAACCACCACTAGTGTGTAGCATCCACCTGGATTATGTGATGATGTGCACCAGAACACCCACCACACACTAGCTATTAGTGGAGAGGAGAGATTGATGTAGCCACTTCAGAGATGGGAATCATTATTGGGCCATGAAAGAGAAGAGCCAAAGGGGGAATTTCACCAGAAATGGAAGCATTTCATGTTTACTTTGCTAACAAATAATCATTCTTTCTACATTGACCATATTGTTAATACATAACCAGTCATACCCTTTGAAAATATTAGTCCCAGCTTTGAAAAGGATTTATATTAAATTTGAGCCTCAGACTTCCATTATAAGTGAGTTTCATATATAAACAGGTTTCTTATTATTTTCTTAGTAAAGGGAAACAATTTTTGATACAGATATGGAAAAAATAAATTATAGAGTATTTTTTAAATTCCTGTCAAGTAGTAAAATCATACTGCAAATGCGGTGAGGAGTTATTAGTAACGCCTGTGATAATCGGTTATATGTTTTGAAGAAATGCAAATAACTTGAATGAATGTGCTCAGGTATTTGCTCAGCCTTGTGCTATGCCTCTAGTTGAGGTTATCTAAAATAGTTTTCTGTGATAATGGTGAATGCATTCATCACAATGCTGATTTTGCTACCTACCTTAATGCAGACGTCCAAGAGACCTGGATTACTTGGGTATATCAGCTTTTTTTAATTAATACTGACACCTCCAGCAAGTTACCATTTTTGCTGTTTTCTCCTACTTTTGATGGTCTCTCAGGAGTCTGCTTATCTATCGGGTCCATGCTGGTTTCTCTGTATTTGTTTGTGCTGGTTTCTCTTTTCCTATCAGTCTGTGCCACTTGAACTATCTCTGCTGACATATCTAGTTTCGGCTGATTTCCCCAGGACCCATGTTCTCTGCGTCCTGTTTTGAGTGTGTCTTTCTTGTTGTTGATAATGTTGCTGGTGTCTGTCGCCTCCTCCTGGTCACTCAGTGCTGCTGCATGGAGAAGCCAGCTGTTCTGCAGAGTTTGACTGGCTGTCAGTCTCACAGTGGGGTTCACTTCTAGAAGAGCACTGATCAAATCTTTAGCTCCTGAAATGCACACATAAAAACACACTGTCACAATTCAGGAAAAATGTGCTACTGGTGGATTTGTAGATGGAGGAGAAGGTAGTACAGTTCTAGTTCAAGGTCGCACCCTCAGACACATGGTCCCAGTAAGGTGACAGAAAGTGGACCTCTCCTTTCTGGATGAGATGAAAGAGTTCCTCCTGATTGCGTTCTGGACTGCGGAATGGAGGGAACCCACTGAGCAGCACAAACAGTATCACACCCATCGCCCAAACGTCCACTGCTACACCATACCCTACATACAAACACACAGGTGAGCAGGGTACAAAATATTAAGAAACGCAAACAATTCTTGGGATTTTATACACATTGACAAGTTTACAGTATTAACAGATTTATATACTTAACAGGCTTCTGAGCAGCTCAAACCTAAGGTGCTGTTTATGTTAAGTTTGCATTAATTTAAATAATGTCCCACCACAGGAGTTTACAAGAGCAGAATGTTATGAGAACATTGTAGTAATGTAAATTAGGTTTGACAATAGTTTTAGAAATGTGCTTAGGAGCTCGGTTTTAGGGAGCACATGCTGACCTTTGTCACTGAATTCCACAATGTAAGCTACAATTAACACTCAAATAAAATAAATTGCTTTTCAGACTGCCATTACAAATTATATTCTAGCAATTCTCCAGCCCCTCAAGGCAACAGGAAAATGTGAGCAACCCCAAGTTTTTATAGTGTAGCAACTCACCTGTCTCAGCAAGAATCTCGGGAGCAACATACGTAGGTGTGCCGCACACAGTGAAAACTGGCTCTGTCACTACCATGGCTAATCCAAAATCAGCCAGCTTTAGATTGATACTGCCATTGCTGTGCCACTGGACCTTAAAGTATGATTGAGAAAGATAAAAAAAAAAGTGTTTGACTAATGATCTCAAACTAGAAACAATATTTGTCAAAGTGAATCTATTTATTTCTCACTAGAAGGTTTTCAGGCTTGATGTCTCTGTGTGCGATGCTCTTGTTATGGATGTACTCCAGAGCCTGGCTGATGTCCTGAATCATCCTAGCTGCACAAGGTTCACTGAATTTTCGACACTTGGCAATAGCATCAAACAGATCGCCGCCAGTCACCAGCTCCATTAACAGGTAGACGTGTGTGTCTGTGTGATGGGAGCGCAGCAGCCGCACTAGGCGTGGGTGTGCCAAGCTACGCATTAAGGCGATCTCGTTCTGTATCATGTGGACTCGGCCCTGCAGTTTGGCCTTGTCTACCATCTTCATGGCAAACGTTTGAGTGCAGCCACGCACATGGCACTTATACACAACTGCAAAGTTCCCATCACCCACCACACCACCAATGTCATAGCAGCGCTGGATTTCCTTCAGAGAGACCTGCATACCGTCGGGTGGGAGTTCCTCCCACAAGTCTTTCTGCTCTACCATTTCTATTGGGGTTTGTGCTTTGGGGCTGTTGGAATCATATTTCAGATTGTCTGCTTCAGTCTTTTTGGTCTGTGATGAGTTTTTCGTCCTGTTATCCTGGGAAAGAGGAGCTTTGCTCTCATTTGTAGGCTTTTCCAATTTAGCAGACTTTTTGTTTACAATTGGCGGAATAGGTGGACCAGCTCCTCTACAGCTCTGGCAATAAACTGGCTCCTTCTTCCTGTCTGTCCTCCTCTCCTCTTTTGTCTGAGGTTGTTGTGCTCTCCTATCCTCCCTGTTGTCCCACTCTCCTCTCTGCCTCTCCCTCCTGCCTCTGTCTTTCTGCTTAACTTGTGGTCGAAATGGCTGCAAATGATTGGCTGGTAATTGGGATGTGATTGAATCAAGGGCTACGTTTAAAGTGGAATCAACTTGGGGCACATCATCATGGAAACCACTATCTGTCTTGGCAGCTTTAGACCTCAGGATCCGCTCCCACAACCTCAACAAGCTGTCGCAGTAACCTGGATTGTCAGGATACAGCTCCTGCAGCGCAGCCTGTACTTCACTAACGGATGGGCGGCTGATTCCAAAGGCCAGGAAGGCATTACCAAATTGGAAGAAGTCAGAGAGGCTGTGCATCTCTTGCCCAGAAGCACTGAAAAGGCGTCGAACACGACCTCTGTGCCAGCATGGGAAGCCAAGAGCTTCCGACACATCAGCCATCAACAGCTCAAACGTCTGTACAGCGCGTCGGTTTAACAGCAGAGTGATCTTCCGCAGATTGTGCTCACCACATGGCCGAACCACTGTCACAATACGTGGGCGCACTGGACTAGCTTCTTCGTGTCGTCCATGATATCCATTTGCTCTGCGCAGCACAGGCTCCTCCCACCTACATGGGCCAATTCTGACCTTTTCCAGGGGCCTGTAGCCTCCAGAACATCTCAGGGTCTTGGAGCTGAATGTGTATGAAGGCAGTCCTTGTCGAGGAGCAACATTCGGACACACAGGCAGTTTAGTTCTTTGATCTGAAAAGACACACATAAACGTTGACTTGTATACACTGCTTTGAGGTACACATACCACTGTGACCTACATGCCTGGTCTGTTGTTGTGCTAACTTTATCACCCTTGCCTACAGTCATCCCCTGGAAAATGATGTGTTTCCGTTTCATACGCTAAAAAAAAACAAACTTTTGCCTCAGCTTTGTTTTTGAGGGAAAAAAGCACACTAGGGAATTAAGGAGTAAGTCTAACATTAATAATTTAGCGCAGGTGCACATCGAGAAGAAAGTCTGAGCCATGTGGATTCTCAAGTAGCATCTCACGCTCTAGGGGAAATGAAAAGGTTCAAATCTGATTGAGTCGGATCTGCTTACACTAGACACAGAGGCGTAACAGGCATAACAAATTCTCTTGGTAGTGTATTCGTTGTGCATTGACCATGTGTGTGTGTGTGTGTGTGTGTGTGTGTGTGTGTGTGTGTGTGTGTGTGTGTGATAAACCTTGTTACTAATTGAGTAAGACAGAAGCAATCAAAGGACTTTTCACTTCCAAATATCACTCGGAAAAAAAAATCTTGCCAGAATAGGTGAGGATCAATCAAACCTGCTTCAGATTCTCAGTAGCCTATATTTTCTAGCTTAATAACGTTTGATTATTTCAGCTATACAAAGGAAGGTGACAGATTGGCAGCAAAGAAAACATCACTGACGCTTAATTCCTTAGCAAATATAACTAGGTGTAATGTTTAATTAACCCAACAATTTGAAGGAGACTAAAATCAAAGGAGACTAAAAATTTCTAAAATCAAACGTGAGTTGTTCTCGTATCTTTTTCATAATTGACTGAAAGTTACCTGCCACTTTCCATTTAGGCCTGGCTGCTTCTTGCACTAGGTTTCTGCCCCACATGGTGTCCTCCTCGAGTCACTGCTCCAGGCTGCTGGAGATTTTTGGAGCCATAAAGGCGAGTTTAGCCATAACGGGAGCGCAGAAATCACCTAACGCATGTTCCCTGCCGAGTGACTAACTTCATGAACAGCGAGAAGGCAACAAGCAGCAAACTTCGACGAAACATCCTTACATAATTAACTACCGAAACGCTCCAACGAGCGATGCTGCCAAGTGAGGTAACACAGGCATGAGGAGAGGGCGCATCTTTTGGCCGGTCTACGGGCGCGCGATACCGGATACACTACATCCTGCAACTGCGTCTCCGAGGTAACACACGCGCACACACACGCACACACAGTATGCCCGTGTGAAAACCGCTACCTCCACCTAAGGCGGATACAAATAATCCGCACTGAGTTGATTTGACCCAAGGAGCTGGGCTGAGGCGTCGGGGTGCTGGAGGGTGTCAGTGAAAATGACCTAGCTAGTAACCCAACGGTTGGGTTACACAAAACTACCCCAAAACTACCCAAGACTGAGAAAATAACCTAATTAAATGACCCAAAAGGCTCAACCAAGCGTCTGGGTAGAAAAAAATAACCCAGCATTTTTTAGAGTGTGGGATCGGACCAGCCTTTGATCCCCATGACCACCATAAGCCTTGGACGCCCACTGACCCTGTCACCAGTTCACTTGTTGTCCTTCCTTCAACCACTTTTAGTAGGTACTAACCACTGCATACTGGGAACACCCCACAAGTCCTGCTGTTTTGGAGATGCTCTGATCCAGCCATCACAGTTTGGCCCTTGTCAAAGATTCTTACGCTTGCCCATTTTTCCTGCTTCCAACACATCAACATCAATAACTGACTGTTCACTTGTTGCCTGTCAGTGGTTTTAATGTTATTGCTGATCGGTGTACAATGAGTTCAGGTTATATAGGACACATTTACTTCCTTCTGTTGAAAAAAAAAGTAAGAGTGTCTTTTTCTACAATTGTTAGAATATTATAAAGGATTTCAGAAATGTGCAATATAATGTCAAGATATTAACAGGTATTTCCCAACAGATTGGCCAAAATAAGGAGTGTCTAATGTGTCCGTAGTGTATGAATGGGTGTGTGAATGTGTGTGTGATTGTGCAATGCGATGGATGGCACCCTGTCCAGGGTGTACCCCACCTTGTGCCCGATGCTTTCTGGGATAGGCTCGACCCTGAAGAAGGAGTAAGCGGTAGAAGATGGATGGATGGATTGATGGGCCAAAATAAATAAATACAAAATAAAAATAATAATCACAATACCTGAACTCATCTTATTCCTGTCCTTTTTGATACTAACATCCAGTTTCCTGAAGTCTATCTCAGGTGACTCGGTGCACAACATGGGGGACACCCTGGACAGCAGGACACAACTGCAGACACACTCACACACCACAGACAATTTCGAGATACCAGTCAGGCCACAATGCTTGTCTTTGGACTAGGGAAGGAAACTAGAGTACCCAGAGGAAACTCCCAAAACATTTGGAGAACATGCAATCCGTATGCAGGCGGGTATCAAACCCCCAACTTTGAAATAATTCACTCCAATACAGTCTTCTTGATCTGTTCTAACAATGCCATATTGCTATGGCAAATCTGTTTCCATTCCTTTTGACATATAACTCTCCTAGATGTCATCCCCTTCCTTTTTCAAATAAGGTCTGGGGGTCTAGAGTGTTATGGCAAAAGGTTTTAAAGTTATATTTAAATTATGTTTTTTTGTTGAGATTTAACCCTTACGGTGTGGATTGCTATGTTGTTACAGGATACACATGTTTTATTGGTAATTTTTTTTTTTAATGTATGATGACTTTTTTTTCTGCAATTCAAAAACGGCCCTCAGGAGTAAGCACAAGTTTGCTTTTGTAATGCAAATAAATCAAACCAATATCTTACATATCTTTCCCCCTTTTGTCTCTCTCCACTTCCCCCAGTGATACTTCAACCACAAACCCCCAATACTCTAGTAGTTTGTTGGTGTACATTTCCCTGGGTTTATTCTTAATACAGGCCAGGTCCTATATGTCTTTCTTTGCTCTGCTCTGAACTCTACGGCCTTAAGATGTATACATATGAGTCTGTGAGTCTTTGGTGTCCGCATCTCGCATTTCCTCCAGGGGGCGATGCACAGACGTGATTGAAAAAGCAAGGCTTTTAATGATAATGAGTGCTTAAAATACCTGAAACCCCCTTATACACAATTACACCTTGAGGACAAAATGAAGCAATAGCCTGATAGCCTGTTAGACACCGAATGTCGCTCAAAAACCTAGTCAGAAATTCAACTCCATTGAAGTTTTTGGATAACATATGTAGCAACTCCATTGAAGTTTTTGGATAACATATGTAGCCATTGAAGTTTTTGGATAACATATGTAACCTAGTCAGAAATTCAACTCCATTGATGTTTTTGGATAACATATGTAGCCACCAAACATAAGTCTACAGAGTGTAGAGAGCTTATTATTATTTACAGACCCCAGGACCATATTCTGAATTTCTTGGTGAATTTTCAGATTTTATCTTGAACCTGGTTGTTTTTTTAGTCAAAGCATTAATTGTTGGCGACTTTAATATTCATTTTGGTAACCCGGAAGACCCTCTGAGAACAGTGGTTGTGTCCATTCTAGATTCAGTAGAGGTCAATCAGAATGCAATAGGACCCACTCATAATGGCGGTCACACTCTTGATCTTATTCTTACATATGGATTACATATAGAAAAAATATAGTCACACTTCCGTAGTCTGAAGCTATCTCAGATCATTATCGCATTATCTCAATTGCATATTCATCATAATATATGCACCGTGCCACTCTACCGCGTCAAACGTACATTCACTTCAGCTACTGCACAGTTTTATCAATAACCTCTCAGGGATATCAACTATGATTATCACCGACTGATCCCAGTGAACTTGATCAGGTGACTGAAAGCTTAGAGTCAACATTCTGCTACATGCTAGTTAAGGTAGCTCCACTTAAAAGAAAAATTCTTAGAGAAAAAAAGCTAGCACTGTGGTATAAAGATTACACACGCACCTTAAAACTCGACAATAAGAATGTAAATGACGTCAAACCAAATTGGTAGTATTTCAAACAGCATGGAAGGAGAGCCTCCTGAACTATAGAAAATCTCTTAGTGCTGCTAGATCAGTCTGAAAAATGAACTAGGAATAAAAATACCACAGAAACTTGCACACAATCATTATATATCAGCAAGGATTTCATGATATTTTTACATTGGCAAAATTTTAAATATTAGAAAACAAATTCAGACTATTAATTTAAAACCAGACAGTTTTATAAGTAAACCTCAGATAATAATATAGCAATATCAGATCAACAAATAAAATGTTTTACTCCCATTATAGAGATCAAACTAATTTAATTAATTCATCAAAATCATCAACTTGTGAATACTAAGAATACTAAGGGAATGTACCTATATCATTTAAACCTAAAGTCATCAAACCCCTGATTAAAAACCCTGACCTCGATCCTTGTCAATTATCCATCTAAAGGCCAATATCAAACCTCCCCTTTATCTCCAAGATCTCCGAAAGAGGTTGTAGCACAGCAGCTATGCTCGTAACTACATAGTAATAACATTAATGAACTGTATCAGTCAGGATTTAGGCCTCATCATAGCACAGAGACAGCGTTAGTTAAGGTAGTAAATGACCTACTGCTGGCCTCTGATTAGGGTTGTGTCTCCTTGCGTGTGTTACTTGACCTTAGTGCAGCTTTTGATACAACTGATCATACTATTCTCTTTAATAGACTAGAAAATGTTGTTGGCATTAAGGGAACGGTCCGCTCCTCGCTCAGGTCTTATTTTACTGATCGCTATCAGTTCTTAGATGTAAATAGAGGCTTCTCTGTGCAAATTGAGGTAAAGTTTGGTGTTCAGAATGTTCCTTTTTAGGCCCATTGCTTTTTATTTATATATATATATATTGGGTCAAAATGTTTGAAAACATGGAATTTGCTTCCACTGTTATGCTGATGATGATTGACAGTTGTATGTTTCATCGAAGCCAGATGACAGACTGTAGTTTAATAAAGTTGAGGAATGTGTAAAAGACATTAGCCACTGAATGCTTACTAACTTCCTCTTACTTAATTCTGATAATTCTGATAATTACTTATACTATGACCAAATACAGCTAGAAGTAAGCTTTCTGATCACATAGTAATGCTGGATGGCATTTCTGTGCAACCGTAAAACACCTTGATGTGAATATTGACTCCAGTCTTTCATTTGACACTCATGTAGATAATATTAATAAGATAGCCTTCTCTCATCTCAGAAATATTGCTATGATAAGACATATAATGACACTACACAATGCAATTCAAAAATTATTTCATACTTTCGTTACCTCTAGGTTGGATTATTGAATGCCATTCTGTCTGGATATTCCAGACATGCAGCTACAAGGGTCATTACTAGAACCAGAAGATATGACCACATCACCCCTGTCTTATCCACACTGCATTGGCTCCCAGTAAAACTTCGCATTGATTATAAAATACTACTATTGTCCTATACAGCACTGAATGGTCTTGCGCCACAGTATCTGAGTAAATTTTTGGTCTTTTATGATCCACCACGCCCACTGCGATCAAAAGATAAAGGCTATTTGTTGGGGCCTGGAATAGCCAAGGCTACAGAAGGGGGAAGAGCTTTCTCTTACAAAGCCCCACAGTTATGGAACAGCCTTCTGATTAGAGTTCGAGACTCAGACACAGTTTCAGTGTTTAAGTCCAGGCTGAAAACATATTTATTTAGTCAAGCTTTCTGTGAATCGTTTCTTTTTCTTAGGTAAAGGAGCAAATCTAGAAGGCTCACAGGCATATAGTGTTGTGGTGAACTGGGATGTTTGGATGCTGTTGAGACCCCGCCCTCCCCTCACCCTTTCACACGTTCACCCAGGTTTGTTGATGGTGGAGTGCACCTTATGTCCCAGGGCTCCCATATCATGTCTGTTTTCCCTTCCGGCCCTCCCTTTTAGTTATGCAGTCATAGCATCTTGCTGGAGTCCCTGCTTGCAGTCACTCAAAGTACATTGTCCTTAACCTTTACGGAACAATAAGCATACCTAATAATCTTTCCCTCTTTCTCCTTCTCTCTCTCTCTGTCTGTCAAGCTACACATTACTTGAGAGATATTAGTGATCCTGACCCCTTCTGCTCCCCTGCCCCATCCACCCTGATGCCCTATTTCTGGTCGGAGTTCTCATCAACTGTAAGTCACATGCTGCTGCTGAGGATGGCACCACGTGGTGCAGGTTAAAGATTCTTGAGATTGCTCAGGATGGTACCAATAAAAAACCACAAGATGGCTTTGGACCCAATTCATATGAACAGTTATGCTATGAGGGCTAAAATTACAATTACCACAAACAGTTTTGCAGTCAAGTCTCCATCAGTGAACAGTGGAGAAGTTTAATAAAACAGACTTTATATAAAAAGTGAAATGAAATTTCCTGGTTACACAACTGCACTATTTCAGCATGTAGTATCAGCACATTTACAGAAGTGATTTATATATAATTGCACAATCCAGTGTCACCCAGATGAAGATGGGTTCCCTTATGAGTCTGGTTCCTTTCAAGGTTTCTTCCTCATATTGTCTCAGGGAGATTTCCTTGCCACCGTCGCATCTGGCTCGTTCATTAATAAATTCATACATTTAAAATCTATACCCTGAATTTATCTTTTTCTGTAAAGCTGCTTTGGGACAATGTCCATTGTTAAAAGCACTATACAAATAAAACTGAATTGAATTGAAATAGAGTACTAGAATATATCAAGTAGTAAGTATGAATAGTTTATCCCAGTTCAAGTAGCACTTTCAACACCAATAAAATAATTACTGCAGGTATAACACAAGCAGCAGTGCTGTATATTTCCCCACTCATGTGTGATTTCTGTCTGCTGTCTTTCCACTTCCAAAATGAGTTTTACCTCTCACCTCTTTCCCTTCAGTTCATTTGTACGCACCATCTGTCTCTCTTTATCAGCTGTTCATGTCAAATATCAAGCATGTGATCTCAGCATTGAGTCAGGCTTGTATGTTAGTTAAATATACTAATAATTTGAACAAGATGAGTATGTGTGTTGATTAATAGGGTGTGGAAGCCTGTAAATAAGCAATCATTGGTAGACATGAACACTCTCCAGCTCATTAGATAAGATCACACTGTAAAGCATGTATATACACAAACACATGTCCTGCACTATCATTGTGGAGGTTGTTTTTATAACAACAGCAACACAAAATTGCATTTCATGCAAAATAATGTTAAATTTATTTTATGTTAAATAAGAATTGGATTGGGTCATTCATTACGTGTGAGTTGCTTTGGATAAAACAATCTGCCATTATGAATAAATGCAAATGTGAAATTCCTGTTAAAGCAAATTATTCATATTAATATCTATATAAATCCCACTCACTGTTGCATCCTATGTAATTATCTGTCATCTGCAATCAGTAAACATACACATTAAAGCATAACTAAATTCGAAGTATGAAAATCTTAACTACCAATTACAGCAAATAAGCTGAATGGCAATAATAAGGCCAGTAGACAACTTAGTCTTGTAGACTAAGACTCAATAGACTAGTATAGTCTTTGGTAGGTTGTCTATAGTCTTTTAGTAACTTTGATAGATTAATAGGATATGAAACACAGAAGAAGGTAACATACTGTATGTGTGTGTGGGTGTTACAAATGACAGAGCATGAAATTGCTTCCATATAAGTCTGACCCTTTTAGCTATCTGTGTAATGATTCAAGTGGAAACAAGAAGAGCCTTTTTTCCAAATATAAAATCATGAAATTGAAAAAATAAGGTGTGGCCTACTTTGGTGGGAAAAAAAGATACAGATATTCCCGCAGGAAACTGGGTTGTGGCTGCACTGTGCAGCTGTTCGTCTTTGTTCCACCCCACCCACCCCCAGCTTATAAGAAGTGAGCTGGTGTGGGGTTAAGTTGCCACTGTTTATACAATCATATTCATTGATTAAATCTTGACTTAGATCAAATATTCTACACATGTTGATGTGAGTGTAGTGACTGGACTGAGGTGCACTGAATGAGATGATGATATCTCTAGTTGTTCAACCTAAAATCCCAAGCTGATTTGGAGCATTGATCAGTTTTTTTATGTCCAGGTTGGCATGTGAATCATTTCATGTTAATTGATTTGTCCCAGCCCATCAGGAACGTGCTGGCCATGAGAAGCAAACAGAACACATGCAGTCACACACATCTGATAACAAACTCCAAAATCTCTGCTATAAATAATTCATAAGATTAAACTCAGACTTTGGGGTATGAACACAACTTTTACACACATTCATTTTCTTACGCATTAAATCGTGTGGAAAATAGCTTCTATATAGTGAGAACAGCAAAGAGAGAAAGCTAAAGGAAAACTGCCTACGTAACACTCGGGTCAGCTGCCTCGCTCTGTAAATTCAATGCCATGCTTCAGTGGCAGAGCAGTGAGGTGTAATGTTACCTGTGCACTGTTGTGATTTCTGTCACACTAACCATGCTGATATCAACTACAGCTACACTCTCACCCTGAACTGAGCAGTAAACCCAGAAAGAAAATGCCAAGGCTAGGAAGCAAGAAATACCCAGATCCTATGTCAAATCCACACACAGGATTGTGAAGGACAGAGAGATAAAGAGAGAGAGAGAGAGAGAGAGAGAGAGAGAGAGCAGCATTGGCACCAAAGAAGTTGCACGCTTGGAAAACATGAATTGAAAATACATTCATACATTGTTATTAATCATACCTTTATCATTTATCTTTGGAAATAAAGGGCTTCATGCACACATTCACACAAACTCATTCACACGTAGGGGCAATTTAGACTCACCAGTTCACTTACTGGGATGTTTTTAGGGCATGGGAAGAAACCAGAAGACCTGGAGGAAATCCTTATGGTCATGAGGAGACCGTGTGCAGAAACTGATGAAAACTGAGCTCAGGATTAAATCCTGGTTGCTGGAGTGGGGAGGCAACAACGCTACCTGCTGCACCACCATGCTGCCATGTGATGATAAGGGCTTCCAAATTCTGGTCAAAAAAGCCCATCAAGAGACATCAACTTTAAAACAAAATTGAAACACCTACAAAATTTATATATATAATTATTGTTTTTAAATTGCCAATTAAGTATAGATTGGAAACAGGCAGTTGAAGCTGCATATCTGCTTTTACTGTGTAAATACAAATTTGAATACAAATCTTGACTCCAAGATAATACAAATCTTGACTCCAAGGTAACCAAAACCACAGTAAAACATGACTGAACGAGAGAACCTTAAATTCCTTCCTGCTGTACTAGATAAATAACCCTTGCAGTTATGGAATATGGCAGTTAACAAGATGGATAGTTAACAAGATGACTGTTAATAAAAACAGTAAACTATGCCACACAAAGGCAATAGTAAGTTATATATGTATATATACACTGTTTTTTTATTTAAATACAAACTTTGTTTAGATGTTTATTTTATTTATTTAGTCAATACAAAATGTTATATATTTCAAACGTTACTTTTCAAACAAAATAATTGTTACATTTTACATAGCAACATATTACATAACAGACCACTTTTCAGACAAAAAACATGCTGAAGACTGTCAGAACTGTCAGAACTGATTCATCAAGATCAGTGATACTTACAGGACAGTTTTTAAAGTACTGTGCAAATGTACAGTACCTGAGACTGTTTTTAAAAAGCAAACAGTCATGACACTAAATATTGACTTTGTTTATTTTATTATTGTTTACTGCTGTTTATGTTAGAATTAAAAAAAACATGTAGAAACATTAAATTTAATTATTTTTAAAACCTTTTTTTCTTTACAGCATTTCTTTGTGTGTGTATATATATATATATATATATATATATATATATATATATATATATATATATATATATATATATATATATATATATATCATACAGTATATCCTATTTGTTATTTAAATATGTTTAATTAGTTTATTCAATATAAAAACTCAATAATTCAATACAATATGTCTGTATATATATATATATATATATATATATATATATATATATATATATATATATATATATATATATATATATATATACTATTTAATTAATAATGTCAATATAGCAGGCTCATCATTGACTCTTAGTGCCTGACAAGGTAAGTGCACAAGTGATGATGCAATACACGAATGTGCACATGGGTGGTACAGGGTGGCAGAAGCCACATGTAAAATTCGCCCCCACTCTGCCACCCCAACTCTGACTTCAGAATACACCTCTGAGAAGATTACTACTCATACGCAATTCATGCAAACTTTTTATCAGTCATATATAGTGATTCATAAAATCACTGTAGTGTTGTAGTTACTATATTATGTCCGAACCCCTCAGTATTAGAAAATTTGAAACTACAGAGTGAGCATGAAGTTGATACAGTGATGTTATTAACTGGTTATTTATCTATAGGAACAAAGCAAATAATTTGCTCAATTTAGTCATATGCCATCCCTTTACAATCCTGACGTTGGTCATTTTGGATTAAAGATACTGCTACACCTTGCTATGCCCAAATAACATTTCTGGAAGAAAGAGAGACAGGCCATGTTATATGTGAGCAAAATTCATATTTTTTGTTCAGAATGTCGTTGCTGCTTTACTGTAAGCTTTTACAATTTTGCTCGAGACAATGTCAGTCTTTGTCTCTCATTCTCTCCCTCTCTGAAACCCAGCTAGTGTTAATACAGCTGCTGTTGTCCACCATCCCCCATCTGTCTTTCGCACCCTGTCTGTCTTCTTTTCTTCTTCGCCTTGGTATGTGTGTGTGTTCTCTCTCTCTCTCTCTGTGTTTTTCTCTTTTGCATTCACTCCTCCATCACTCCTCCCTTTTCTCAGGCTGTGCTCTGACGTCATGAACAGCCGGTATATATCGGCCAGTAAGATTACAGGAGCTCAAGCAGCTCGTCAGCCTCTTCCATCTTTCTGCGTGCCTTCATTGCTCATTCGTTCTTTCTCCCTCCGTCTCTCACTGAGTGCGCGCTCTTGTGTAAAAGATGGCAGACGTTTTCGTCGGCACGTGGAACCTTAAGGAGAGCAAGAATTTCGATGACTACATGAAAGCCCTTGGTGAGTGTATGAATGAGTTTGTAAGTGTGTGTGTATGTGAGAGGGAGAGTATGTAAGAGAGAGCGCGAGCAGGTGTTTGAGTGCTGCGCGTGAATCTCTTCCTGCGAGCACGCGGGAACTGGAGCGGCCTCAAAAGAAATCTTGCGGAATGAATGCAGATGTATTTTGTTTGGAGAAACTGAAATGCATGCAAGTGCGTGTAGATGGACGGTGTGGTGTGGTGTGGTGCGTTGCGTTGCAGGGTGTATCTCTTCCCCCACCCATACACACTCGGGCACGCGCTCACACCCACACAGAGATGCACTGGACCACGTGGGCATGAATAGATCATCAGTGAATAAAAGTAGTTTTACATATTTGTACAGATTTAGTCAATTTTCCTAGCTTTTTACACATTTAACAGCTCTTAAGAGTTAATAATTTTCCTTTTTGGTCATGAATTGATTAGAGAAACTGAACACTCCAGGTGTAGTTTGTCCACAAATGGAAATTTACACAATTACACGAAATGTAGTTAAGCTTTGTTTGGTCCAATGCTTTCTATTTCTTCGTCTTTTTTTCCCCAGGGTGACCTACTTTTATTACACACAACCCCAGTGCAAGATTAAAGAATCAAATCTGACACCTTGGCAAACATGCCTTGGATGAACTAGGGGTTTAATAAATTTGCAACAGGCAAATCTGACACTGTCTGGCTTATTTTCAGCTGGATTCTCAATCCCAAAGAGCAGGTTTAAAAAGAAAAAATTACGGTGGGGTGAGAAAAAAATCAAGCTGCTTCTGGTAGACCAGTAGTGTCATTTAAAGCTTGTGTTGACTTGACTTTGTGTTGCTGTAAGTCAGGACTAAACCAACACGTTCGGACCGGCAGCACTGCACCAACTCGCCCGAGATCTTGCGCATAAAAACGCTCTTGGTTTAAAAAAAAACAAAAAACAAAACCATGCTTGTATGAACTTAATGCATTGTGTTTATCAACAAGCAACAAGATCATGCTAGTGTCAGTTGAAAGACCAGCTTTAGCAGCATGTCTCTTAACCAACTAAAACAAAACCAATTTGCATAAATCATGGAATTAATGCTGGTGTAAGCAGGCTTGTTTTTTTCCAGCATGGATGAGACATCTGTTTACACCTTACAGTACTACACGGGTCTATGCGGGTAGCCTTGAGAAACAGGGTACGTAGTGAGCAGGTGTTGGGTGGAGTACAATTATATTTATTTATTTTTACATTTTTTTTCCTCCCCCATTTTCCTTTGGGGGATTGAGGAACTTGTCATCTAGGACACAAAATGTGCAGTAGCAGTAATACGTCAAGATGACTGGGCATGTCATGAACTCTTTGATTTACACCAAGGTCCTGTTCACTCTACAGAACAAATCAATATTCAGTGCTTACTCTGACTCACGGCTGTAGACCTTTAATGTTGATTTGACCCTTTTGATTGTTCCAGACTCTGGAACTAGCAAGGACATGGTCACCCATGGTTAACCTATGAATGTTGGTGGAGCTTTGTGTCATTTTGTGAATATCTGCTGCAGTAGCTCCTGCCCTGCCTGTGTGGTAGCATTACCCCCACTGTGAAATTTCCGTTGAATATTTTATGCAAGAGTGGAAAATTAGGTTATTCTGAGCCATTTCAATACACAGGAGTGTTTATAGTTTAGGTTAATGTGGGGGAAAGGTCACTGTCTAACTAGAATACCGGTACTTTATTAACTTCACAAATATGCATGTTTTTATTTTTCTAAACTACGAGTATAAATTGACATGAAGAACCATGTAACATCTGTACAGTTTAGGTTTGAGTTTAAATGTATATATTTTTGTGTGTACTAGGTGTCGGTTTCGCGACACGCCAGGTCGGCTGCATGACCAAACCCACGACTATCATTTCCATTGATGGTGATGTCATCACACTAAAGACCTCCAGCACCTTCAAGAGCACAGAAATCAATTTCAAGCTGGGACAAGAGTTTGACGAGACCACAGCAGACGACCGTAAAGTCAAGGTGCCTTTGAGTATATATGCTAATCAGTGTGGAATGTTTTGAAAATGTTAAATACATGTTTTAGATCAGGCTCCCAGTGTACCAACAGTGATGCTTCCGCTGCTGAACTGCCCCTGATGTCGTCCTTACAAAAGAACCTTTGTGTCTTAACAAAGTTGCAGTGTGGACCTAGCTGGCTATGTCCATTTATGTAAATAATGTTTAGCTACTGCCGTGATGGCCTCTTGCTCTAACAGCTAGCTTCATTTAATATCCTTTACTCCAAACTAGTCGTTTTGTTTAGCCAACCTAATCCAAATACAGTTCATGGAATTTATTACAAGCTAATTCTAGCAAATATGAAGTTTCCCTTTAAAAAAAGAAAAATTAAAGTTGTGAAATGGAATTAATGTAATCGGACAGTTCGGTAATGTTAGCAGTCTGGTTTCTTAGGAATGGTTAGTCAGCAAGGTTGAGTTGGAGGGGTGAAGGAAGGAACATGCCATGACTTTGATTTCAAACAAGGCATTGTTGTATCCAGGAATGCTTTTGATAGTGCTGTTACTAAGAAGCTGAGACATGCGGTGATTGTTACAGGATTGAAAGTAAAAATCTAAGTTTATGAAATGTACTTTTTAAATAATTAACTTTGATATTCATGTGTTTGTGTTTTTGTTTCAGTCATTGGTCACCCTTGACGGGAGCAAGCTGATCCACGTTCAGAAATGGGACGACAAAGAGACGACACTTGTCCGAGAAGTTGATGGTAACAATCTCACGCTGGTCAGTACTGTTTGTGCAAGTTTCACAACTGAATTAATTGCATGTCTGCTGGGAGAGATCTTTGCTGTCTTTAGACTGTATTCATTTCAGTCAAACAGAATTTAAGGCGTGTTTGTGGTTTGTTGATTAAACTCGCTCTTTACTCTCTTTGACAGACACTAACTCTTGGTGACGTGGTCTCCACACGGTCCTATGTGAAAGCAGAGTGAAGTTTCTCCCACAACTGTCTTTGTTCTTACTGAAAAAAGCTTTTGCCTTGTCAAATGTGTTTCCAAAAATTGTCAATCCATGTTCCAGGAAAACAGAATAAAACCCTCAGATTACATCCATAAAAACATGGTTACGTTGTTGTCATTAAATTCCTCACATTACAATGGTAAATATCGAGGCTCTGCATCATCATGCCATTACAAATACATTATGCCACCTATTTATACCTGGTAATATTTCCAGCAGCCGATCCAAGCTTCCTGTGCTGGTCTGCTAGGTGACTGTATGTTTGCTGAGACTGTCCCGTATGTCTAATTTAAGCATGTTCCCATATCCATGTCACGTGTGTTCTAATTTGAGTTGATGACTGGCTTTGGTCAGTTCAGTGGGTAAGGAGGTCATACAGGAATGACTTCCCTTGAACTCTCACCTCCAAATTCCAACCACTCTAGTCATGACCTTCGTAACAAAGTTTTGAAAAACTGCAACAAATAAGTGAGTGTGAAAATATTTTAGACAATTTTGCATGTCCAGTTTGCATTTCAGCATTTTTATTCTCCATCAATGGTTTTTGTTTGCGGCAATTCCAGATTTTCTATAAAATGAACAACCTTCAGACACAAGCTGGAAAACTGACTGGTCAAAGATCAGTGCAAAGACTGAAAGTCCTTTGTTTGTGAACACACACACACACACGTCTGGACATGGGAACTCCATGACCTGTTAGCCAGAGCTCATTTGTGTGTCTTGTGCTTATGTTTCTTGTGCTTTTTCTTCTTTTCTGAATGTGTATGGGAATGTCGTGGTCGTTTGTCATGATCACTGCTGTCTGAAGAGGAGTTCTCTCGCTTTCTCTTTTTCTTCTCTTTCTTGGCTTTCTTTTCCTATGGCAGAGAGAAGTGAAATAAAAGCACAATGTGAGTTATACATGCAAATGAACAAAATGAAATTGCAAGAAATGAAAATAATATAGATGCTTTGGACTAAAGAACAAGGAGCTTTAAGAACAAGGGATGGAAGAAAAAACTCAATGCTATCAGAAGGGTGGGACGGAGGGGTGTGTTACAACCTTCTTTCTTTTCTGAGGCTCTGATTGGACAGGCTGGCTGGCTGGTTCCTCCTCCTCTTCTGGCACCAAACTATACTGCTTCTCCCCTGGCTGTGAGAAACAGTCCTTTGTAAAGTGACCTAAGAGCAAACACATGCACAGAAATGAACAAACACACACCCGCATATCTGGACCTTGGGCCTTTGACATACTTTGACAGTCCCATAGCGCTTGTTCCCATACAGATGTTTAGCCTTAGATCAAACCATAGCGACACTGGGAGGATAAAGTGTTTAGACAGCTTATAGGAAGTGAAATTCAAATGCTTTCCCAGTACAAAATCTTTAACAAGAAGAATGTCTGATTATAACAAAACAATGTAATATAACAATTAACAGTCAGGTGTTAAATTAACAAGTATGTAACTATTTGTTACTCGTAGAAGGCACTACCACCTGTCAAAATAATTTAATTTGTGCTGCAACTCAGAAGAGACGCACACAAAAGTTATCAAGTTGACTTGTAATGAAAGCATCAAGCAGCATCTCCAGCTGGTAAATTCAGGCATATTTCAAAACATCAATATATGAATTAAGCATTTCTATAACTTGATGCATCTGTACAAATCCTGCATATAACAGCAAACTGTGTTCCAGTGTCTAGTACAATTTATCCAAACTGGGCACTGGAATTTTTAGAAAGGTGTCTCGACATCCTTTACCTGCCCCTTACAAGTTATTGGTGTATTAAACGTTCATGCAGTCATCTCCACTATCTACTTTATCCTACTTAAGTTCACAGAGGATTTGGAGCCTATCCAGGGAACACAGGCCACGATGTTCGCAAATTAATATTTACCAGTCGAGTTGTGTAAAGAGTAAACCCCCGGCTCAGGATTGAACCAGGGACCCTGGAACTGTGGGATATTACGCTGCTTTGGAAATAAAACCATAAATTTAATGGCCAAGTATAAAGTGCCAATTTGCTAATTTGTAGTAAACATGTAGGGAGGAAAGGGTGTGTGTGTATACATATAACCTATGCTGTTGATTTATTATATATAGTTGCTTGAATAAGGAGAGATTTAGTTAATCGACTTTGTTTCTGTTTCAAATTTTTTTTATAAAGGTTTATGTGATTTTTCTGATATTGGTCTGGGCTCTTGACCTGAAAACATTTTGGATGGGTTGCCGCTTGGCACTGTTGAAGCTCTACTGTAACTCATTCATTATTATTTTACCTTACGAAGAGATTCTGTTCAGATCCTGGTAAAATCCTGGTATATAGTATAAAGCTCTGTATAAAATCATTCTTATAAGCTTACCTGTGCACCCACACTTCTTACAGGTAGTATTGAGCACAGCCTCTAGAATGATTTTCTGACTTGAGTAATCCCGGAACTGCCTTCGCCTGCGTGCATCCTGCCTAGGTGTGCGCACACACACACACACACACAGTTATTACACATGCAAATGAATAATGCCTAAAACCAAAATTAAACAAAAATTCATAAGGCCTTATACATGAACAGATACAGTACAGTGATTAAATAAAGACTACGTACTCAGTCATCACATTGTTGGGATCCAGGTCCCGCCCTGTGCCTTGATTCACAGCTTTCATGGAAAAAGCAAGCTTGATTTTATCATCATCATTAATCTGGCACAAAACAGAAAAAAGCATTGTTTGGAGTGTTTCCATTATATTATTGGGATATAATGAATGCGGTGCAGCAAAACAAATGAAAATTTAGCTATAACATTCCATGGACAACAGAGCTTTGTGATTTTAATTGTGTTGTACGTTGTGTATTTACCTCTCTGCCTATGACTTTAATCCACACTCGCTCACCAACATCGACAATTTCAGCGGGATTCTCAACCCGGGAGGCAGACATATCATTCTTATGAACGAGACCTGTGAGAGCACATATGTACGTTCAAAACCTCCATCCATTTATCAGCACTCAAGATTTGTCAAGCAATTTAAAGAGTTTGCCAACTTACCATGTTTTCTGTATCCTGGAATCTTAACAAAAGCACCATATGCCGTAATAGTAGCCACCTGCAAAAGAGAGTGAGAGGAGGAGTGTTTTTTTATTTATATATATATATATATATATATATATATATATAAATAAATAAAGTTAGATGCTGATAGTGCCGACCTCTCCTTGTAGAATGCTGTACAGCTCTGGTAGTCCATCTAGCCCAGCTGGCTCTCTGCTGTACTCACTGGCCATCACAACTCTTAACAAACACAAAAGCAATTGCTATAAATCTGTAAGCTCCACTAAGTTGCACAGTACCTGCCGATAACTGATTAATCAACCGATATTTTTTTAAATCGATACCGAATGAAAATATAATACTCAAAGTAAAAGATCACTAAACTTCATTACAAAAATAAACAGCAGTGACTGTAGCATGAAAATGTACTGTACTTTATAAAAAGAAAGAAATATTAAGATATATTAACTACTAATAAATATTGTGAGGGAAATTCCTTTTTTACTTTGTAATAATTTTGTTCTTGTTCTGGTTATGTTCATCTGAGGATAACGCCTAAGGCAGCCATGTCATGTCACTGAGATCGGTACAGAATGTGTATCTGCTTACAGAGACACAAACACGTTCTTCTGTTCAAGGTTCGTCTGCACATCTAAGACCCTAAAACAAAGCCTGTTCGCACTGCCTCAAACTGCTTCTTATCGGTACACAGAAGTGTGTCATGCTCCTGGTTTCATATATATAGTAGTAGTTCAGCACAAGCGCTTCAGAGCGCTCTCATTATTCTATACTGCTTTATTCTATCCTATATTAACCATCTTGCTGTAATAAACCATTTCACCTTCAGATGACGAGTCTGCAAGTGTTGTCTAATTTCCACGACAATATTAAAGTAAATAAAAAAAAATACACATCCAAACTGAAACAAAAATTAACACTCTAAAGAATAATAATGGAGACATCAAAAATTAATAAAACGACACTTCAAATAACACAAAAAAATAGTCAGTCATAGTTCTTATTTCTCCTCTAGAGACCGCTCTCATTACTACCTCTATTAATGATAATACTTTTTAGCTACACTAATTGGCCAAAATCACTCGAAGAGATCATGCAAAACTCACCGCTTCCGATAAGTTTGTTATACGGTTTGTTTGTTTGTTTTATTTCCACCAAACAACGAGACAAGCTTGCAGTCTCGTTACATATTTACTTCCCGTATACAGACGGAGGTTCAACTTCCGGTTCAAACAGCGCCATGAAACAGATGGCAGCCAATGAGATCGTTCACAACCTAAGCGAACCAATGAGAAAACAGCGACTGTAGCGGAAGTGTTCTCTCAGCCCGAGCGAACGTTTAATGGTGGTTGGTGGATGGTGGACTGGTTAATTCATACAAACTCCTGCTACAAGAAAACTCCGGTAAATCTGTTCGTTTTCTGTCTTTCTACTGAACTGCAACGATGATTGAAGCCGTGAAGCGGGGCGCGGACATGGCGCTCGTTCCCTCGGGGGTGAAGAGGCCCAGGACCGAGCTGGTGGCAGCGGCGCAGTCCCAACAACTCACCACTATGGTACTGCATGTGTTTCTGAACGGATTCATGCATTTGTGTGGAGAAGAACTCTCTTACTCCACTGTTTTACACACAGCCTAATACATGATTTTATGACATAAGGTAAATAGCCAGGTAACATCGACTCTAGTGCACACTTTTTAACAGGAGAGTAGGCGATTTTGGACCTAGCGGCAGGTGTGTTACTTTAAAGTGCCCCTATTATGAAATTATCAAATGTTACCTTTCATGAAGTGTGTTCTAGAGCCCAGGCACTCCATAGTCTAAGCATTAGTTGGACACAACCGGCTTTTATACCGATTTGTCCATACAAAGTACATATCCAAGCATAATAAGAGCAAAACATGAGCTCATGAATAAGCATGGGTGAATCTTTTAATCAAAGTAAGGCTGATCCTTAGTCATATAAATTGAGTGGCTAAACTTGTAAGGGCTAAATATAAAAATACATACATATGCCAGGAATACACAGGTCCTACCCTGGGTCAGATCAGATTCGAAGTGTATTTGACATTTCCTGAGCTGGTCCACTGATTGTATTTTGTTGAACAGCACAAACCCAGATCTTGCGTGTGAACACTGGACACACAGTCCGATAAATTTTCTCATAACTTGCCAACGGAAGCTTGTAGATGTTGGTCACAGTTATTCAGAACATTACTTGTGGCTCTGATATTGCAGACATAATGGACTTATGGTATTGGTGCATCCCTAAAACTTGACTGTTTACATCAGTATTCTGATATTAATCAGAATTTGGTTTATTCGAATTAGTATTGAGTTATGAAAATGCTGCAATCCCATTCAGATTAAGACAATAGTCTGATTCCTCAAATTCTGATTCCCTGGAATATGTCTGTTTTAATCTGAAATTTGTTGCACGTAAACATCTTTTTCAGAAAATCCACTGAAAGGAAAACTATGCACATGCTCAGTCCACAAGGAGTTGTCTGTGCTTACGGATGGTTTCCTGTAGGTTAGGTATTTAGGAATGGCAACGCGGGCATACTTAAACAACCATGTATACAGGAATATTCAGATGCCTGTACGCATATAAACATCGTATTCGGATATGGCTGCAACCCGAATGTAGACCTTAAACAGTTATTCAAATAGATCATCCAAATAGACAGACAGATGTGAATGGGGAGCTTGTAATTGAATGCCCCTGCCTCAATAAAATCCACTGATAAAGAAATTATTAACTTTAACTAAACTCACCATTAAGCCTATTAATTGTTTCTAATAATTGATGATGCCTGAAATGACTGTTATTAACTGAACAATATTCTGGATTATCTTTCTGTGTGTGTGACTTGGTTTCACAGGGTCCTCCACGCAGCTCCAGTTTGCAGGCTCCCATAATGTTGTTGTCTGGGCATGAGGGAGAAGTCTACTGCTGCAAGTTTCACCCTAACGGCTCCATGCTTGCTTCTGCAGGATACGACCGCCTCATCTGTACGGCATTTCACTGAGTACATTAAAAAAACTACTGAGTTTGTTTAGAGTTGTGATGCTTTTCCATTTTGTGTGTGTCATGCATTGGTGGGAACATCTCATGAAGGCCCTTTACTAGCGAAGATAAAGGAGTTTTACCGAAACTCTCAGTTTTATCACTCACTCCGCTTTAGATTAACTGACTGAAGCCGCAGATATTGGTGTTTCAGTATGCTGAGTAAAACCAGCGCTTCTAGAAAAGTCTGTCCACTCTGCAGTCCTCTTGCTTGGCAGTTATTTCGGTCTCTGATACAACAGAGGGTTTTCATTTCATAAAAATATGAGGGGGATTTTTATTATCATTTTGCGTGTCCAGCATTTATTTTGTGCTTTTCACATATTACTGCATGTTACTTGACTAATTAGTTTAACTAACTATTCAGTGCTCTGTCTTTTTTTATATATGAAGTATTTCTGAAATGCTGTTTGTGTCTTGTCCAGTGTTATGGAACGTGTATGGAGAATGTGAGAACTTCGCCACACTAAAAGGCCACACTGGGGCTGTAATGGAGCTTCATTATAATACAGACGGCAGGTTTGTATGTTTGCATGTTTATGTATAGCACTCTGATTTCTGTGTTGAACATGCTCTTAGTAATTTGGTCTCTTGTCTGTGAGATCGAGTTCTGTGAGCAGGGCCGGTGTAAGTTTAGGGTGCTTTCACACATTGGTCCGTTTGAATTAAACACCGACATCTGGTTCCAAGCGAACTCCCTCATGGTTTGATTAGAGCCACAAAAAGCAGTTTGACTCCGAATCAACCCAACTGCAGGAATTGAACCGACTATGCTATGTTGGACCATCTATGTTGGTTTGCAGCAATGTGATCATGTGAAATGATAAACTTAGCGCTGGCTCCTTGTTCTCCATGTTTAGGTGATTTTAAGATTTCTACTTGGCAAAGGTTTGTTTATCTTACATGGCACCCAGCCTAAATATTTTTGCTTTTTGGTTAGTTTTTTATGTTCAGTATTAAATAAAAAATTAATCAAGTAGAAAACAAAAGTATCAGTTTCACACTCAGTACGTTTACATGGACAACAATAATCCACTCTTAATCTAATAAAGACCATACTTTGATTAAGAAACTACCATGTAAACACCATCCATCCATCTTCAACCGCTTATTCCTGATGTAAACACCAACCTTATCTAATTAAGGTCATAATCTTAGTAAGCTCTAATCGAATTAAGACTCCTGTTTTAATCGTATTATGGATGTGCGTTACAGACATATAAATACCTTAATCACATTATGAACATCGCGTGTGAGTTTTCATTTTGCGACAGGACACGATCACACAGGGCAGTTTTACGTTTTATGGCGAATAAGAGAGTTCGGCTGCGTCCCAAACTGCATACTTGCCTACTATAGGCCTGTAGTGGGGAAAATACATGTATCTCGGCTACTATACAGTAGGTAAGTATGCGATTTGAGACGCAGCCCACGGCTTCAAGCAGTTGTCTATTTGCACGTACAGCATGACAAATAATAAACTGCACTTAAAGCATTCATAAAAAAATACCCAAAACTGTATACGGCACTATTACGAAGACAAACTGTATGTTGATACGTGAAATTTTGGAGTGACGTCGAACAACGTGGCGCGGTGACGTAATGATTTAAAAAATTAGATTTATTCCCTTGTTCACATTTAGAGAGGCTAGAGTTTCATCTTTTCTTTCTTTCTTTCTTTCTTTTTTTTTTTTTTAAATAATTATTTTTTTTAAATAATCTAATTAAGAGCTATAACATGTAAAACGGGCACATGACAGGAGTTTTCTAAAAGTGACTCATGTAAACACCTTAATCACATTATTACCTGACTAAGGTCAATAATTAGATTATTGCTGTCCATGTAAATGTAGTCACTGATGCAGATGCAGAAACCGGATGAATAAGTGTGAAAACACTACCAGATGTGAGTTGCAAAACGGACTCACAGTGCAAACTGAGCCAAAGGACAAGCTGTAGTACTGCGGAAGCGCTATATACAGTGCATTCGGAAAGTATTCACAGCGCTTCACTTTTTCCACATTTTGTTATGTTACAGCCTTATTCCAAAATGTATTAAATTCATTATTTTCATCAAAATTCTACAAACAATACCCCATAATGACAATGTGAAAGAAGTTTGTTTGAAATGTTTGCAAATTTATTAAAAATAAAAACCAAAAAAAAAATGCACATGTACATAAGTATTCACAGCCTTTACCATTGAGCTCAGGTGCATCCTGTTTCCACTGATCATCCTTGAGATGTTTCTACTACCTGATTGGAGTCCACCTGTGGTCTATTCAGTTGATTGGACATGATTTGGAAAGGCACACACCTGTCTATATAAGGTCCCACAGTTAACAATGCATGTCAGAGCACAAACCAAGCGCTGTGAGGCAAAAAAGTGAAGTGCTGTGAATACTTTCAGGATGCACTGTATCGTGGATAAAGAAGATTATTTCACACCGATTGTCTACTCATAAAATGTCTGCGATTTTCACATGCATATAACATTTTTTTCTGATATAACATGCTTTTTGCACTTTGGCAGGTGCAGCATGAAACAGATTTCAGAAAGCGAAGTTAACACTGTCAGTATAAGATGCTTCATGAACACCTTTTCAGATGTCTTTGTCTGTCTGCTCCCCAGTCTGCTCTTTTCAGCCAGTACAGATAAGACCGTTTGTGTGTGGGACAGCGAGACGGGTGAGCGTGTGAAGCGACTGAAAGGCCACACGTCCTTTGTAAACTCTTGTTTTCCTGCTCGCCGTGGTCCACAGCTGGCCTGCACCGGCAGTGATGACGGAACTGTGAAGGTAAATAAGACCGAAATCAGAAATGCATGATGAGCTACACATGAGAGATGAGGATTGTGGATGGGATGAGATCATTAAAATCTCTGATTATGTTGTACACTGGGAGGGATCACTGTGTTCAGAGGGCAGGTTGAATTTAATGTGTGGTGCTTCTTGACAGCAGGAATTTGCAGTGAGAAAAATCCCAATGATGCCATAGCCATCTGAGCACTGGTGTATAAAATATGAGAGGGATTATTTGGCATTATATGCCAATATTTTCTCTTGCATTGTTTAGTGTATTTGTAGCCTAACACATGTGGATGGGAACTCGTATACAGAAGAGTGCTCTCATCCAAGGATTTTCAGCTGCAATGGCTGGTCTCCTGTTTCAACAAGGAAGCACATGTTTATCTGTTTCCTCCCATCAGAATAGGGGTGAACATGTTAGTTGGAAATGACTGAAAATTGAGGATAAATTTTTTTAAAGAAGAAATTTGTGGCAAGAAACAACAGTTTGGGCAAAAACAGTATTTTGCTATTATTATTTTTGTCATGGGGCCTTAGCGCTTAGCACGTTTGCCTCTCACCGTCGAGCTTCAATTACTGCCTCTGTCCTGTGTGCAGAGTTTGCATGTTCTCCCCGTCCTTCAGGTACTCCAGTTGAAAGACATGCACTGTAGGCTGATAAGCATTTCCAAATTGTCCAGAGTGTGAATAGGTGTGTGAATGTGTGCGCAGTGCTGCACCCTGCGACGGAATCTGTCCAGGGTGTCGTAAAGAACTAATTGTTTCTTGGTTTTCAGCTGTGGGACATCAGGAAGAAGGCGTCCATTCATACGTTCCAAAACACGTACCAGGTTCTAAGTGTTACCTTCAACGACACCAGTGACCAGATCATCTCAGGAGGCATTGACAATGACATCAAGGTAGAGCGTCCATGTGCCATAGACATGCCCACACTGCCTCGGTTTGTGTTTGTCAGTGGGTTTACTTTTCGTGTGTGTGTGTGTGTGTGTGCTGCAGGTATGGGACCTGAGACAGAATAAGCTGATTTACAGCATGCAGGGCCACGGAGACTCCGTGACAGGACTCAGTCTCAGCTCAGAGGGATCCTACTTACTGTCCAACTCCATGGACAACAGTGGTGAGTGGCTGCATTTGGTGTGTGAGGAAGAGCAATGCAGGAGCAGAGTGTGAGACTAATATACTGTGTGACTAAACTCCTGTTTTAAATAATCTCTCCTCTGTCATTTAGTGCGTGTTTGGGACATCCGTCCATTTGCCCCTAAAGAGAGATGTGTGAAGATTTTCCAGGGAAATGTCCACAGTTTTGAAAAGGTAATTCTTGTGCTCTTTTTAAAAAAAAAAAAAGGAAAGGGATTAGGGGTGTAAATAAGTTTTATGACTATACGATCTAATATTGATTATTTTAGCCAGTGATTCTATAATTGCTAATACTTCAGTGACCGCCGCAATGCGATTTCTATCCGATCTATTCAGGGGCCTGCAATCGATATTAAACGAAGTGTCTATTTCACACAGTCAGTAACATTTCTATCAATTCAGAGATGCGACCAAAATATATTTATAAAAAATTAATTGAGCTTTTTTCCACTATGGAATACAACATATTTCAATGCAAATATGGAACTGTAATGAACTTAAACGTTGACTGATGTCACACACAGGAAGTGACTGGAATTAGATTGTCCTAAATAAAGGTCCATCTCCGGGTCGGAGTGGGACCCGTTTTCAGCCATGGAGTTTAATGCCCAAGACTTGTCTTTTTTTTCTCTTTTTTTCATGGTGGAAGAACTTTGATAAATCAAGTGACAGCTCAGTTCCTTCTTTCCCGTTATATTTATTACTGACATGTTTGCCTCTCGATTCCCGCCGGGCCATGTGTGTGCGGAGTTAGCATGTTCTCCCCGTGCTGCGGTGGTTTCCTCCGGGTTCTCTGGTTTCCTCCCCAGTCCAAAGACATGCATGGTAGACTGATTGGCGTGTCTAAAGTGTCCATAGTGTATGAATGGGTGTGTGAGTGTGGATGTGATTGTGCCCTGCAATCGATTGGCACCCTGTCCAGGGTGTACCCCACCTTGTGCCCGATGCTTCCTGGGATAGGCTCCAGGTTCCCCGTAACCCTGAAAAGGAGTAAGCAGTAAAAGATGGATGTTTCAACAAGAATATAAAGATAAATAACATACTGAGTATTTTTTCTGCTACAAAAAGTCCAACGGTAACATTCTGGGGAAATAATGTTGGTTTGCATTCAAGAAAATACGAAATACATCTCTATGTGCGCGTGTGAGAGAGAGAGAGAGCGCGAGCAAGGAAGAGCGAGCATATGCGCTCTGAGCCAAGTGAGAAAACGGCAGTTTTTATAGCATAAGTCACTGATGCGCTGCTTTCAATACAAATGTAGTGTAATTAGTTACATCAGTTATCGGTTACACAATAATTCTACACGTGTGCTTCTGCGTGTGTGAGGTACGGTGAAAAAGAGGGCGAGTGGTATGTCTGCCAGCCCAATTCAAATATTTTCTGCAGACTAGTAACTCCAGCTGTGGTCTATCTTAAAAATCATACGTGTATCAATTTGCACATCGCATCGATACATCGGGTTGTTGGTTACATGATCACTATATCGCTGGATTGTAACACCCATAGTGATGAGTGTTTCTGTCTTGGTGTGTAATAATCTCTTGTGTTTTTCCACAAATAACAGTTTAGTGTTCTACAGGGTAAAATAGGTAGAACATGTTACAGTTAAGTAAATTTATTTTTTTTTGTGTGTGTAAATGAACATTAAACTGTTTAAATGTGAAGTTCAACCGAATCTTTTGATACATTTTGAAGGATTTGCATGTGTTCCTTTTGATAAACTGTATTATGATGTACATGGACACTACCAGTCAAACATCTGGACACACATGCTTATAGAAGGTTTTATTTATTTGTAATACTTTACAGTGATAATGAATAACAAATATTGACTTGTATTTGTGCAATTGATGCACCAAAAGTACATGATACTCGATACCACAAAAATAAAATAAAAATTAAAAGTTCTCCTGGAGGACATCCTCCTGAGGGGAGAGAGAGAGAGAGAGAGCGGCAGAGAGAATATTTTAGTTATCAAACACTGTCTGACAATGAGTGGAGGTGCACTCCTAAGCGTGCATACACACACACACCTTGTACTCTGAATACAAGCATTAGTTTAAATTCACTGATTTGGTGGCAGGCCAAAAAGATTTAAAAAAGCATGACTGTGAATAATTATTAGTGGCATTACTACATTTAGCTGACAGGACACGGGCTGAATGGCCATGCATCGTGGTCCATTAGGAGGTAGTTTATAACATTGCAATGTGTTAGCGTCGTTAACAAATAACAGGCTATCGCTAACATTACATGGAGCATAACGTTAGCTGGATTCACGGCAACAATACCAGCTGCCTCAAACAAACATAATATGGCTTCGCCAAATTCCAGGTGTTTCCTCGCTTTGTCTGAAATGAACGATAGCATCGGTTACACACCGTAAACCGATACTAGCTTTCCTCTCAACGAGTCGGGGCGGAGCTAACCTTGTTAAGCTAAGCTAAACTTCTGTAGATTTTCCTGTGTGCTTGTAGGCATTCTTCTTCTTCACTTGTGGACCAACTAAAACACTTGCGCATATTTGCTGCCCTCATCAGGTCCGGAAGAATTGCAACCTCTGTACCTCCATTATAATCGGTTCCTTGTGCAGAAAAACTAGTACCGTAACGTTTTAAGATGTTCTCATGACATCCCTAGTAGAAACAAATTTAACCTATTTTCAGCCACAATGTCATTAAAAAAATGACAAATATACATATTTAATTTGCTGTCCACTGTTGAATGGTAGTGTACTGCATGTTCAGAGAAAAGACGGCTGAATGGAACATTTAAGGGTTGGACAATTTACACTCACGTTTTGTCTTGAAAAGCTGAGACCGGTACCTGGATACGCATCAACTGTATTTATTAGATAGTTTCATTTCTCTTCTCACTCACTCACAACCATTCTTGTTGTGATCACCTGACCTGATGTCCGTGCCGTCGTGGAAACTGATGCATGTACTGAATGTTTTATGAATTTCTTTTGTCCACAGAATCTTCTGCGCTGCTCTTGGTCACCAGATGGCAGTAAGATAGCGGCAGGCTCCGCTGACAGGTAAGACAACGTGTGCATACAGGCGTATGTGAGCATTCAGGTTAATGCCTGGTGTATAATTCTGCATGTTTGCTTTTTAGGTTTGTGTACATCTGGGACACGACTTCTCGTAGAATCCTTTATAAGCTTCCTGGTCATGCAGGGTCAGTCAACGAGGTGGCCTTTCATCCAGATGAACCCATTGGTAAATATGCCTACAATTGGTTTTGCCCCTTTTATCTTTAACATGGTGGAAATTTCGAGAGTGGGACTGAAAAGTGTTTGTGTTTAATCTTTGCTTGTTGTGTTCTGTCTAATTTCATGACATGTTTTTTCTTCCACAGTTCTGTCTGGATCCAGTGATAAACGCCTGTACATGGGGGAAATTCAGTAGGTGTGTGTGTGTCTGAAAGACTTTGGGGTAGGGGTGGTGATTACTGATTTTGAGAAACAGAAATGTTCAATTTTGTGACAGTCCTTGGCCGGGGATAAAATGTTGGATTCCTTTTCTATGCTTTTAATAAACACATTTTTGAAGAAAATAAATTCAGTGCTTTTTTTCTTATTATTTCTCATCAGTATCAACTTCTCGTAGCTGTCCTGGATATCCTTTTCATTTACAAAACCAAGACCATGCCAAACTATTTCTTAACAGTAGCTACAGTGGACCTGCATTTGTTGGACAGTCTGTGTTAACATGAACTCATCTCCAGGTGTACCAGGTGTTGATTACTGTTTTTATTTTCAGTTTGTTCAGTGTTTTGAGTACTGCATGGATTCTGTGAGTATATTTACGTGCAGGTTTCCATTCCATGAAGAAGACCAAAATAATTTCTAGCAAGACATTAAGTGGATTTCACAGATGCTCCTTCATGATCCTAGTAACAAATTTGGCCTTTTTTCATATTTGGATATATACTAATGGGGGGGAAATTTCAGTTCAAAAGTTGGCATATTTCTTTATAAATGTGAAATAAATGTTCTCTAATAACTTCGAGAGTGTATTCACTCTTTGTCTCTTGAACTGCCATGCAGGTTTCGGATCCTCTAAAGTGTAACGTTGGCCTACTCCACTGCACATTATTCTAACCCGTGTTCTAGATTGTTCTGTGCTAGAATGCCTTCCCATTTTTCTGAAAATTTCACTGTCGGATAAACGCTGGTTGTTAAAATCAGGAGTACCTTCCAGAATGAAAGCTTATAACCCAATTTCAAATAAATAAAAAAAAACATCAGTTAGTTAACCCCCAGATAGTCTGAGGAAGGATTTTGCACATTCACTGTGAACTTTAAAAGCCATCGTCAGTCGAGTTCTGAAAATGAGATTGATTACAATTTGTAATGAAGAATAATCACATGTAATATTTTTCTAGCAGCAGAACAAGCGGTTTCTGTCTTTGAATACAAAGACTACCGATATTAGTCCTTTTATTTATTTATATATATATATATATATATATATATAATATAATATTTAAAAAAAAGTCCTATTATGGTTTTGAAACATGACTAATTTTGTTTCAGCTGCCTCATACAATAGATTTGCATGCTCCCTAGGTCAAAACACTTTAATGTGCTCATAATTTAAACTGCAGCATTACCTTTTTTTCTCCCAGTGTCACAAACGACTCGTTAAATGATCCGTTCTAAAGGATTCATTCTAAACTCCTCCTTTCAGAGAACATACTCTGCTCTGATTGGTCAGATGTCCCAGTCTGTTGCGATTGGTCTACCGCTGTCAGCCTTTCAAAAAGGAAACGCTCATTACCACTCCGGTGGTCCGGGGGCAACTGATGAAGACCAGGCTTTTTGTTACAAACTTTCATAGGTGCAGGAAGTAAGTCTGGTCAGCTGTTCAGAATCGGTTCCTTCGTTTTCAAGTAAGTAACTCCTTGATTTTTGAAACTTTGCAGAATCTTTACATTCACAAACCGCTCTATAACACACTATATGAAAAGCAATATTTGAAAAAGCATCATAGGTGCACTTACAATAAATAAATAAATGGCAGCACCAGACGAAAGTGAGGTGGAATGGCATCAAGCTGCAGACAATTAAAAATTATTAATTCTAAAAATTATGGTGTTTTTAAGCCATTTATCTTGCATTCAACATTTAGACTAAATTATTGTCAAAAAGTTTTTAATGTGTGCTGCTGTTCTTTAATTTTTATATTTGGTTAATAAGGGTGAAAACCCCAGGGTATTAAACACGTTTGGCAAAACATTAAAGAGGAATACAAAAACATAAATTAGTCAGGTAGAATTTGCATAATAGTAGTCTATTTACCTAATAGTCTAATAGATATTTATGAAAGGCATTACTGCCCTATGGCACAAGTACCACCTGTGAAAACACCTAAGCACTATAATTTATTTGGTGCATGATAAATGGTAAACTTATATAACACTTTTATCCAAAGCGCTTCACCCATTCACACACCAATGGTAGCAGAGCTGCCATGCACGGTGCTAACTTGCCATCGGGAGCAACTTGGGGTTCAGTGTCTTGCCCAAGGACACTTCGGCATGTGGCGTCACCCGGGCTGGGAATCGAACCACCAACCCTACGATTAGTGGACAACCCACTCTACCACCTGCGCCACAGCCGCCCATGAACGTTAAATGGTCTGTTAAATATAGTAGAAAGTAGCAAAGTTGCCAGTAAAAATTATTATTATTTTTTTAATTATCACAAAAAATATGTAAATGAAGGGCCTTTAGTCTTTTTTTAAACAAACTGGCATGTTGAGAAAAGTGTATTGTAGTTTGCACCTGTGATATCTTTGAGTTCTCTGTGGTCAGGAAGTTGTGGGCATTCTTCCTTTGCTTCAGTATGTCAGAGACTCTTCTCCTAATGTGTCAGTGTTGTGTAGAACTACACATGCGACACACACACACTCTCTCATTAGGGTGGCTCTGGGCCCACACTGGCACTGATGATGTCTAGAAGCATCTCAACACTGATCCAGTGGGGCAGGTTCAGGCTCAACGGCGGGGTCATGACAGACTGCAGACAAAGCTCACACTTTCTCCAAGAAGCAGGCTTTCGTACTATACTGTAAATGCATGGGAGGAAACCATTTTATTTAACCTTCCATTAAGTTAAACTACACATGGAAAATTTGTTGCGCAACATGGACTCAAATATTTGAGTCAAATCTAGTTGAACTTTGCCATTTGCTTTCAGTGTTAGTAATCATATGGGTGAGCTACAGTGAGGGGGAAAAGTATTTGATCCCCTGCTGATTTTGTACGTCTTCCCACTGACAAAGAAATGATCAGTCTATAATTTTAATGGTAGGTTTATTTGAACAGAGAGAGACAGAATAACAACAAAATCCAGAAAAACGCATGTCAAAAATGTTATAAATTGATTTGTATTTTAATGAGGGAAATAAGTATTTGACCCCTCTGCAAAACATGACTTAGTACTTGGTGGCAAAACCCTTATTGGCAATCACAGAGGTCAGACGTTTCTTGTAGTTGGCCACCAGGTTTGCACACATCTCAGGAGGGATTTTGTCCCACTCCTCATTGCAGATCTTCTCCAAGTCATTAAGGTTTCGAGGCTGATGTTTGGTAACTCGAACCTTCAGCTCCCTCCACAGATTTTCTATGGGATTAAGGTCTGGAGACTGGCTAGGCCACTCCATGACCTAAATGTGCTTCTTCTTGAGCCACTCCTTTGTTGCCTTGGCCGTGTGTTTTGGGTCATTGTCATGCTGGAATACCCATCCACGACCCATTTTCAATGCCCTGGCTGAGGGAAGGAGGTTCTCACCCAAGGTTTGACGGTACATGGCCCCATCTATCGTCCCTTTGATGCGGTGAAGTTGTCCTGTCCCCTTAGCAGAAAAACACCCCCAAAGCATAATGTTTCCACCTCCACGTTTGATGGTGGGGATGGTGTTCATGGGGTCATAGGCAGCATTCCTCCTCCTCCAAACATAGCGAGTTGAGTTGATGCCAAAGAGCCCCATTTTGGTCTCATCTGACCACAACACTTTCACCCAGTTGTCCTCTGAATCATTCAGATGTTTATTGGCAAACTTCAGACGAGCATGTATATGTGCTTTCTTGAGCAGTGGGACCTTGCGGGCGCTGCAGGATTTCAGTCCTTCACGGTCCTTACCAGTTGTTTTCTTGGTGACTATGGTCCCAGCTGCCTTGAGATCATTGACCAGATCTTCCCATGTAGTTCTGGGCTGATTCCTCACTGTTCTCATGATCATTGCAACTCCACGAGGTGAGATCTTGCATGGAGCCCCAGGCCGAGGGAGATTGACAGTTCTTTTGTGTTTCTTCCATTTGCGAATAATAGCACCAACTGTTGTCACCTTCTCACCTTGTAGCCCATTCCAGACTTGTGTAGGTCTACAATCTTGTCCCTGACATCTTTGGAGAGCTCTTTTGGTCTTGGCCATGGTGGAGAGTTTGGAATCTGATTGATTGATTGCTTCTGTGGACAGGTGTCTTTTATACAGGTAACAAGCTGAGATTAGGAACACTCCCTTTAAGAGTGTGCTCCTAATCCCAGCTCGTTACCTGTATAAAAGACACCTGGGAGCCAGAAATCTTTCTGATTGAGAGGGGGTCAAATACTTATTTCCCTCATTAAAATGCAAATCAATTTATAACATTTTTGACATACATTTTTCTGGATTTTGTTGTTGTTATTCTGTCTCTCACTTTTCAAATAAACCTACCATTAAAATTGTAGACTGATCATTTCTTTGTCAGTGGTCAAACTTACAAAACCAGCAGGGGATCAAATACTTTTTCCCCTCACTGTATCAACATTATCAATCAGCAATATTTATTCAATGGAGAAGAGTAACCTAAAGATTTGTATTTTGTATATTAAAGGACTTTAAAATGGAAGGCAATATTATATTATTACCTACTCATTAATGCTGTGGAAGGATTTCTAGTTCACGGATTATCCTTCCTTTATTACATGATTATAAATGGTGCTTAATTACTCACTTTCTGAAGCCTTTTAATAGATTTTATGTAGCATAACTGACAAAGCTGCAATTCTGTAGAATTTATTTTAAGATGTAAATATGGAGAAACTCAGTAATGGTTGGTTTTGATATTGTATAGAAGAGCTAAAATCTTATATATATATGTCAGTGACATGGATTGAAAATTATCAGCCCAAATAGAGATCAAATCTAGGTGACATTTCATTCAGTGTAATTATCCGACTGCCACATGAATCAACAGTCTGGGTTAGAAATAATCAGCCCCAGTATCGCTTCTTCATACAATTCTGTGTATTTTACATATTACCATTAGTGGTACTGTTGCACTTGGTTCCACAAAAATCCACTTTACAGCATTTTTACCGACAAATAATCTGACGTGGATGCCAAAAATAAAACCTTATATTGAGGTTTTTTTTGGGGCGGGTGGAGTGGGTGGCATACCCCTGCTAGCCCATCTATACCAGCTGCCCCAGGTGAAACTGCAAGGCATATTTTGTGTGATTTGAGTAGGGTCAAAACGCCCCAGGTTTTCCCCAAATTCTTTGTTAACAGATCTGGAATTTCCCCAAATCAAGTGGATGTAGTTAAGTACTTAAACAATGTAATGGTCATGGCGAAAAACCAGGAAAGGATATAATTAAGAAGAAAATTGGTTAGCTGCAGCTATAAACAGAAGCATCTGTACTAGGTAGATAGGTATTATCTTATAAGTGAAATTAGTGATGTAACAGACAGCTGATGTTAACTACAATGTAACAAACAGTGTTAAATCTCCTTGCAACCCCTTTCCCATACTAAGTGGGCAGCATTTCCAGCACTGTGGATCTAAAAAATTACATACAGCTTCTTTAACAGTCATCCTGAACATTCTGTACACGAAACGTGTTAAGCATGTGATAGGCTACTCAATTGTCCTGTACTTATCAGTTAATTAAAAAAATGTAAAAATAAAAGAATAAAAAGGTATAAAAATCAAACAACTAATTCTGCATCAAAACTTTATCCTCTCCAAAAAGTTAATCTTGGTGCTCATTTTTTGTGTACCAGTTTCCCCTTGCAGCCTCTACTTATTTAGGTCCTGCCCAACTCCCTTTGCACATGTAGCTAATGAATGCACTCCCTTTGAGGCCATTCTTCCATGCAGCATGTTCCAGCCTTTACTTAGATAGGGGGTAGGGTGCCATTAAGGATGGAGCCATGCTCTTTTCCTTTGTGTTCATTCGCCCGGTTGGAGGAGGAGAAGAAGAAGGAGAAAGGAGGCGCACTCCCCCGCGCGGACTGCTGGTAAACTTGCACGAGGGTTTGGTTTCCACCCATAATCCCTTTCTCTCACCCTCCTGTCGGTGTTGACAAAGAGCCGAGCGGGACGGAGGGATGCTCATCAGGGAGGTTCAGTCTCAGCTAAATCCGTCTGTCTAAAATTGGCCTGCTTTTTCCAGGCGACGCCGGACAGCGCGCGTGGTAAGTGACAAAGGCGTGCTTTGTGCCTCGCGCAGATTTCCTGTGCGGCATTTTTACACTCTCCTCCCCGCCTCCCGTTCGCTGTCCGTGTGATTGCATATCATATGATGCTCATTTGTCCAAGTTGAACATGTTCCCTGTTTGTGTCTGTGTGCGCGTGTGTGCTGTTCTTTGTGCTTTCTTGGTTCCCCCTCGCGCGGAATGAAGGCGTGGCCGACCCGTTGCGGTCGGCTCCGTGTGAGAACAAAGTGACCCGAAGACGCGGCTGAAGTGCGGTTATGATCATCAGCAGCGCTGAAGTATTAACGCACGGAACCGCGGCTGCAGTCCGCTGGGCTCCCTGACGGTTCGGGTGTGTAAATAACGGTATACAGCCGCCACGCTGGACCTGAACGGAGATCCGTCGTTCTCGCGGCGCCTCGCGGGGCCCAAGCCGTGCATGAAGCGCGAGAGCATGGGCCGCTGCGACGGGAGGTGCACGCTGGTGGTTATCTGCTCCCTGCAGCTGGTAGGTGAACGCCTTGTGCTGTGTTCCCTTACTGCACACTGATTTCATACTCACATGTTTAATTGTGTCGAAGTGAATATGCGGGACTGTGATTGGAGGTGGGGAACAGGCTTTGTGAATCTAAGGGTACAAATCTTCCCTAGTTAAGATTTCTGCACATTAATAGTTCCAACAGTCTTGTACAGAGTATCAAAATTAGGACGGTGTTTAAGGCTTTGGGTTACTTATCGGAAGGGTGCGAGTTCAAATCCCAGCACCACCAACCTGGGCTTAAGACCCGCTTTACTAACTCAACTGCTCAGTTGTGTCCGGTCTCGATAGTAAGTCTCTTTGCATAATTTACATTCATGGCATTTTGTCAGATGCCTTAATCCAGAGCGACTTTCATTCATCTCCTTCATACATCCGAGCAGTTTAGGGTTAAGGGCCTTGCTCAAGGGCCCAGCAGTGACAGCTTGTGACAGCCATCTGATCAGAAATCCATCGTCTTTACCACTGAGGTGCTACCACCACCACAAAGTTATAACAGCCAAATGAGTTAAATGAAAATATTCTAGGAACATCTAAGTGGCATATATTATGCTGTGATAATGGATTGTGATTAACAGGTCACAGAAGCTACTATGGATTGTTTAGAAATTACATTGACACGAACTGAAAAGGAGCGTAGTTCCAAATGTAAGACTGGACCTGCTGAGACGGCGCTGAGATCTTTAAGGAGTTAGAGCACACTGGCGTCAGGCCTGTCATGTTTCACATCAATCAGCAGCACAATCTTTCAGAGAACTGGAGGTCATCAGTATGGGATCAGTGTCAGGTATCAGACAATACTTACAATGTTGAGATCAGTAACATAATTGTTGCGTCACCAGAATGGATTTCATGAAAACTTTTAATGCCCCAGATCAGTGTTTGTTTTATGAGAGAGTGTGCATGTGGCACAGAGGGATCTCCTGAGGTAGGGGCTCTTTTCTCATAGGGCTGTGGGCTGGGGCTCCAGGCTGTTTCCATGGAAACAGCTGCAGCAGAGCGCTGTGGGATTGTGTGTGTGTGTTTGTGTGTGAAGGGCCCGTTGCATTTGTCTGGCCCTGGCTTAAATGGATGACCGTGTTTTATTGGCCTTTTACGGCTCATTTTAGCTGTGTAGTCCACAGACTCTTGATTGGTTTTGGTAAGATTAGATGCGTGACAGACTGCCAATTTTAACCCCTTGCACTAAATTGCAATCATGGTATCATTCATCCATCCATATAACAGTTTTATATATAGTTATTAAAAAGAACGTGTCACTTGACCAGTTGTGAACTGATACTAATTGTATTGACTGTTCTGTTGATTAAGCAGGCTTGTACTTGAAACTGACACTGTGGCACATTTGCCAGTGTCCCTGACAATCCTTGTACATTTGCTCCGTGCCCCTTCTCTTTTTGCCTGGCTGATCTACAAAACTTGTGCCAAGCAGCCTGTTTGTTTCTTGGACGCCTGTAGCCTGTTTTGAGTTTCACCTGTTTATGAGAGCCAACAATACCAGACGTCCCGTTCTGGGAAGAATGCTGGGTCTGCTATGTAGGCCAGGTCTGTGCTGCAACATAGAAGCTGCTTAAAGGAGCCAGGAAGGAGAGGGTACACTATTTGTGTATATGTGAGGCACAAGAAAATAAGGCAACTTGGCTACATCAAATCTTATCTATTTTTACGACTGAACAATCCAAAGTATTCAAAAGCGGGCAGCTAGAATGTCAGACTCTTTAATTATTCATTCGCAGATGTCCTAGTGAACGGCTTTTGAACATCATTATTCCACATTTTGATGGATGGATATAATTAGAACCAATACACTTGAGTGCATCCTCAATTTTCCAATTGATCTACAACAAAGACATGACTAATACAGATTTTTGCTCTCAACCGTTTTAACCATTAAGAAGACAGTTGCTGTTTATATACCATAGGTTAGTGTGCATTAACTTCATGCATGTGTGCATATGTGTGTTTGTAGCTGGCTGTGCTGCAGAGGCAGGTGTTTGATTTCCTGGGCTATCAATGGGCTCCCATCTTGGCAAACTTTTTTCACATCCTGGCTGTAATTCTGGGAGTGTTTGGGACGGTGCAGGTCCGCTCACGATATCTTATTCTGGTAAGTGCACACCTGCATACACACAGATACTGGTAAGTGCACACCTGCATACATACAGATACTGGTAAGTGCACACCTGCATATGTTGACTGAGTAGAACATACAAAAGAACTCACACAAAGCATCATCGTTATTTGACTTGTTCTTATCAGAATCTGTGTTTTGAGTTTCTTTTCTGCTACATGTCTCTAGTGTTTTGAGGTTTGTATTAACTAACGTGCATTTACTTTGTGTGTTCAGTATGCAGTGTGGCTAGTGGTCTGGGTCGGTTGGAACGCTTTCATTATCTGTTTCTACCTGGAGGTGGGCCACTTGTCTCAGGTAAATAAGAGAAGAATGATTAGCTCAGTTATTATGATTTATTATTTGTCTGAAGTACTAATGTTTTGTGCTTATTTTGTTTGGGACTCTTTTAATCACACAAGCCAACTATTTAACATACCCAAATAAATAATTGAACACATCAACCAGGCTATAATAGTAAGCTAGAAGGATCCAGGACGAACATGACTGACTAAAATTCGTCAGTACACTTGAATACACGCAGGAAAGTGAAGACAGAATTTAGTTTCAGGCACCTGGAACTTTAAAGCTGAAAATTCAGTAACTTTGAAAAGGTGAGCCAGAAAGCAAGGGGTCTCGTGTCGTCGTCTTGGGGGGGGGGGGACAAAACGTGGTTTATTCTTCTGTGTCCATCTGAGAACACATGAGGCATTTGGGTACAGACATTTGCATAAGTGTTTGCCATAATAATAATAATAATAATATAAATAAACTTTATTTTATAAAGCACCTTTAAAAGCAGCTTCTCAAAGTGCTGTGCACAAAATAAGCAGTACAGATAAAAAAGGAAAGAATTATAACGTATCATGTATGAATGTAACCTGAACATGTCCACTGGGGGCCAGAAAATCTAATGTGAATATCAGAACACTGAGAATCACTACTACTTACTTCTGAGTTCTAAATCACAGATATAATACTATTAAGTATTAACAGTAGGTATAAAGTGACCAGATAAAGAACAGTTTGGGATTTTTCAGATTGAGTTGAGTGAGGAAGTCGCATATCTCATAGTGTTGTCTGTGTGCTTTTCTTACTATATTACCTCCCCAAAAGAGGTCCTTGACCTAGTGAACCAGTATCAGGATATATTTATTGATGGAAACTACAAAGCACTTCTGTAAGTTGCTCTGGATAAGGCCATCTGCCAAATGCCATAAATGTAGATGTAAAGACAATGCTATTGTCCAGAATCACATTCACGTTCAGACCTTACATTGGTAGGAATTATTATATGAGGTAATAACCACATCCTCTCAGCCAAATAAGCCAAATGTAACATACGGTATATATGGGATTTCAGTCCTAATGCAGACTCTCTTCTTTCATACAACAACCACCGACTGGGTGAAGACTAACACAAGCTTCTTCGAAGACACTTGAAGCTAGCCACCTCATTTTTTTTACACTGCTGCTCTGATTGACAGGGGAGAGAGAGAGTATGCCATCCCTCCCACCCAGAGTGCATGGCCAGTTTTGTTTTCTTGGCTTCCAGACACTGATGGCTGTGGGTGATGCACACCTTTTATAAAAGTGCATAATATTGTTATCATTTGGTTTTTAGTTCTCTTGAATAATCCATTAGTTGTGAGGCCTCAAATGACTGAATTTCAAGTGATGCCCTTTGGTTTATTATAAGTGAGGCAAAAGTTACAAGTTACAACACTTGCAAGTCCAACACTGTAAAATGACCCGAAACAATGTTTGAAAAACCGAGGGCAGTCTACACCCTGTTTTATAACTTTGACGGTATACCTTTGGTCCAGCTGCACAGCTAAGAGGATATGCATTACAAAAACAGATTCTTATGAAGCTGAGTGGGAAAATGAAGGTCCTATACTTCCAAAGAGCCCTTATCACATGAGTGACTACACTTTAAACAGTTCTTTCTTTTATTCATAGCAAATCATTCATATCTTGAAATTATGCATATGGGGTAAATTGACTTGACCAGACAGGTTTAACTAAGACATTTCTTTGTAACCTATTTATTTGTTTAACAGTGCACAGTACATACTTATGTCCCCCCCTCCCACATCTATGTATAGGATCGAGATTTCCTGATGACATTTAATACCTCTTTACATCGCTCATGGTGGATGGAGAATGGACCTGGTTGCTTAGTTACAACAGTGCCGGACTCCCTATTGGCTCCACAAGACCACCATGTGATCACGGTCAGTGGCTGCCTGCTGGATTATCAGTACATAGAGGTGGTCAGCTCTGCCCTGCAAGTGTTCCTCGCAGTGAGTGATTTTTTTCCCATATCAGTTCATTAAAGACCTTAATAAAAGAGTGCACAATAATATGTATAAATCAGTATAAAGCTCCACACTACAGAATGGATGATTCATATATTTTCTCTATATTCAGCCACTAAAACTATACAGATCAGATTAAAATACATTTTTATAAGAAGGTAAAGATATAACTGAGGTAATGTGTCTTGACCACATATTGCCCAAACTGCATTTAAAACAACTTTTTTGACTCGATTCTGTTTTTGTCCTAGCTTTTTGGATTTGTATACGCCTGCTATGTTAGCAAAGTCTTCCTGGATGATGAGGACAGCTGTAAGTACTATCTGTTTAACAATTTATTATTATTGTTATAGATGCACGTTCTTGCCCACACCTTGCCCACAACAGTTTTTCTCATTTTTGACTCTGTGTATGTGTGTGACAGTTGACTTCATCGGTGGGTTTGACTCGTATGGGTATCAGCCACCACAAAAGAGTTCCCACCTACAGCTACAGCCTCTTTATACGTAGGTATCCTCATTTTAATTAAGGAATATATATGGGATATTTAGGAAATTTAACTTCATATGCAGTATGCATTACAATAAAGAGTGTAAAGCCAGCCATCAGAGTTAGGAAAAGCTTTCAGGAAGTCAGTTGACCTTGTGTGTGTATGTATGTTATTTATATATGAAGGCGGGGCTAACAGTACTGTTCGGTGCTGATTGCTATGACCAATTCTGATGAGTATATGACCAATTACTCATATAAACACAGAATAAAAGAACATACTAAAGCTAAACTACAGCTAAAAACAAAAAAATACAAGTAAAACAAAAAAAAAATCTAGTAACAGTGATATTTTTGACATTTAAGCTTCTAAGGCAAAAAACAGTGGTTTGTGTGCTCTTGAGTGATGCAACGGAAATGCATTTACCCAATCTTTGATGCTACAAACATCTTCTCTAGGTGGGAGAGATGGCATTACTCTCTCCCCTGTCAATCAGAGCACCACTAGCTAATCATGGGCATCTGAGAGCTTGTGTATATGAATGAGGGTATTGCATGATTTCCTCTGAATGTGTTTGATTGCTCTGTGACGTTGCATGGGCAGCAGTTGTGATGTGAAAGCTGACTCCTGTATACATGGTTGTACGTATGCTTGAGATGCCATTCCTAAATACAGCTAATCATAATATTGTCTTAGTCTGATCTGGGCAGTTGGATTGAGTTGTTTACATGACTCAGTACTAATTAGTATACTGCCAAATTCTGATTCATATCAGAATGTTGATGTGCATGTAAATGTAGTCATTGATATTTGGACTTCTGAAGCTTATCTGAACTGTGTGAGTTCTTTTCTTTTTTGTCTTTATGGAGGTCTATATTCATTTTCTGCTGTTACGAAATGTTAGTTTGTTTATTTAAAACTGCACTTTAGATGATTTCCTTCAGAATTACAAGATACTAAAGATTTGCAAAACCACTTTTATATTGATACAGGCCATGAAAAATCTCAGCTGAATTGACTGTTGACGTTACACACACTTGTCCAGCTGGGCCTAACTTTGCACAGACCCCCCTTCCTTAAAGCTTTTCAAAGGCCTGGTTTAGCTGTAAATTTTCTTGCCTTACAAAAAGTTGTCATTCCTGATTCTACTTGTTTAAACATATATTCGTATTAGTCATTTAAAGACTTTTAGGAGTGGTTACTAATGGGGCTGGGATTAAAACCTGCAGCAAATACTTGATCAAAGATCAGTCTTGTTAAGAGTGAAGACCTCTGTTTTAATGAAAGAAAAAAAAAGAAAAGTGGTTCATGTCTAATTTCTTGATTTATTTTATTTTACATTTCTATGTCCAGGGCTGGGTAGGAAGACACAGACGCTCCCGAAGCAGAACTCTTGAGAGATGCCGTCCTGTGCATTGTGGGTTACAGTATATAGTTCTACAAAATTGTCCGTGTTTCTGAAACTGTCTCCCTCTGCTGGCAGAAAAATACACTGCAGCATAGACACTGTGCATTCAGTGAGTCACTGTGAGAGAAAGGCTGTGGGTGAAAGCTTGTACTGCCACAATACATAGTGTATATGTCTGTGTACTTTGGAATTTCAAGTGCACAAACTATTTAGCAAATCTCACATGCATAGCTATGATTTATTCTACAGAATGCAGTTCAATTTCAAAGCCATAGAGCATTGCAGTTGACTGCTATGATTATGGTGTGCTTCCACTATATTGTTTGAATCTTTTTTTTTTTTTTTCCAAGTCTTCACTGACATTTTTTTTTTGTTAAGTACATACAATATTGTCTGTGATCAGTAGACATTTGCCCATGGCCTGTGGGGGAGGGAGAAAAGGCAGGCAAACCAGTAACTGACAATGCCATTGTTTTGCCTATTTGCCTAGGCATTGTGGGGGAAGATGTGAGGACTCCGATCCTTTTGCCATGTGTGCATGTGTGTGTATGTTTAGTGTTATTTGCGGGGAGGATAACATTTGACCCAGGTAACCTTTGAACTCTTTTCTGAGCTGCTCCTTCAGCTCAAGTGTGTGTGTATATGTGTGTGTGTGTGTGTGTGTGTGTGTGTGTGTGTGTGTGTGTGTGTGTGTGAGAGCGCGCAAGGGTGAGAACTTTTGTTTTTCTTTATACTATGACGTAAGCCAATACAGTGTAATGTTTTAGGTGACATTTTTTAGATTGGCTAGTTGTGTAGTTGGGGAATGTCGTAGGATTTTCTGCATGTAAATATCAGAAAGATTGTAGAGAGGTTGTACATTAGTGTGACCCTCATTCAAAGGTGCATAAGTGTATGTGTGAGTGGACTAAAAGTATGTTCTGGTCCACTCTAGGATGAATGTGTGTAGCCATAATTGTTTATTTGTAAACCACTTTACAATGAATATATATATATATATATATATATATATATATATATATATATATATATATATATATACATGTACATGGCTGAGGCTGGGAATAAGGAGACTGTGAGGGTGTGGGAGTTGTTGGAACGAATAAACTCTTTTTAGAATATTCCATATTTGTAGGTGATTCTTTAAAAGAAAAACTGAAACATCTATGTGGTCCTGTTTGGGTAAATAATGTCTTATAAACCAGGACTCTCAATGTGTTCCCACATTCCCTTATTGAAAGACATTGTATACTTTGTCAAAAATTAGTTGGAGAACAGCAAATACCTTCACAGGTTAAAACCATCGCTGCATCTGCCAACGACTCCAAAGCTCTTTCTTAAACAAACTTCACAGTGCATTTTATTTTCCATTTTATTGCTGAAAAATACACACATTTAGAGCATCGTCCTTACATTTGAGTTAATCAGGTGAATTTAGTATAAAACACTTAAAACTAAAATGTTTAAAGCCTTAAAAGTTTTAACTCTAATGTTAGACTCAATTTTAGACACAGGAGCTAATAATTGTTCAGTACTTTTTCTCTGTGCTGATTTTTATTTATTTATTTATTTTTTACAATTATGTTTTACATTACATTTCATGCCAAACATTTTAAAAACACTACATTTTGAGCATGCTTCTGTCATGTGGGCTTAGAGATATAACAAGAGTTGTGATCCTGTGCCATAATCTACATCTATATAAACAAGAAAGAAGGGAACAGAGAAAATAAGACCACTAAGACTCACATGCAAATTTCTCTGTGTTGTTGAGTTCCTCCACAGGGATCTGGAGGTACAGATTAGATATATCACCTACAGATTTTACATTTAACAGCCATTAAAGGGATTATTGGAAACTGGAAAAGTCCCTGCTTCAGCCTGTGTATCCTGACTATAATGTTTAAGATAATTGTAGAATATAATAAGGTGGAAAATAAGAGTTTTTAATATAGTTTTTGGGTTTCTGACAATATAACAAGACAATTTCAACCTGAATGTGTGAATAATGTCTAGAAATGGTGTTAATAACCTTATCGTATTTGTTTTAGTAGAAGTAGTAAGTAGTTATCAAGTTTATTGTCATTCTAATTCAACACCGGGCTGAGAATTGAACGAAGTACAGTGTCTCCTGAGTCAGGTGCTACACAACACTCAACACTTAACAATATATAAAAAGAAATATACAGCAGGCAGACATCAAACATGATGTACAAACAAATAGAATATATATATATATATATATATATATATATATATATATATATATATATATACAATTTTATATATATATATACAATTTTATATATATACACATAAATATATATATATATATAAATGTGTATATGTGTGTATGTGTGTGTGTATATATATATATATATATATATATATATATATATATATATATATATTAACACACACACATATAGACAGAGAGAGAGATACACACGCACAAATATACATATTTTGTTGTTGATTTTTATTTTATGACTTTATTTTATATATTATCAAGTACACAAACATTTTAGATTCCCAGACATTAATTGTCCAGCACAAAATTAAACGTCACAGAAAAATTTTGTATGTCAGTAAAGAAAGAAGCAGCTTACTTAAGAGACACTTTTCAAAAAAAAAACAAAACAAAAAAAACCCATAATAAAGGCTGCTGGATTTTGTTGCAAAAATAAGAAGCAAGAGCAACGGTCAAAGTCTCTAGAAGAACTGTGACAGGTTCTGCAAGATGCTCAATAAAACTTACAGCTCATTTCTTTATAAAACTACACTAATTGTACATGACTGTTTGTTGTTGTTGTTTTAACAAAAGGTTGTCACACCAAATATTGACCTTGTTTCATTTATTTTGAAGGCATCTTTGCTCTACAGTATTTGTCTGCATGTGCTTATATATAGGGGCTTAGTGGTTGGAGGTTTGAATCCCACCTCCACCCTGTGTGCACAGAGTTTGCATGTTCTCCTCATGCTTCAAGGGTTTCCTTCGGATACTCCGGTTTCCTCCCCTAGTGCAAAGGCATACACAGCTGTGTGCGTATATATATTTCCAAACATATATACCCATGTGCAAATAGTGTTGCTATAATATTTTAGGTAATGTTGGTGAGAATTTGCCAGATAAATTTGCCTATATCCAAAATATTACTTGGCGAGTTTTTTTTTGCAGTGCCCGTGAAATTATGCTCTTTACAGTACAAAAACACAAAATGGAGTAATCCACCTATCTTATTTGTTTTCACATAGTGTAATGTTTTTTTGTTTGTTTGTTTTTAAATAATTTTGTTTTGGCATCAGACCAATCAATATCCAAGCTAAAATGCTGGTATGATGACAAGCGCAGCTCTGAAATGAAATATTCATGTAAATGTGTTCCCCTGAGCTCTATCTCCCACAGTGTGGTATAACCAAACAGCTGGGTCGCGCCACTTCCTCTTTTTGTCATAAATAAGGCAGTACATTGTTTCATTGATACTCAACCTAAATTGGACATAAATCACAGCTGCTGAACGTTTCATGCTCGAGTTGCACTTGCATTTGTTCCTGGTACCTATGTTCAATAAAATACAACCGACACATGAAGCTGGACTTGTATCTCATGATGGTGTTGTGAAGACTCCACTATAACAAAAGAAAGGGAAGCACAGCAGCAGGGTGGTGTGTGTTCGGAGGAGGGGGGGTCCGACACCTTTATGGCGATTAAACAGCCTTAAGCAGCTCAATACGCTGTTCACTATCGAAGGTGTTAAAATAACGCGTGTTGTTTCACTTACTCCCGCTTATAATGCATTTCATACTCGGTTATAAAGTATTTCATAGCGTGTGCGTGTTTTTCTTTCTTTCTTTCTTTCTTCCTCGGTGATAACAAAGGACTAAGCGCGCGACACTCCCCTCGACGCGCACGTTCCTTTTCGCTCTTACCCATGATGCCTCGCGATCGCCTGCTTGGAGCGAGCCGCCATGTTGTTGGTGTAAAAGCTAGGGAGCTGCAGCGAACCGGGGCTGAAATCCGTCACCATCCGCATTCTCCACCTGTGAGTAGGACGATGTGGTAGATTTAGAGGGTCGTGCGGGTTCGTTGCACCGTACTGCGCGGTTATTTGTGCGAAGTGAAGCCGTTAACGGTCGATTCGGAGCGCGATATTTGGAGGTGTCGTCTCCCCCTCCTCCCTCCGGTTCTCTCCTACTGTTGTGCCGCTCTTCCTGTCCAGACATCTCGGGCCTTTTGTTAGCAGCAGCAGCAGGACCTGTAGCATAGCGCATAGCCGGCTGTCCAGGTATAGTTTTAAATGACATATTTAATACTCGGTTTTGTGTCTCGGAGACGGTTTTTGCGGCGCGGTTTTGGATCCTTTTTTATTTTTTTCCCCTCTTCGTAAGCAGCACGTTTGTAGAGGAAGGGGGGCAGGCCGTGTATTATTAGACGGGTTCAACAAGACGTCTCGGACCCTCGTTTTCACAGCGTCGCCTCTTTCTAGACTTCATACATATCTGGTAATAATTCCGATTTTCTTTTGAGAAAAACTTTACACGTGTGAGGAGGATCCCGTGTTTGTGCGAGTGCGGTGCTGGTTGCTATGCGCCGTGTTTTCGCCTGGCAGCTAGCGCTAGCATGTCGGGTCTGTTCGGTGCGATTTGACAAAGACCCTCCCGTGTCGCGCTGTTTGTTTCTATCTTTCTAGCACAAATGCACTGGATTACTGTAATATATATATTTTTTCTTCTAAAAAAGTTTACCGGCGTGTATGGATGGTGATTAACCCCGTTGTGGTTTCAGTATCCACTTCCGGGAGGCGTATGGAGGAAGGAGGGGGGACTCGACAACCGAGCTCTCGGTCTGGTGTTTTTGTTCATGTCCACACACTTCGAGCAAACTGTATGAGTACATGTCGACCCTTACGTGTTTTAAAGTTGTTTTCCCGGCATGAAACCGTCGTTTAACAAAAAAGCATCGTTGTCATTTTGTGTCTCGGAGGTGGCCGATATCGCAGGAATTTATCGCGATACTTTAAGACGGTGTACGATACACCAGTGTGTGTGTGTGTGTATGTATATATCTCAATATCACACGATATTTCGGTTTGCTAATAGAGTGGCAGCAAAACAGACACATTTAACCTAACTTAAATTCAACATATTGGGGGGTGGGGTTGACATTTAATCCTCAACCTGCTAGTTTTACTCTATTAAAAACGTCCCACGACGGCTTGGAGAATTCATACTGGGACTATTTTGTCACTATATAAAAGATTGTTGTAATGTCATCCATGCCTTTTATGTGTTTTGCACAGCATTGCATCAGACTCAGTGTTTTGGCACCATTTATACATTTTATCGCTTTTTTAATTGCATTTATATAGCAGTACTTTACAGTAACACAGCTTTTTTTTTAGCACTAATCTGTTTACATCTTGCATTAACTTGTGAAATAAAATGAATTCATATATAAACGACCCAAGCACAAATATCCGTGGTTGTGGACTCGTGAGATGTATTTCCACTTTAAGTTGCGTCACTCGGATGTTTTTTTTTTTTTCTTCCTGGGACATCTGACTCTCTACTTCTAAATCAAGGCATGTTTACAGCAGATCTGATGATGGTTTCATTATTTATTTTGGCTGTAGTGTGCGGGTGTGAGTGAGGTATTCATGATGGTTGCTACACCTTGTACTTCAGCTGTCAAGTTATGCAGAGGATTGTATTTCCCCAAATTATTGGCTTAAGTTTTTGTGTGGAACGCAGCAAATGCTTAAGATTCTGATTAAATTTCTGCCTTACAGATCAACCGGTTTCATCCGAAAGTTTGTAAATTTGTAAATGCTGCGGTAAACATGTTCTTAAGCATGACGAGTCGCACTTGACCTTTACCCCTTTCTTTCCCCTTGAGCGTATGCAGTGTGTTCAGGCTGATGGGTTATGATAGTGATGTGTAATGAAACTCAACAGTTGCGTGCTCGATTTCCCCTCAGACTCACCCACTTTTCTGTTCAAGGGGAATTCCTATAAGATTGTGTACTATATATGCTTATCGTTACAGCATGGCGCTGAAATCATTTTTCACACGTCAAACCATTGTTTGAGTTTACATTGATTCATTTGACAGGCACATTTATCCAACACGACTTACAAGTGAGGCAGATAAACTGCTTTTACCAGTTTCTCTTGAGTATACTGAAGTGTTTCCAGCATATCAGAATATGAGAAGAGCAGATTTTTTGTGTGAACAGTCCATGCAAAAATATTCACTTTGTATCATCTTTGTTTTGTTTCTGCCAAAATATCTTCTGGCAAAACTTGTATATTGCTCAAAAGCATTAGAGAAGGTCTCGTAAACTTCAAGGATAAAACCCTTGAATCTGGCCAAGAAATAATTTCTAACTAGTTACCAAGTAAACAAATGTTGTAAACATTGATTCACTAGACCATTTAAGAGAGTTTTAGCAATTTTATTTAGCAAGTTTTAACATTTCTAATAATAATTAAAACCTGTGCAAGGCCAATACTGGCTACACTGAAGCATGGTTTTAGTTTCTTTTTATCCACATCACTTTGTCTTTACTGTCACATTAGAGCAGATAAAAAACATTGCAGAGTTTGTTTGTGGCTTACTTGATCAAAGACGGTCTCACTGAGGGGGTAAGTACAGTAAAGGATAAAAACAATCCACAGTACATTATCTTGAGCATTATAATAACGTAATGGTAGAGTTGAACAAAAGCGTTGATGCTGAAATTCAGCATGTAATTAACTCTGTGCAGGACCAGAGTGAGTCACAACAGCGAAAAACATGCTTGTTTTTTTACACACACCCCTTTTTTGTTTTTGTTTTTTTGTTGGGGACATGCTTAGAGTTTGCTCGCTAATGAAAGCCAGCTATAATAGCCGAATGAATCTCTTGTGCACTGGTTATCTTCTTTTCCCGGATGACCGAAACCAGAGGTGGGGAAATATCAGGCGATATTTGTGTGAAAGAAATAAAGTTTTGGGGGTTTTTTTATGTTGAGGAAGTGCCAGAATTGACCTTGTTTAGAAATACGTGAACTTGAGGAGGGAGTCCACCCTTCACACACCCCTTGCAGTAGGACTTAGTCTTTGGAACAAAAGCAGAGGTGAAATTTATAAAGTTGTTAAACTGGAATTGTGTGTACTAGTTGGTACAGTTGTTTGGAAATTAAATCAACAAAAATGTAGTAGCTACCCAAATAAAATAGTCAGATTTGTATAGTTTTTATTATTTTTTTTTTTTGTGTTTCTTGCTACCCTACAGGTAACTTTATAAGTCTGTTTATAAAGCTGTTCTCTAAGATGGGCATGAAAAAGCTCATTTAAATGCCAACTAATAGATTTGAAAGCTTTATCTAAGGTAATATCAGATTACTATCTTGAAACTATTGTTAGACCTTTGAACTTGGCTAATGTAAATATAATGTCTTCCACAGTTTCAGGTACCTGACATCATGTTCCATGAGCTCCATTTACTTTTTAGTATTAATTATAGAAGTATCTTGTTGGTTGTGATGACTCCTAACTTTAGCAGAATAAATACCACACCTTTTCCTCTACAGATGGTCTGTCTTTAAAATTAGAAAGTTGCTGCACAGCAAAGATAGACATCTGCAGGTATAGCCTTTTTGGATACTAAAGTGAATAAAACTGTGCCTGAATGCACAATAAAATTCAGCATATTTTCTTGATTTTAGTGTCATTGTTTGGTAGAATTTCCTTTTAATGGGTATATTGCCCAAAATTGTGAGATTTACCCTACCCCCTCCCTGTCATTTAAATGTGACCTGGGTTAAAATGTTTTTAAGGGTGAATGTGCTAATTTTATTCATGATTGTTCTTTTCAGACAAAATATTTGTGGATGTTTGCAAGCTGTACTCTTAATTCTTTTGAGTAAAACAAATGTTGCTAAAAAAACAATTTTGATCAAGGTCAAGTTTCCAGATTAAAAGGTTTCACAGGGTCATATTATGCTTAAAGGTGTACATGTTAGAAGTGTTTTTGACTTTATACTGCTAATAGTAAATTAAGAATTGATTCACATTTCCAGAATTATTGAGAAATTGTTCAGTTTTTGTTTTCTGCTCAGAAATCTGCCTTCTACCAGATCATGTGCTCAGTCCAGCAATCTGAAAACTCCTTAGTATTGCACCTGATATTAAGACCTGCTATTAAGTGTTGTCTTAGTTTAGCGCCTTAAATCAAATAGCTGGAACATTTATCATAGGTTGAAAATATTTTCCTATGATCTCACCTTCCAACTTGATTTTGTTGCATGTCCTCGTTTGGGTGCTGATTTAGTGTTGTAATGAACAGTTCAAAGGAACACATTTTACTCAAACCACACACTGAGTTAAGAAAACGGAAATGGCAAAAGTAATAACTTGTATGAGTTTTCTTTTTTGGAATAATTGTTAATATGTATATGAAGTCCTGTCTTGTGGTAGGTTTATGGTTCATTTCCTAGCTTTTCTTCTTCCTTGTTTATGGCTCCATAAAAACAGACGTTGCTGTTTATAGACTCCAGTTCCAAAATAAAAATGTACAGATTACTTCACGTCTATTTCTAAGCTTGTCTAATTGTACATGGTGGTAGTATTTCAGCAAGACAGATTGTGTTTAATATTAGAATAGCCAAAACCCCCCAAACATTTTAGTTGTTTAGTGAAGGTATTTCTGTGTTAATGTTAAATGAACACGCAATAAATAAGGACCAAATTTGAGTAGGTTTGTTTCTATTAACTGTTACTTCTGAATAGCATGTACTAGGTTTAGTCTCAGTTCTAAAATTATTTTAGTCCACGTCATGTTCATTGAGGGGGTTTCCCATGCATAGAAGGCTACAGCATTAACATTTAGAAACTCCGCTGTGGCAAGATGTACTCCCATGTGCTGTTAATGATATCGTCTTGTTCTTTTCAGAGTTTGGACAGTATTGTAGTAGAACTGGGACAGCAACAAAAAAAATTGTACAGATTATGAGGAGTTGCTGGTTATGTGGTTTTTTTGTCTCCTTTTGGTGATTGGGGGATTCCCAGTAGCACAGCCCCGTGTGTGGACGAATAGATTAAAGCAACCAGGGAGAGGGGGTCTGCTCCAAGTACTATCTAGTGTCTGTTAGTGTTAAGAACTAACAGCAGACAAGAAAATTCAATACACCAAGCTCTGCTCTTACTTTTATTACTGCTGTAGCAAATGCCAAAACACCATAACAGTTGCCATTTTGTCAAGTGTGTAATGTGTTTGGGAAAGCGTGTAGTAATCAAAGCCTGGGCAGAAGGGTACTGGACCTCCATATTTCACTGGCTCATCATAACTATTCTTTGTCGTATAGCAGAGTATTTTTGTTTTAGTATTCCAACACCTTTTATATTAATCATGGTTTTCATGTAGATGTGTAATATGGTGTAATTTGCAGTGTGAATAAAATATTCGGCTCTGGTGGAGTTGTTTAGGATTGTTTTAATAGATTTTTCTCACTCTCAGATTTAAGCTTTTATAATGCATTGTGAAGCATGATTAGTTATAAATGTCAGCGTTTGTGTTGGACTAGCGTGGCAGATAATGTGCTTAAAAGTAAGATCTTGGTAGCAAATCCATATAGCAGGTTTGACCGACGTTCACTGATGACCTATTAATTGCTCTGCTCTGCGTGGCAAGGCATGCGAGTATGAGCAAGTGTCCATATTATCCACTATTATGACAATTTTGCTAAAAGGGGGCTTCATGTTTACATAAATTTGCTGAACGTGCTTATTACATTGCTGTCTACAATTATAATTTAGTGTCAGCATTTGTGGTGCTTGAGAGAGATGCATGCATAATAAAATTTTCATATGAATTCAGATGTCTTTGTTTAGTATCCCTTCTATTGTAAGCTGCTTTTGCTACAATACATTTATCCATTACAAACTCCAATTCTAGCCTAATCTGTTCATTGTTTTCACGATTATACCAACTGTAACATATTTGGAAGTTACTAATGAAATGGCACATCAAGTTTGAATGTGTTTCCAGGAAACATTAATTTTAAAAAAACATTTGTACTGTATGGTTTAACTAATTATTTAACTTTTTCTGCTGGTTGCCGTTTTTGAAAGGCAGCTCTCATTTTAGATAGATAGTACAGTCATTTCCTGTAAGTTGTGTGAGGTTTTGGCTCATTTATGCTGACCTTTTTACACTGTTAGCAGAAATCTTTGCTTTGATTATGAGGTTATATACAAAATGTCTGCCCTTTTGTTTTACAAAGTTAAACGATCCTCTTGTGTTCAGTGAGTGTGTTTGTTAAAAACTGCCCAAAGATTTAGATTAAACAGTGGAACTGAACAGTATAACTCAGTTTAATTCACGACTGTTCCTAAATGTTAGTGAGCCAATTGCTGTTAATTTTAACGTTTATATTTTTTCGTTGCTACTTTGCAGGCTCTGGTGGAATGAGCGTAGCGTGCGTGTTGAAGAGAAAAGCTGTGCTCTGGCAGGATTCATTCAGCCCCCACCTCAGACTGCCTCCCCCTGACAGGCCAATACACAATATGCCTGTGGTGCTGAGTCCCGCGGGCCACGCCCCTCAACCCGGCCCTGCCCCACAAGCTCCTCCCCCTACCCAGGGGGCAGGGCGTTCTCAAGACGATGCCATGGTAGATTACTTCTTTCAGCGGCAGCATGGTGATCAACCTGGGTACAACAATGGCAAACATCGCTGGCCTACTGGAGACAACATCCATGCTGACAACCAGGTAAGAGCTTCTGCACTGCACACACACACACAAGCACATCTAACCCGTCTGGATTGCAGAATGTTGAGCTGTTGGTGTTTAGATATCAGATTTTAACACACTTTGTATTTTTTAAATTCTTTGCGTGTGTCTTAGGTGCGGTCAATGGATGAACTCAACCATGATTTTCAGGCGCTTGCACTGGAGGGAAGAGTCATGGGAGAGGTTAGTCCACATCTCATTACCCACTTTTTCTTTCTCATATTAAAGTGTTTTGGTTTATTTATTTATTTATTTAAACGTTCTTTTGTTCCTCCCACAGCAGCTCCTGACAGGAAAGAAATTCTGGGAATCTGACGATTCAGGGAAAGATGGCCCAAAGGGGATCTTTCTGGACCAGTGGAGAGACAGTGCCTGGGGAGCCTCTGGTAATTACTGTATGCGCTTGCATGTATGATTTTAATTTTAAGAAATAGATTTTGTTTGTTGTATTGAGGAATCATTATATCTTGTTGTGTGATCCCCAGATCATTCAGTGTCCCAGCCAATCATGGTGCAGCGTCGGCCAGGTCAGGGTTTCCATGGAGTTGGCGAGGCAGGGTCTGTGCTTTCTCCGCGCTCTGAGAGTGGTGGTCTAGGTGTCTCTATGGTGGAATATGTTCTGAGCTCTTCCCCTGCTGAGAAACTCGACTCTTGTCTACGTAAAGGAGCTTTTGTGAGTGTCCTCACTTTTCCTCTTTTCCTTTTTCATGCTAGCTGTTTCTTGCAGTGTCTGTTTTGTATTTCTTTAAAAAAAAATCTTTTGTTTACAGTATTTGAATTTTTGTTTTTCCATCTCTGCTCTTCTGTTAGGGAGCAAGAGATGCTGAAACTGATGATGCTGAAAAGAGAGCAGAGGTAAAACCAAAAACCGCATTTGATCCAGAGAGGAAAGAACTGAAGGAATCTGAGCCTGATCCTATGGACAATCCTAACGGACTGCCCAGTCAGAATGGACTTGATGTTGACGTGAAAGACTTCAGGTACAACCCAAACAGTGCTCTCACACAGTGCTCTCTTTTGTTTAAAAAAAATCACAAAAATACTCTGCTCTCATGGATATCAAACAATTGCAAACAAAACAAGTTTATCATCAACGAAAAAGCTTTGTTAAATGTGTGCAACAATTATTGGCACCCCTCTGATTTCATATGAGAAATATTTGAAGTATATCCCCATTGATATTTTTTAATACACCTCAGTGATTAGGAATAGGAAGTTCTACCATGGCTTCCTGTTTCACAGGGGTATAAATATGAGGTAACGCATTCATAACAGCGGGTAAAGCCAAGGAATATAGCTGTGATGTGCGGAAAAAGGTTGTTGCACTTCACAAAATGGGAAGTGGCTATAATCAGGGCATAATCAATAATTAAGACGTTCCAATCAACCTGGAATTGGACACGTGTCTATATTGTCTCAACGTACTGTGAAGAGGATGGTTTGAGTGGCCAAAAAATCTCCAAGGATCACAGCTGGAGAATTGCAGGATTTAGTTGGGTCATATGTATGTGTGTGTGTATACAAATATTTTTATTTATTTATTTAATAAACCTGCAATTATTTATTTTATTTTATTTATCAAAAGGTTAAAAAAAACAAAGACTTTTTTTCTCACAGCCGCCTTTGCTTATATTTTCCAAGGGTGCCAATATTGGTGGAGGGCACTGTAGTATCATTCGTACTAAATTCATATGTCCTTAAAGTGAACAGTATTTTAAGCAGGCTTCTCATTATCCTCATTTCAGTCGTACTCCTGGTAACTGTCCTCCTGCTGGTCCTGAGGTGGAGTTGGGTGGAGCTGAAATGGCTGGAGGAACAGGACCAAAACCAGCTGAAGAGTTCCCAAATGTTGAGCCCCAAAACGTGACCCTTGACCCCATGGAGTCTGTTTCTATGGAGACTTTGCAATTTGATTATACTGGTAGCCAGCTGCCTCTTGACTCCACAGCAGCTACGGTTGGCCTTTTTGATTACAACTCCCCTCAGCAGGTAAAAGGATTTTGTCACCAGTCTCAACATTTCCAGGTGCATATGTGCCTTTAAATTAATTACTAAATAATATTTTAAAAAAAACATTTTTAAAAAGCAAACAGACTTTTCTTAGAAATTGTATTTCCATAATTTTTTAGCTGAACTGCTAAGCTTCCAAATCCCTAGGCCTACTGGCAACTAGTTAGCTAAAAGAAATTGGCATATGGAAATAGCGTTTGTTAATGTTACCTTTACTGGTGAGCCAGCTAGCCTTGTCAGTTTTTTCTGAATCTTACGTCTAAGTAACATGCTTCCTGCTACCTCATTCATAGCTAGTCTTTGCAAATTAATTTTATGAAGAGGGACAAAGAAGCTCGAAAATACTATCTGAAAGGCTCTCACAGTCCTTTCCTGTTATCAGCATTTGAGTAACTGGCATTCCCTGACATAATCACCCACAGAAAAACATGTCTTTTTCTTTATTTGGCAGTTATGTAGATTTGCATTTTGGCCGTTGCACAGCCCAAATACTCGTCAGAAAAAATGAAGTCCATTAACTCCCAATAGCTGATCATGACTATAAAGTTTGTTGTGTTTGTGCCCTCAACAGAATTTAATGGCAGGAAGTATTTTACTGTTCTGGATAACACAGGCAGTGTTGTCCCTCATGTCTTTTTCACTCTGTGTGTTTGTAAATGGGAGGCACTGGAGTGCTGAAGGTCAATTGAAGAGTTATAACTGACGCTATATTGATACTTAAAAAAAAAAACCACACCTAACGTGCAGAAAGTGGCTTCACACAACTGTCCATCACCAAATACAAACTTGCTGGCTGATGTTTAACATAGTTTAGCCTGTCAAACTGTAAATTCTAGATAGCCTGTTAGTTCAGCTGGAAGTCACTTACTTTATTTTACTCGGGTTGAAGCGTATTTTTAATTACAGTGATGTGGTTTTTAAGTCGCTTGGGTTGAGGGTTTAAAACCTGCAATACTGGGCTGTACTTTTATCATGCTGTGAATTTTTCATACCTCTCTGTCCTTGGTGTCAATTATGTGGCCTTTTATCCTCATTCTTTTTGGTTACACATGTACAAAATGTACCTGAATTTATAAAAACAAAAAAACAATTTCCTATTAGACCTTAGATTTCTTTTAAAGATAGGTGTTCAATTATTTACTTTGAACTGTTTCAGCTGTTTCAGAGGCCCAGTGCGCTGGCTGTGCAGCAGCTCACAGCTGCGCAGCAGCAGCAGTATGCCATTGCTGCAGCCCAACAGCCGCACATTGGTGAGTGCATCTGTCTGTAACTCAAGATCAGTTATTAGAATGATTAGTCATACTATGGAAGTACCATTATGTCTGGGAACTCCTTTAATTCATAAGTTTTGTGTGCGCATTTCAGGGTTAGCTCCTGCTGCGTTTATGCCGAACCCTTACATCATTAGTGCGGCCCCGCCTGGCACAGACCCCTATGCTGCCGGCCTTGCTGCTGCTGCCACTCTTGGTATGATCAGTGAAATACCCAGCTCATTAATGCTCATAACTGACCCCAGCAAGTGTGTTTTATAAGTATAGGGTTCACTTTGTATGTGTATGCTCTACAGGTCCAGCAGTGATGCCCCCTCAGTATTATGGAGTAACTCCATGGGGTGTGTATCCAGCGAACCTGTTCCAGCAGCAAGCTCCTGCCCCTTCCAATTCTGCCAATCAGCAGCCACAAGCACAGAACCAGCAGAACCAACAGCAGGTGTGAAATGCAGTCAAGAAATTAATTTTATTTATATATAACTGCTAGAAGTGTGTGTAGAACTGTTTATTTATTTTTAATCCCACTACTGCAGAAAGTTTGACCAATTCTGCCCATTCTCACGTTTATTTTTTTTTTGTTGTTGTTTCTACCTGCCGGTGTTATCTTCTAATGAACTCTGTATGTCCTGTTTCCAAAAACATAAATTAGCCGTATAAACCACAGCTACACTGATCAGTGCTAGGATAAAGCATTTAAGGAAGATGAAGGAGTTTATGCTGTAAACACATTGCAGAGCACCACATGAGACACCAGCTGTGTCCAGTACTCTTGCATGTTAATCAACGTGGCTTTTCTTTGTTGGGTCTCATGGGATTCTAATCCCAGTGCACACCTCTAGTGTTCAGGGTACTTTCACACATGCACTCTTCTCTTGATCCAAGGCTTTTTCCACTGGATTAAAAAAAATAATAATAAAATCTAATTGAACCTGTTGTAAGATTTCATAATTTTATTCTCTTTGGTAAAAAGTAAATAAATAAAAAGAAGTGCTGCTGTACATTAAATAGCAGAATAACATTTTGTAATGTGCATTGTCTGGTAATGTTCTCCACTGTGGGGATTAATCTAACAACTACTGTAAATTAGTAGCAAACTAGCCAACTAATCTTGGCCTTGTTGAAGGAGAAGGAATTCTTGCTGTAAGGATCGGTCAGTGTGCTCCTCATGCATGTCTGAGTATACAGGTGTTTGTTGGGCTCCGTGTTTTTATTGTGAACCATCAAAGACCTGTGAAGGGGAAAGGCTTCTGATAAGATGCCTGCAGCTTGGTGGTATTAGCTGGACCAGAAATCTGGGATGGCTCTTTGTAGTACTACTTTTACATGATTAAGACATGAGTTTGCGTATATAGTTGTGCTCAAAATTTCTCACCAAATCATACTGAACAGACCTGACTGTGAATTACCGAGAGTCGTGTATAAACCTGATTTGTGGTTAATACCAGTAATACCATGCCCCAGGCATCATGACGGAAACCTTTCTCCTTCACATGTCTGTCTGCTCACAATAATAGGCCTTAAAGACCCAGAACCCCAGTATGTGTATTCAGAAATCAGGCAACGTGTGCAACAGCTTATTCAGTTAAGCAATAGTAATTGACCATGTTCCCCACCTGTGTTGTTTTCCCCTTATCTAAACACTATATGTGCTCTTTAGGTAATGCGTACTGGAGGCAACCAACGACCCCTGACCCCAAGCCAGGGTCAACAGGGCCAGCAGACGGACCAGCTTGTAGCAGCTGCAGCAGTGAATTCCGCTTTGGCATTTGGGCAAGGTTTGGCTGCTGGTGTTCCTGGTGAGGGTTTTTTTTTTGTTTTTTTTTGCTCTTGACATTATTTAAATAGATATTTGATCATAAATTTCTTGGCATAGCAGTTTAATATTGCATTTGTGTACTAGGCTACCCCATGCTTGCTCCTGCTGCATATTATGATCAGACCGGAGCTCTGGTGGTGAATACAGGAGCTCGCAGTGGCCCTGTCCGACTCATGGCTCCTGCTTCTGTCATCATCAGCCCCACTGCCGCCGGTATGCATTTCAGCTTTTAGTTTCTTCAGCCATCTATCTATTGCATTCTAGCATCGCTTGAAATATGATGAACCCTTTTGGTTTCATTTTGATCTGTACAATCTCTCTCTCCTGGTCTTTTGAACTCGTTTCATACAGTGGCTGCAGCTGCTGCCTCTGCCAGTGGAGCTAATGGAGGCCTTGGAGGTGCTGCCAATGGGGCGTTTCGTGCACTGAGTTCCCAGCAGGCTCCAGGTCAGCAGGGAGCTGGGGCTCTTGGTGGAAGCTCCTTCTATGGGAGTGGCTCTCCAAGCTCCTCCTCACAGAGCTCATCCCTGTTCTCTCAGGGTTCTGCCCAACCAGGAAGCTCTTCTCTTGGATTCAATGCTAACCCTTCCTCGTCCCTTGGGGCTACCCTTGGAGCAACACTCGGAGGTTTTGGAACAGCAGGTGTGTGTGTGAATCCAGGAGGTGAACCAAAAGTCTTCTTTTACATACTTTAATTATTGATTATATTGTACTACACAAACTTGGTCATTTCCCCTGCAGTGGGTCTCAGAAATGCACACCAGGCGTTGTTCATAGACTTTTTGCTGAAAGCTCAGCAGAAACCTGCCTAATATATACTTATCTGTCTGTCCGCAGTTGCTAACTCTAGCTCTAGTGGCTCTCGCCGGGACTCTTTGACTGGCAGTTCTGACTTGTACAAGCGCACCCCCAGCAGCCTCACTCCTATTGGCCATGGAGGGTTCTACAACGGACTTGGTTTTAGCTCCTCCCCTGGCCCTGTTGGCATGCCACTTCCCACTCAAGCTCCTTCACATTCTCTAACTCCTCCACCTTCCCTTTCAACCCATGGATCCTCCAGCAGTCTCAATCTTGGTGTGTATCATTTATTTAAAAAAAAACAAAAAAAACTTCCAAATATTTGTGCTTGCGTTTTTTTTTGGTTTTTTTTTTAACAATCTTCTGATTAATACTTCACTCTCCATTTCATGCAGGAGGACTGACCAACGGCAGTGGGCGCTTCATTTCCGCTGCTCCTGGAGCTGAGGCAAAGTACCGCAGTGCCACTACTGGCTCCTCCCTCTTCAGTCCCAGCAGCCAGCTTTTCCCATCATCACGACTTCGTTACAGCATGTCTGACGTGATGCCATCCGGACGCAGTCGCCTGCTTGAGGACTTCCGTAACAACCGTTACCCGAACCTTCAACTGCGTGAGATTGCAGGCCATGTGATGGAGTTCTCTCAGGACCAGCATGGCTCCAGGTGTGCACTTCTGTATTCTCTATCGTAATCTTTTTTATTTATTTATTTATTTATTTTTAAACTAGAATGGTTCGACTTTGTTTGTGTTTATGTGGCAAAATGACCAGCACATTGTGTGTTAATAGAATGACTTTAGAGCTCTTTAAACCAACAACTTGGTTTTACTAAACTTGCTCCATCACTTGTTCGAGTAGAGATGGCGCTCTGTACAGGTGCCACTGTTGTTTTTCTGAAATACTGTCTGCCTATGTTCAGGTTTATTCAGCTGAAGTTGGAAAGAGCAAGCTCTGCAGAGCGTCAGCTGGTCTTCAGCGAGATTCTCCAGGCCGCCTACCAACTCATGGTTGATGTTTTTGGAAATTATGTAATTCAGAAGTTCTTTGAGGTAAGTCTCCTTTTGTTCTTAAGGTCTAACATATGTTTGCTTTTGTGATCTGTGATTACAGCCTCAAATTTAATTATTGTTGTCATGTTTGAGACTGTTTTAATAGGCTAAATAGATGGTCTTCTTAAACCCTAGACATTTCTGATTTTCTACAATTACTTGTCTTGAATGATAGGATGAACCAACTATTATAAATAATCTATTAATAGCATAATGTAGCATGTTGGTTACAAGAACATAGATGTAAACAATGCTCTGCATACCGTTTGTCGTAATGCTGCAAGTAGCACTCTATCTGTTAGGGTGGCTAGTTCGCTTGGTTTTGTCTTTCACCTCTGTATCACACATTTGTGTTCACTAGTAAAATGGCCGTAATGGCTGTTCTTGCATCCTTTTATATTTCTGAAGTTTGAGGACACTGTTCAACAGCATTTGGAAACGCATCTTTCACGAAGAATGATCGAGGGCACTACTTGTTGGTCACAGTGTGGACAGTTCAGAAGTGCTTATTTCAGCACAATCCTCAAGTTTGCTAAATTTCTCACCATTGTCCCAGCTGTAGTCTACTCCATTACTTCCGACATGCAGTGTGGCTATTGAAGTTATGGGAAAGAAAATTAAAATGCCGACTAGTCAAGTGCATTAATTATCAGCTTTGAAAAAGAATAGATGACCTGTCTGCCATCTGTCTGTTATCTCTTAATTGATGTTTTAATTTTTCAAGTGTTCAATATTCTATAAGGGTAAAAGCTCACGATGATTTTAATGGTTTAATGAAATCAGCAGTATAACATTGTCATTCTGTGGGAAGTAATTTGTTTTAGGAATCATACAAGGTTTACAAATGCTAACTTTTTCTGAAGTTATGAACAAAATGTTCAGTTTAAAGGCAGTTCATTATACCTATTCCGTTGAAATGTTCAGTGTCCACCGCCCCCAAACCAAAGACTAGAGAACACCGACATACTGTCTTTTATCTACTTGCAAAACCCCTATGACCATCAAGCACATTTCACTTTAAATCTTTTGGAACTACGAGACAGCGCTTTTATTCACAGACCTGTTTAATAGATATTCTTATTTAATGTTGTAAATATTTATTGATTATACTTTTGTTTTGTCATGTGAATAGCCTGGTTGCTGACATGGCATTAAAACTAAATAAACCTAAATAAATCTACTTGCATTTAATTATGGGTTCTTAAAATTAATGCCGGTGTGACCATACAGCTGCAGGGTTAAATTAGATCAATATTAGTAATATTTGATAAATCAAGGTGGAACCAGTTTTATTTTAATTCTATACAACTGTCGTTTGTGTAGTTTGGCAGTCTGGACCAGAAGTTGGCTCTCGCCGAGCGGATTCGTGGCCACGTGCTATCTCTGGCTCTGCAGATGTATGGATGCAGGGTGATCCAGAAAGCTCTGGAGTTCATCCCCTCTGACCAGCAAGTCATTGTGAGTGCACACTTGTCGTACATCATACCTCAAACACCCATTAATGAGATCGTTCTAAGGAAGTTTAATTGGATGGTTTAGGTGATGATTGTGTTGATGTGTGGTGCAGAGTGATATGGTACGGGAGTTGGACGGCCACGTGCTGAAGTGTGTGAAGGATCAGAACGGGAACCATGTAGTACAAAAGTGCATCGAGTGTGTGCAGCCCCATGCTCTCCAGTTCATCATTGATGCTTTCAAGGGACAGGTGGGTCACCATAGCAACTGGCCACAGACTATGGTTAAATGTCAGGTTTACATAAAGCCCCTGTGGCAGGGTGTGTGTAAATGGATATTTCTTTGATGTTTTAACGGTGATTGAAGTGGCTCTCAAAGATGAAAGGTGTGTGTGTGTATTTACTGTGCATGTGTTGTGCAGGTGTTTGCTCTGTCCACACACCCCTATGGCTGCAGAGTGATCCAGCGTATTTTGGAGCACTGTCTTCCCGAGCAGACACTGCCAATTCTGGAAGAGCTGCACCAACACACTGAGCAACTGGTTCAAGTAAGCAACATGTTGTCCTGTCACTGGTGTCCTGCTAAAACAGTTTAATAATACTGTATATCCTATTGCAGTCCATTTTTTACTATGCATAAACTTTTACCATGCTATCATTTCTCACGGTCTTATCCCACATATAGGATCAGTATGGCAACTATGTAATTCAGCATGTGCTGGAACATGGCCGCGCAGAAGACAAGAGCAAGATCGTCTCGGAGATTAGAGGAAATGTTTTGGGACTCAGCCAGCACAAGTTTGCCAGGTAATTAACAAACACCAGGACACACTGCAATAAGTCTTACCTTTTTTTCAAACTGGCAGAGACGCGAGTCAGCAAAAAATGCTGCTGGTGTGAATGTGGGTTTAAGAAAGTAGGTCAGTCAGACTAATGGATGTTAGCTTAGCTTATCAAATTTCACCAAATCAGGCTCTGGATATGCAGGAAAACCATTAATTGGTTTGGTTTTGTTTGTTTTTTTTCTTAGTAAAACTAGCCTGCTAGTCCAAACAATATGGTGGCTTGAAGTCCTTGTGGCGTGATATCACGTTAACAATATCTACACCATGTCCTAGACACAAGACAGCGTGTCATTAAGGCTGTAATTACAACTGTCTCCGTCTCTTCAGTAATGTGGTAGAGAAGTGTGTGACGCACTCGCTGCGTGCGGAACGGGCCATGCTGATTGATGAAGTGTGCAGTATGGCAGACGGGCCCCACAGTGCCTTATACACCATGATGAAGGACCAGTACGCCAACTACGTTGTACAAAAAATGATTGACGTTGCCGAGCCGACACAGCGCAAGATCGTCATGCACAAGGTGAACAATTGAACCGGCCGCTTACCTTTCTTTCATATGCTTTTCCTTTCATCGTTTCCTTTGTCCTGTTTTTGCAGCTTCGGTTTATACTGCCTGCAGTGCTTTATGGTATGATTGTTTTGTCTGTGTTTAGATCCGGCCTCATATTGGAACCCTTCGGAAGTATACATACGGGAAGCACATTCTGGCGAAGCTGGAGAAGTACTACATGAAGAATGGAGTAGACCTAGGCCCACTTTGTGCTCCGCCTAACGGCATCATGTAAATTGTTCCTCTTGATGCATTGAGGAGTGTGTGTCCACACCCAGCTTAGAGCTGTCGGTTTGGGATCATTGTAAATCCTACTCTAGTTTTGCTGAATGCTCTTCTTTCTCCAGGTCCTTGTGAGCTTGTTCTTGTTATCTCTATTCACCTAGTCCCTTTCCCACTACTACTAAAAACTTTTTTCCTCTTCTTCTGTTTCTGTATGTATGAGATGACAATATTTGATTTGATCCCAGTTTGAATCATGGAGGCTTCTGCATTTAAACTTTATTGCTATTACCCACATTTCTAACACACCTTCATAACACACACATTACATGCTAACACACTCTATTGCTAACATGATGCAGACATTTAGCATGGGAAACGTTTTTGGTCTTGCTTCTATAAATATTTAGTGCATACTTGGTGTAGAACTTTGCATATATATAAATATATATATATAAAACTTTGTAGTTTTTTCTGGTTTTTGATGTCCAATCTGTACCTATAATTACCCTAGTAGTGAATACATACTTCTAATTGTATAATTGTACATTTGTAAACCTTGGCTAATGTAAATGTGGACTTGCTTCTACAGCCCTTTTTGGTATGAGAACGAGAAAAAAAAACAAAATGGGGGGAAAAAAGAATCTTGTGCATTTCAGTGTAAATTCTCACCTTTTTGGTTGTTGTTTGAGTTATGAGTTGTATATTGTAAATTGTAATATCAGATTTTTGTTGGTTTTGAAGCCCTTTGGATTAAAATGGCATAGATGTACAAAGAAGACAAACATGGGCACTCTGCTTTTAGCCATTCACCAGCCATTTTTTTCACATTTGCTCATCCCCTTTTTTTTAAGATCTTTTATAGTCCCTCCCTTGCTCTGGGGCAGATAGCAGCGAGCGTGTGTATGTGTGTGATGCGTAGATTGCCCTGGTCGCAAGGTGTGTACAGATTTGCCATTCTTTTGTCTACTTGTAAGTGATTGTAACATTTGATTTGGAACACTTTGCGGTGTATATTTAAACAGCCTTGTGTATATTTCCTATGATCTCTTTATGCGAGCACACTTGTAACCATAATGTGTATAGTTAACAGATGCTGTGTGTGCTTTCTGCCTGGGCAACTATTTTTTGTAACTCCAGTTGTAGATTGTCTCTAAACGATGTGTGATCTTTATTTTGAAACAAAACATGGATAAAAAGCTCAAAATTTAAAAATGTCCCTGGCTCTTCCTTCTATTCTTATGATGATTCATTTGACATTATAAAGTTTTGTGTTTTGTTCATGCTGTATTGGTACTATTTTGTTGTTCTTAAGCAGTTCTTTTTTTAATTTATTTTGCTACTATATAGTACAGCTGCATGCCCTTATTTGATTTGTGAGTGTGCATATGAATCTACTATACATGATTAAATAGTATCTTTACATTTGAGTATAACTCTCTCACTGCTTTAACCAAGATAAACCATGTAAACTGCTCACAACACAACTTGCATCTTTTGTCAGATCCTAGCAAGACTGCAGACACAAGCAGGGTCATATTCCACTCGTTGATATTTTGTTGTCTGCTGATCATGCAAAATTCATAAAGGCAAAGTTAACACAAAGGTCTCGGTCCAGTTTACCAGACAGATTAATGGCAAATGGATGCAATTTATTAGCCTTTTTTAACATTTACTGTGAAGATGGTTCTTTCACAACCAACTTTTACATTTTAAACAAATTAACTATGTGAAACATAAGGTCTGAAAGTGCACTTAAGTGATTGAGAGAAAGGTGAGTTATCGTATTGGCTTGGTGCCAAAATGCTGAGCTTTAAAGACCCATTTTAAATCATTAAAAACAACAAAATATTGATAATTAAAAACCTGCTGTTTTTGTAATGGTGTGGCGTTTAAAAACTGGTGTACATCATAAATGTCTGAACAGACCTCGAATAAAAAGTCCTCTGACCCTTAGGCAATACCACACAGCTAACCATTTTGTGAAACCGAACTTGGCAGGATGATACAATATGATTTCTTTTAGTAGGACATGTTCTGAGAAGCATCTCCCTACAGCTTGTGGACTCCCTGTAAGGCATGTCTGTGTTTTACAGACCGCCTGTATAGTGAACACGTGTTTGACCATGATTCTGGAAAACAACTCGCAATGAAAACACTCAACTGAACAGTTTGTTCATTTCGTGAACAGTTGTCACTTAAACTTTTCTCCACAGTCTATCTATTTAAAATAATGTGTTTCTACTTCCAGTATTATTCAAAATGTTATATTTTCTTCCAATAACACCAAAATAACTTTAAAGCCATGTTTCAAAAAGATTTTTTCCATTTGTGGAAGACACCTTGACGACTTGCTTGACATACACAGATGGACGTGATGGGAGTGAAGAGAGGGTCATTAATAAAAATGGGAGGTGTGCTATAGGTGTGGAATATAAAGACCAACTAATTAAACAGGTGGAATCAGGTGTGTCTCCTGCTTGATTGGGATGAAAACTCGAAAATAATATAATTCATAAAAACAATAGAAGCTATGCTGTTGACATAATGTTATATAATGTGGTGTAGTGGTGCCTTAGGACTAATTCAAATCTCCACATAAACTATCAGAATTATTTTTTTAATAACAGCAGCTCTTATATTGGTGCAGGGTGCATGGCGAATCAAGGTTTATACTAATGCACTCAATATGTTATCAATTATAGCAGTGATGTACATGATGCATTGCCAGCGATTGTGAATATGAAATAGATCAGCAGTAATTCACAGAACGCATGCTAGAGTCAAAAGCAGGATTTAGTGTTACAAGGAGAGCCACTCACTATGATGGTGAACTTTGGCAAAGGACACCTGGATGCATCTGCCAGTATTATATTCTCCTAAGTGTACATATTCAAGGATGGGTATGGATATTTTTTATACACTTTTTAAAAAATGTATGCATTTGTTTATTTATTCCGTTTTTTTCTCCCATCACCACCTAGACCAGTCTAGCCCTCATACAAACTTCAATTTGTCATTTGTCTTTCAGATTCCTTGCACAGTCAGATGTTTTGTATCACCGTTGTATCCTTACACCTTTTTGGAAGTCATTCTGGACAAGAGCATCTAAATAGCTAAATGTCAATGTAAAGCAAATGCTCATGCTCTTAATCTGTAAAGTGAGTCTTGTTCCAAATCCCAAACTTCTCAAAATGAAAATTACAGAAAAGAACACTTTATTCACCAATGGTCAGCTTAATAAGAATTAGTCGTTTAACTTAATGAAGATCTTTCTGTTGATAGGGGATGGACTAAGTAGTCAATTACATAACAGGCCATAAAAACCCAGCCAGCTGGAAAGTCTGAGTATGTAACATCCACAGAGCACTTAGAAGACTTGCCAAGGCACTGAATCCCACAAGACACATTCTGTCACAAGCATCCTGGGAAAGTTGCTGCTTTTAGCAAACTGAAACACTTCATCATGAATACCAGTTCTGCATTAAATGAGCTAAAAGAAAGACTAAAATAACTCAAAAGAGCAACTTTGGGATGTGGTAGACTGGGAGATTCACAATGTGAACGTGCAGCTGATAAATCTATATTAATTATGCAATCATGTCAACATGGACCAGAATCTCAAAGGAATTGTACCTTGAGGAATCCATGGCATGAAGAATTGTGGCTGTTCTGAAAGCAAAGAAAGTCCTTATGGGGGACCTCCTAGTGGTTAATCCCGCCCGTGGTATACCCTCTC